>CM040246.1:68625410-68672945 GCA_022545495.1 Chrysanthemum lavandulifolium
ATCACTTCTTTCCTCTTCTACTACGATACATAAATTCTTTTTTCCACTTCTTTCAATAAAACCCTACCTCCCACCTCCCACCATCTCAATCGCCACCTCCCACCATCCACTGTCTCAGCCGCCACCTCCTACCATGCCACCTCTCACCACTCAGCCGCCGCCGGCCTCCCTTCTCCGCCGCCGCAAAAAGGTAAGGTTTTCTATGGTTAAGTACGAATTTAAAGAAGATATTGCGTTTTATGTGGGTTATAGTTAATGGGTGTTGATTGTTTGAAGTTTTTGTGTTATGGGTTTGCTTTATTTGTTATGTTTAGGACTATTGTTGGTTTTTTTTTGTTTGATGCTTATAGGTGTAAATATATGTCTCATAAGTTTCTTTTGATGATTTGGGTATTATGATGTTAAATAGTACTAATTTGTCTACAAGTTTATTGATGTTAAACAGTACTAATTTGAAAGGTAAAACACCATGAAATCTATTGTTTTCGAGATTTAAGTACTTTAGTTCTCTCATTTATGAGATAAACTCAGGGATGACACCATTTAGTTGATTTGAACCAAGGTCCAAATGTACTAATCCAAGAATGTTGGACATGGATCCTCGTAGTGGACCCGATAATGAGTTTGACAATAAAGATAGCTTTTCTAAAGAAACCAAGCCACCAAATGAATCGGGTATGACTCCAATGAGGTTATTAAATGAAAAGTTTAGTACTTTAAGGTTTTTAAGTACATTCAGTGATATGGGTATGGTTCCTTTAAGCTAATTCGTGGAGAAATCGACATGGGTTAGTTTTGTGTTAGGGGAATTAATGGACCTAGTTTTACATTGGATTTAAATAGACTGTTCAACTTTGTGAATGTTTTTTGGAGTGAAATTTGCTACTTGATGCCAAATTTTTAGATAATATAGTTTCTTCAATAAAGTGGTTGTCTTTTTATCAAGAGTCGTATGCAACTGCGATGTTGTACTGATATAATGAATGTTGTTTATGTACGTTTTTTTAACTTGGAAAAGGTGTGTAGAATGATAATGGCCTTTGACTTCGGGATAGTTCCCTTTGTGTTAAATAATGTTTGGAAAATATACATATCAGACAAGTAATTTCCAAAGAGGGTAATTAGATGATGAACTCTTTTCTAGATATGAGCAATCAAATGTGCAACTTGATAATGACAACATATTAGTTGAAGTTGATGATGGAGTTAACGAAGAAGATCAAGTTGTTCAACCACAAGGGAATGCACCAGACCGACAATATATGACTAATTTAAGGGATCAAATTGCGCAACAATTAATGCAAAGTGATTGAACGGGTCGGGTCCTAATTTGACATATGGTTGTAGTATTTTGATAATTTATGTGCTTTTGAAATTTTTATGTTTTGAACCATATGTATTGCCTTTAATATTCAGATTTTAAGCGATATTGGATATTTCAACCATTACGATTGCCTTTAATACTACGTGTTTTAAGCGATCATTGCTTTGCACTCAATAACACAAAAACTAGTGAAAAGAAAAGGAAAAAAAGTTACTTCAATAAGACAAAAGATACTAGTGAAAAAAAAAATAAATAAAAAAAAAAAAAACTCAATAAAGACAAAACAAACTATTTCTTCTCGCAGATGAAGAAGAATGTACCTCTCTTCCGCATACTGGTTTATGTATGAAGAAAAGCTCGAAAAACAAACGACACCTTAGTGTACAATTGAACAAGACCTGAAATGCCACGTGTCATAATACGATGGGTCGAAAGAATGAAAGAATGAAATGCTGACTTTTGAAAAGAGATAAGAAAAGTTTTAAAACTGACCACACTAAAAACGCCCTTTGTAATTTTCTTATCTTTTATACACCCTTGTTTGAGGGTTTGAAAGACATTTTTTAAACCTAAGTCCCTAACCAAACAATTATTTAGTGTAAAATCAAGCTAAAAAACATTCCAAAGTAGGAAAACAAACGGACCCTTATAATTTCGGAATGATGATTAACAGATTTAAAAACTTTTAACTAGAATTATCTAGGGCTAGAACAACCTTTAAAATTACCTAGTTATACTTATACAAGCACTAACACACTAAATACAATATACAATTTTAAATTATACAAACCTTCATTTTATACTTACTAAACGAATATTTGTGCAAAGCGATAATATATATCGGCAAAAACTTGTGTTTTGATGTGACCTCACGCAACTTACGAGTTTAATACGTAGTTATTGAGGAAAAAAAATTGTGACTTATAAATGAAAAATGATAAAAGTTTGTGAATTAAACAATAATCGAAATATTAATTTAGTAGCGAATGTTTTAGTCAATTTTTAAAGTATATATGAAGTGATTTAGGTTTACCACTTACCATCATTGATGTAAAAATTAAAGACATTGATTATTCAAAAAAACTTTTGAATATTTGTTGCATCAAACGTAACGATGATTTGTGTGATAGAGGGTGTGTATATGATTATATGTTGAACGTTGTTTGTACTTATAGTTGATAAAACTCAAAGAAAAATGTCTACATAGGAAAATTTAATTTGACTTAAATTTGTGACGGAATTAGTTTGGGTTAAGTCGATTGTTGGATTCTATGGGCCACACTTTAATTTGCAAATAAAAATAGGAAACGAACCATAATTAATTACTAATTACTACGTAATAAAGAGTCAAACGCATAACTTGTTACAACTAAACAACCCCCATTGCTAAAAAGTAGTTCAAATCTATTGTGGGGGTTGATATTCCAGATGCTCTACCGCTATATGTCTCTCTAGCCTGGTCAGAGCCCTGGAAACTTGCTGTCGAGCCAGGTTAGCCCCCGTGATTGTTAAAATTCCAGTTTCTTCATTCAATGTGGACTCACTTGCCCCTATAATTAATCTTAATTAGCATAAACCCAAAGTACGTGTAAACTCATATATATTATATATAGATCATATATACCTTGGGCACTCTCCGTTACTTGTGCAATCACCTCTGCTACTCTTTCTATGTTGCGCATCCTGATTCGAATTGTCTGCCAAACAAAAAAATATTAGTAGAAAACATGGTTGGTTAATTTTAAGCAAGTTTTATTTCATATAGATTTTTTCTACAAACCACGGAAACACGTATTTCTGCTTCTGGAGCTTCATCTGACGACAAACATTGACCCATTTGTGTTTTCCTTTGTGTGTTGATGTAAAATTGTAAGTGAATAGTTGTGAGTGTTGATGCTGCTTTTATAGATGAGTAAGCTGTGTTGTGATTGGTCCATTTGACATCACACGGATCATGAATGTGAGCCGTCGATTGAATTTTGATGGTGAGGATTGAGAGTATCTTTGGTTTTGTTTGATTTCTTGTACGGACTAAAACTTTGTACTTTCAGGTGCAATGAAGTATAGTGTAAGAGATTAATTCCTTTCCGTGGTCCACACAGATTTTTTTTTTTGATACTATGTTACTTGCTTCCTGATACAGTACATTTGTATGTGTTTTGTTTCTTACTAGTTTGCACTACTATTAGGGCTCACCATATATGGGGATGGACATCCTTTGGTTTCAACTTTCTATTAAAATGTACCTAATTACTAATTACATATATGAAATTTCCTTATAAGCGAGATTGGTAGTAGTATAGGTTGCGTTTTTGTTGAGATAACACCCGAGATTGTTGCACAACCGCCACCGTCTGTGTGATATACGTTGTTGGTGATAGAGTGTGTACGTGTTAGAGATTATATCTAACATGTTTTCCTTAGCACCTGAGATTTGATAGCATAGGATTTAACACCTTATTATGGAACTTGTTGCTTTGTAAGTTCAGGGTGGCTTGTGCTGAAGCAAACACAAATGATTGCAGCCCTTGTGGGTATTGTGCACACTTTCTAAGTAAAACGTACAAATGAAGTTACTCAAGAAATTTGAAATCAAAAGCAATTGAAAATGTGATTATTTGTTGTGGTAGCACGATACTAATTCCTAAATCTGTGCTCGATTACATAGAGTATTAAGTTGGTCGAATCAGATACAATTTCAGCTTTCTGCCGAGTCAAAAAAAAGCATTTATTTCCACATTAATATACCGTTAGACATATAATACGGCCTCCAATAATCAATATATCGTTACAATAGACTTCAGACACTATCGAACATGTCCCAAATAGAGGATCCCCCATGAAGTATCAGGCCATGATTTCTCCTTGGCTTTCATGACCAAAACTCGACACCATGCAACCCAACCTTCCCAAGACATTCTTTTATCTCACGGACTTCCCCATTCCAATAGAAGCCACAATCCTTCTTCACTCTCCTTCTGCGCCTCTTCCAACCTACCTTGGCTTGAATAGATTTGACCCAAAACCACATGCGGCCACTCATTTTTAACACCTCTTCACACCAATCTAATCCTTTCTTCAACGCATTACAGACACCTTCCCAATACAAATCCCTTAACTCTATATGATCCTTAGCACTCAAAACTTTGGTGTAGTTGTCAAAAGCTGGTGGTGTCACCAGCTTGATATTTTAATCGTGTCACGTTAGCTGATTGTGATTGTTCAATCGCGTACATTTGCTCTTCTCGCATTATCAGAGTGTAAATTTCTCCCATTCTCCATATGGAGTTCATCCATAGTTCTGGCTTGCCATCTCCTGGCCATAATCCGGTTGAATAACTATTACCGAAAATTTCAATATTCCATTTGAGTTGTCAAACAATACATCTTGAAAACCAAAAACTGATCACTGAAATTCGCCAAGCAAGAACGTTGCTACTATTCTCCTTGATAGATGAACGTCTTCGTCTGATTTTATATGCTTTAATACGACCCCTTCTGCAGGCAAAATGGATTGAAGTTTCTTCCTCCACTCTCCATTTCCAGCCTCCAAAACTTCTTTTCGAGCATGTGTACGAATGGTTTCACGGCCAGTGGATGAGTCCAAAATGGCTAGACTCAAGTAAGAATTAGAGTAAGCAAAATGGAAGAGACCGCATAGACATACTGCATCTTGTGGACCCCAAAGCTTAAGGATACGGTAGGCGTCGAAAAGATGGTCGAGGAAGCTTCCATGCTTGTGCCAGCACTCACTAGCTCCAACAGATTTCAAGACAGCGATTAGGGAGGGTAGATTGACGTCGATGTTCTCAAGTTCTCCTATGAGGAACGGCCGGGCTGATTCCAGCAAGGTTTGCAGATAGGTGCTTTGTGGTTCAGAGGTTGTTGACAGGACAGTTTGGTTTGTGTAAAGATTGCAATGACATACTTGAGTACGGGGTATCCACTTGAGTATTAATTTTCCGATTTCTTATTGAAAAATAATTAAGAGGGTGACGCATGCAGGGGCCGGGAAAGGGCGAGAACATGGGTGGCACAGGAGAAAGAAGGCGGCTGCTGGTGCCGTTGGCAGTGGCCAAGTACAGTAGTGGGGATAATGCGACAAGGGTTGTCAGTGAGTCTCCCCCCAAATTCCAGCCGCATCATTTTTTGCAGGATAAATCTTGAGATTCTGATTATGAAGCGTGAACGAGGCAGAGGAGAGTGGCACAGGTAACAGGTTCCTGCAGCATGTAGAGAAGTGAAAACTCTTGTACTGCTAAGGTCTTCAATAAACAATATTTGTCTTTTAAAAACAATGTTCAAATGAGACTGCATATTTATTGTAAAACAAAGACCATCACCACAAGCTTTCAGATTCAGCAATAGCATGAAGTCAAAGAACAGTTAAGTACAATAGCAGTGAACCACCCATATAAAAACAGATATATGGAAGACTAAAACTTGGGGATCAATGTCACTGGAAATGTTTTAGAAGCAACTTAAGACCATATACACTGGTTTTCATATTTTGCTTCTAGAAATTCCATAACTAATTCATGCTTCTTATCTAATTGACTAGTTACATGAAAAGTCTATATGACTTATAAACTAAATATAAACAAATCGCACACGCCTTCTGTTAAAAACAGTCTGTATTTTCAAGAGCTATGATGATTCATGATTGAAGTAGCTTTAAGCTATCTATACTACATAGTCCATGAAAAGCATTATGAGTATAAAAACCACAAAGGAATACTAATGAGGCATGGAAGTATATCAAAACAGTTTCATGAAGCACCTAGAACAGCAGCAAGATATGCATCTTCTGCAAATACATTTTCTGCATATGCAACATTGATAAAAAGTTTTAGTGTGCTTAGCTTTTAATTACCTACATAGCATATCTGAATGATAGGATCAGAAACAGCTTTTATATCAAAAGTAAAAGAAAAGCCGCAGCCCTTCTTCACTCTCCTTTTCCACCTCTTCAAACCTCCCTCGACTTAAATAAATTTGCCCCAAAACCACGTGCGGATCACCAACTAACGGGTTCTTCTCCAAACTCTTTCTCAACGCCTCTTCACATCCATCTAACCCTCTCTTCTCCGCACCACAAAGACCTACCCAATACAAATCCGACCCCTCGCCTTAATATGATCCTCAGCACTCAACACCTTAGTACAATTATCAAAAATCGGTGGTACCACTAGCTCAAAATCCTCATCCCTATCATTGACACCCTCTAATCGTCCTTGTCCTCTCTAAATTAAATACAATCTTCTTCTTGCTCAATAAGCCTTTCTTGAAAGCGAACTCATCCATAGCCCAGGCTTCCCATCCCCTGGCGACAACGCATTTTTCACCTCATTTCCTTCAAATCTCAACAGATATACCATTTGTATTCTCAAACAACACATCCTGAAAACCAAACAACTGATCACTAAAATCCGCAATAGTCATAAGCAAAAAAACCGCAACAACTCTCCTAGACAAACAAACATTTTCACCAGTTTTGATATGTTTCATCACAATTTCATCATGCGGTAGGACCGACCTTAATTTCACCCCCCATTCCTCATTTCTGCCAACTTTCTCACCAGACTCCATAACATTGTTTATAAGTTATGTTATATCATCTTATTTAAACAGCAAGTCATCATGTATCAGTTTCTGACGGGCCGGGAACAATGTAAAACAAATGTATCAAACGTTCCACAACGTCCCCTACATGCTATTTAACAGTGCCTTGCCAGTGGATGGGTCGAAAATGGCTAAGTTTACGTAAAAGTTTGTGTATGCTGAGTGGAATAAGCCTGTGAGACATGTATATATATACTGCATCAGGGGTACGCCATAGTTTGAGTATGCGTTATATGTCAATGAGATGATCAAGGAAACTGCCATGTTTGTGCCAGCATTCGCCTGCGCTGACAGATTTTAAGACAGCGATGAGTTTCGGGAGGTTGGAGTCGATGTTGTCGAGCTGGTCGCGAAGGGAAGGACGGGCGGATTGGAGTAGTACTTGGAGATGAGTATTTTGTGATTCAAAGGATGAAGACGGCATGGTTCAGTCTGGTCCGGCTATGAAACATTTGCGACAAGTTTTTAAAATGTTGATAACCGATAATGTTAATGAATTCAGATGTCCTGTATCGAGAGGACAATATTATACTTGCAAAGTCACCCACTTCTGAACTAAATGAAACAAACCAATGGAGAAGTTCACATACTTATTAGTTTTGATATTATATTATTATTGCATTATGTTAATTAATTAGTTATAGAAGTATTTTATAAAGATAAGTTTTGCCTTATGTTTTGTTATATCCGAGGATAGGAAATGAAAATAAGTTTATATCAAAAGAGGAAAGAGTTGTTTGGATACGTGACCATAAAAACCTGTCGGTGTGGCTTGGCAATATATATATGCATGGTAGCTGGAGTCCAATTATAAATGCACAAAATGACTATTTTGTCCTCATTAACCAATTAAGGTGAATTATATTCTATCAAAATCGAAAAACATGTAAACGGTTAGGGCGTTTAGTTGGTGAAAAAAATTTCATTTTTCTAGAAAAATTTTTATATGAAAAGGAAAAATTTGAAAATCCATTTAATTACACTTTTTTTCAACAATTTTTAAAGCTTATATCACTTTAGTAAGTGTCCCATTAGCGGACACCATTATGAGCACACTACTGGGTCTTCAATACGTTGGTGTAAATACTTCACCAACTCTTTCTTAAAATGTGATCGAAGTGGCCTCCTCGATACTAATCCATAAAGCTTATATCACTTTAGTGCTTACATACTTTGCACTATCACATAATCATAACAAACTAATAATTTTTATTATTGTTATTATTATTATTATTATTATTTGAATCATAATACATAGAATAACAACATCCCCCTACTTGAGATGAAACATACATGAGAAATTTTAGGGGGTCTTCAATGATCTTCAAATATATGTCTTTGTCATAGGCGTAATTCCCAAATCTGTCTACTTAGACCTCAAACTTGAGCAAACGATGACTTCCCAATCATGAGGTAAGACTACACGGTAGACTAAGGCGAATAGGTATATCGAAACAATAATGATAAGGGTATAAAATGAAAATATTGGCTCGAGGGGTATCTTGCACTAAAGATGAGTGCAACAAAAGGGTTTTAACATGGGGATCGAAGAGTCAAGGTGACTAATCGATAAACTCACACAATTATACACATATGGGCTATTTTGGTGATAATCCTAAAACATTACCTAATCGAATTGCCTATCCCAAATGTATTAAGCTAACTCAACACACTACTCATCTATAGTCTTGAAATGATGTAAAGGCCAATTTCTAAAGTTTACAAACTACCGCCACACTCAATATTTGGTGGATTTGGGGTAAATAAGGGGAAATGGAAAGGCTAACTCTCACCATGGAAATCAAGGGTTATAATTCGCTAGGCTAAGGTCTATTCTAGTTATGTTATGAAAAACATGTCAAAAAATTTAAAAATGGCATAATTTTTCAAAATAAACTAGAAAAATGAGGTCAAGCAAGTTCAAGTTATAATTCTACTCCCGTCCCCCCACTTGAAATGTTCAAAGTCCATTTTGTACTAAACATGAAATAAAGGAGAGGAAAAAGTAGAATTGGAACAAGAACTCCCCTGAACTTTGCTCCAAATTGAAAGAAGGATCACGTTAAATTGCGTGCCTTCGTCTTATCTCCATGAGCAAACTTCAATTTCTTGAAATCGCAACACAACCAATAAGCATAATTCTAAAATAAAAAGAAAAACAAAAGAAATGAAAACCTAACTCACTTTCGTAGAAATCACGGTTGCATTTAGCGTATGCAACAAGCCTTTTAAACCACTCGGTGTCCCGAGTGGACGAGTGAAGTCTCATAAGGGTTTACAGGGAACACACCAACAAAATTCATTTAGAACTAATACAAGGTTATGATAAATTTAAATTTTAAATTTGGATACAGGACAAGTTACGGCGTAACCTCATTGCTGAGTTACACCGTGATTGATGAAACCTGGGAGTCATCCGATATCGGGAAGATGGTTACAGCGTAACCAAATACTGGGTTACGCCGTAAAGTCTGCACAGAATGAAAAAGTCCGGACTGGTTTAATCTTCCGTGAGCTTTACGCTATCCTTCATGCTCCAATTCCTGCAAAAATTAAAAACAAACACACCAAACCCAACAATACTAAAAATAAGAAATAAAAAGGATAATTGGGGTTGTCTCCTGAAAGATAACTTTTGTTTATTTTACGAGTCTTTAAGTTAGACTCAAATTCGTGATTAAAAATGGCTATTTGTCATGTCGTGGAAGCTAACATATCAACGGCGTATCCAGTCAATGACTTTTTCATCTTTCTTATATTCATCCCCAAGCTCCAAGCATCCCTTGTAGAATTCTTTTATCTTTTGATAAGGATGATTTTGACAGTTGGCTTTATTTTCATCACTGATTTTTAGAAGTGGCCTGACTGTGCTCAATTGTCTTTTCGTCCAATTCCTAAATATAGATACGGTTCTCGGCATTTTGAAAATCATCTTGTCATTGTCGTTTTTCAACCATACCTTTCCTTTATTTGCATCTTCCTCAAATCCGGACCTCACCTTGAAAGGATTTCCAAGTATTACACCTGGCAAGCTATCTTCCACAAATTCACTCACGTCGTCAAGAATAATAAAGTCTACGAGAAAAGTGTAGACCCCAACGAACACATGAATATTATTAGCAATTCCAAGGAAATTGTTCCCTTGTATTCAAGCTCCTTCTTCATGATTTGATTATAGCATTCCTCGACATAATATTCACAAGCGAGCTCGTGTCAATAAAAGGGTGGAAATCCATGAAACCAATCTTGCATGAGATTCAAGATTATAGGGTTTCGTAGAATCTCGGTTCCCATTTCAAGGAAAATGGGTTGCTCGGCAAAGGAAACCGCTTTTATTGCCATCATCTTCCAAATGAATCATATTGACTTCATTATCGCAATCTTCCAATTCCATTCCTAATCCTTCAATGTTTTCTTCATACTCAACAAAACATCAAAATCTTCTCCCAAGAAACGCCCTTGTGCTCGAGAGATGGAGCTTCATTTATCAAGAATGCTTCCTGTTGTCTTCAAAATCGCCGCCTCGAACCTGTCTTAACACACAAACTTTTTTTGGGTAGAAATAATCTCGTTAGCCCTAAAAGTTATAATTTCCCATCTACCTCAAGGGTCATTTTCTTACCATACACATCAACCTTAGCATGAGCAAGGCCAACATAGGTCTTCCTGCATTATAGGATCTTGTCATCTTCTACAATTTTTAAAATAACAAAATCTACTGGAAAAACGAACCTATCAATTTTTACCAAAACATGTTCCACGATTCCCTTGGGGATTACATGGATTTGTCATCCATTTCAATGTCCATTTTGATAGGTTTTAAACTTCCAACACCTGGACGTAGGAATATAGAATCGGGCATAATACTTATGCTCGCTCCTAAATCTGCTAATGCATTGCATATTTCAAGCTTACCGATAAGACAAAGAAGAGTGAAACTCCCAGGGTCTGTTTCCTTATGAGGTAATTCATTTCTTAAAACAACAGAGCATCTAGCATTCAGCTTCACTGAACCAATCTCTTTCAAGTTATCTTTCTTCTTAATTACTTCCTGCACAAATCGAATTTCGTTAGAATTATCTTTAATTGAATTAGCTAATGGACCATTAATTGGAAGAGTTCACAAGTCTTCAAGAAGGAGCTTTTCTTTGACAAATCTCCTTTTGACTTTCTCGGAGAAAGGAGTTGGTTCACTTTGAGTTTCCTCAGCAGCTACAAACTTGGTTTCTTCGCAAGTAAGTGTATTGATAATCTCATCATTTATACATTCATTTTGCATGCTCAAGCAATTTATAATTTCTTGGGCGCATTGCTCAACCTTCCTCTCGAGGTTTCTAATCCCGACATCATGAGCCCTGAGGGATGAAATAGTGCTCAACAAACTTTTTCATCATTTCTTCCTCCCGTGCTTGCCTCTTTATGGATTCCTCAATGTATCTTGAGACCAGTTCCTCAATTCCAACTCTCTCTTTTTTGTCAACCATGCTCTTCACTTCCTCCTTCCTTTGGGCTTCCTCTTCTCTCTCTTTCCTGTTTTCTTCTCTTAAATTCCAGCCCATAATCATTACCTCTTTTGACCATAGTCTTCATAACTTATGTTTAAAACTATCCTTAGGTCCATACCCACTTTTAACATGCCACTTGTGACATTGGTCAGCCATCCTTTGGATAGAATCCCATGCTTTTTCTGGCGTCATTCCTAGAAATGGTCTTTGAGAGTCAAGGAGTTGGCGAGTCTCGGCATTTATACCTATGGAAAATACGTAAATCATTTGGTGTCTATTAAGGTCATGTGTGAGACATCGGTAAAGTAGTTCGTTGTATCTTTCCCAAGCTTGATATAATGTCTTTTCATATTCTTGCACAAACCGGTGGATATCCCCGAGTAACTTTGCCATCTTAGAAGGTGGACAAAATTGTCGTACAAATGCTTTTCTGAGACAATCCCATGAAGCCTTCGAATCTGAAGGAAGTTTATTGAACCACCTTATTGTCGTTCCAGTTAGGGATATTGGAAATACCTTGAGCATAAGTGAATATTTGGAGATGTTGGGGATATTATAAAGGCAACATAAGTATAGAATTTCTTCCACATGTTCCTGAACATGTTCCTCCTTATCTCCAAAGAATTGTTGGTCACGTAGTTCCTGGATGAGCTGGCTAAGAATCGAAAACCCATTAATCTCAAGGTTAGGTGTTGTATCAAAATTTCTTTTACAGCTGACGTTTGTCCTTCCCAGATATATTATTTCATGGTAAGTCCGTCAATATGAAGTTCTTCTTTAGATTCTGGTTCAGAATCTGAGTGCTCAGATTCGTAAAATGAGAAGATATTATGAACGGAGATCGGGGTATTGTTCCTTTTAACCCGAAATTGCCTTTCTGGGTTGTCAAATGGTGTAGCAAGGAACGATTTAGCACTTCGAGTCTTGTATCCTAACATTTGATAAAAACAAAAAAAATAAAATATATTAAAATTTAAAACTTAAACAAAATCCAAATACAACTCCAAGCAATGCGCCAAAAACTTGATGCGTGATTTCTAACCGTGTTTTAATATTTATAATGGTCTCGTCTCGCCTATGGTCACCTTATGCACTAACGGGCAAGGTACCGGTCGCAGTAGTGTAGTATTCGAAAGCCGAGTTCGTCCCAAGAGTTATGTGCTAGGATCCTAATTTAAGTCTAATGTCACGCTTAAAAGGGTTTTGATTGATTGATTAATTAAACTAATAAATGAAATGAAAAGCGGAAATTAAATTGGTTCAATGCAAGAGAGAAAATGTGCTAGCCTAATCATTCTTCCTATCACGCAATGACTATGTTTTCTAATAAGCCTTCTATCGCCTGCTGGGTATAAGTGTCACTAGGCTCCTATGGTCAATTCGCCTAGCATATCTCCCTAGAATCCTTTCCGAACCAAAGGCCCCTTGTAGTAAGCTGAAGTACTGTAGACTAGTTTGAGTCATTAAGTGCCGCTACATGCTAGATTATTTCTTTATGTCCTACTCGTCGGAACTTAGGCCACACATCTAACTTAAGTTCATCCAACCCAGGGGATCCTATGGTCAATTCGCACACAATGGTTGTTAATCCGCAACCAATTACACTAAGGTCCTATGGTCAATTCTCCTAGTGCAAAAGATACAACCAGTCTTCAGAACTACCGAAACTAGAGGATCTATCAAAAAACTATGCATGTACACACTAGAAACAATAATAAAAGCAAGAAAACATAATCAAGACATGAAATGAATCATAACTAGGCTAGCTCCAGAGGTGCTTAGCCGATCATATTAATAAGAACACAATATTCAATGTTTTGCATGAAAGTGAAAGACATTGAATCGTAAATGTAATTAAAACAAGAATCGCTAAAACTTATTGATGTTATCGTGTGATTTCTAACTTGGAAATGGCTCCGTATGCTGTTGTAGATCTCCACTGTGGAACCCTACTTTTTTCTTTGGTGTTTTGTGGTGAAAGGATGATGTAAAACGATAGAAATAGGGTTGGTATTTATAGGCCCGACATAGCTACGGCGTAACCTTGGGTTGTGGTTACACCGTAACTAGTGTAATCATCCACGATCTTATCCAAAAATAGATATTTTTGACGTAACTAAGATAAGTAGTAACGCTGTAACCACCTAGGGTTTCATATACATTGTAGTCTTCATTCTTGGCTACGTCGTAATCTCGTCAAATTCTTGAGCCACGTTATGTTCCCTTTTTACGCCGTAACTTTATACGTTGGTTACGGCGTAACCAAAGGTATTAGAAATCTCTAAGTATTCAAAATATTACGGCATAACCTGATGTGGTAGTTACCGAATCACTAGTTAACGCTGACTTAGTCGTTATATTTGAAATCATAGTTACGGCGTAAGTGGAGAGTGGAACTACGCCGTAACTTCTTCTCAACAAGATACTAAATTGTGTATCTTTGTAAGTCTTTTTCCAATTCCACGTCTCTTCAGTTCCTATTCTCATTTATAACCTGGAAATGAAATATAAAGAAATCATAGCATATATCCATATAAATGATACAAATAACGATCATAATCAGGGGAAATTGACACTAAAATATCAGGATTATTTGATGTCATAATTCCTACAAATGAAGAACTTCTCCCGGTGGCTGAATTCCTCATAATTGGCGAATGTAATCATTAATTCATATTTGATAAATTTGCGTGCGATCATCCAATGATCCCTGAAATACTCCGACACCATCCATTTTTTCATGCCTTATCATCATCAGACTCCACAGCTCCAATGATCAACATACAACAATTCTGGTGTCATATTGTGCTCCTCGATGAAATTAAGTCGGATACTATTCAAACAACCATTGAGACACAAGAAGTCAATCTGATGTCAGAAGATCTTTGAACTGCACTCAATCTTCCAGCTGCAAATAATGGCAATAATGAAAACTATGAAAAGCCACCAAATACCAAGCAACCAAGGATTTCTTTATTGAGTCGATACGATAAAGATCAAGAAGAACTTCATAGATTATCAGATTCAAAAGGAAATATTTTCATGCGAGATGGGCTACGCCATCTCAATCTTAAACCATTGTATTACGGGGAAAGAAACAGGGATGGTTAGAGGCACTAACACACTGTATCAAATTCTATATGGTAGATGTAGTAGATCATGTCAAGCTCAAGGAGAATGAGAAGAAGAATGCAAGCATTCCCTTTGTCAGATACTTTAAACTGATGATTGCCCAGATCATGAGGCAACATCTGAGTATCTCAAGAAGGCAAGAAGATCAATCAGCAGCAGAACCATACATGCATGGCACATTTGATACTTCTATAGTTTCAACAAATGAACCTTTACCAATACCACAAGCACTGCTGGATCTTGCGGACAAAGAATTAGAAGCTTACAAGGAGTATGTAGATGTAATCAACGCTTTAATGGAAAGCTCAAAACCGAGCGGAACTACCCCTGAAGCACATAAGGTTAAAGTCGAGTCTAGTGCCCAAGTAGGAATAGTGAAGAGGACTAGGAGAAAGACTAGGGGAATTTAGAAGAAGCAGGCTAAAAAACGTACCAAGCAACAATTGCTCGGCAGAGATGAAGGAGATGAGTCTAATGACAATGAAGGAGGAGATAACACCATAGAGCCACAAACCAAGAGTCTAGGAAAACAAACGGGCGAATGATGATGCGGAAGGATAAGGAGAAATGCGAACCTTCAAGGAGGACAAGGATAGTTTGGCGAATAGGACTAGTGATGATCGTCCTGTGACAAGATGGAGATGATAAGGGGTGGAGATGAAACCCATAGAAAGGAGCCTAGGACGAAGACGAAGAATGACAACAGTAGGTCTAGGTCCACTGAGTTACACCAACTCATCACTCCAACTATTCCTGAAACAACTCCATCACTTACACCAACAACACCTCTAACAACAACAACAACGACGACACCTACTACAAAAATAATCCCTACAACAACTCATGATTCACAACAACCATCATCAACAACACCAACACATATCCCCACACCATCAACATCCACTCTTTTTAAAAGAATCTGAGCAGAACCAGTTGCATTTGTCACAACAACTCACTTCAATGAAGTAATGGGAAGGCTTAAAACTGATATGGACGCAAGATTCTTAGCAAAACGACAACGTCAATTTCAAGCAGAATCTTCATCTTCATCAAATACATTATCATTGTAACGTCTTTCAGAAATCATGCTGGATAGGTTTCTGAATGATGAATCACTCCAACAAGCTCATCCCAACATATACAATGGACTACTGAAGCCCGAAGCTAAACCTCCAACCTCACCCCAAGTTGACAACTAATACAGAAACCTCTCAAACTCACTTGAGAAGAACAACGAGGCAGTCAAGCTACTGAAGAAGATGTCAGATCGAGTAGTTGAGCTGGAAAGTCATTGTTGTCCCCCATCCATGAAGCGCAATCAGGATGATCCTGATCAATATGATCCTGAGAGGGAGAAGAGCGCTAAGAAACCGAAATCAACAACAACTACAACTTTCACCACACAACAACAAATTTCATCTCAACAATAACAACACAACAAATCCGTTTTACAAAAACAAACCGATGAATATGAAGTGATGAACATGGAAGAAGAAGTGGTTCGGACTAAAAATCAAAAGGAAAGTGTAGATGATGACAATTTCTAGAACGACATGACATATCACAAAGGGGATATACCTCCGGGGTTCGGGGGATGTGATGTATCGGATATGGATGATGATGATGAATCTGACAATGTGTTGAAGGATCCCATGTGACAAACCGTAACTTTTCAGTCCTTTATTTTAATAGTACTACTACTTAAAATGCGATTTTTTTTTTTATGTTTACTAATAATTAAAATTCAAAAACGACAGGTTATCTCGTAATTTCAAGAAACACGACACCGCACGTGTACCGACACCAATTTAGTAACGGCACAATATTTGTAACTTATTTTCAAGAAATGATGATTACCTTATTATTACGCTCGCAAAAACGTTCTAGGAATATATTTTTCGTATTTTACACATATTGGAAAGTTATGTTTACACTGGGACACAACGGGGACACGAGATACACTCAATACTGTATTTATATAATAAAACAAAATAATAAAAGCAAAAACATTAAACCCACATTCCAGCGCCATCCTACCCTATCTGCCGCTCTCTCTCCCTCTTCGAAAAAGAAGGATGGCAACATGGCTGAGATGAGAGTGACAAGTACAAAGAGCGGGTGTAATACTACCCACGAGCTTGAGGATGTCAAAAGACTCCATGCCATTCCTAACTCTATAAATAGAGGGTGGAACACCACAGTTCCTTCATCTCTCACATTATTCAATTTGAAAAACTTGCAAAAATGAATAATTTGATAATTGGCTTAAGTTAATTTCGACTTATGTGGTTATTATTGCTTAATATTCCCTTAAACTTAAGACTTATCTGACTAAGAATAGACCCGGTTGAGTCGGGTTTGCGTTGGTATTATTTTCAGTCGAGACCCACTGTGGATCAAACCATAGTGGGAGGGTTGTGGTCGTTTTCTTTTTTTGTCTTCTTGACAATTCATCTAATTTAATAGTGGTAAACCTATTTACGAAGTAACTTGTTACACTATTTTTTTAATCGTTTAGAAATATGTTACACTTCTTTATCTAAATGAAAGTAAGTTACCTCTTTGGACATATTTAAAAAGTATCATTACCTTTCTCTAGGAAATGAAAGTATGTTTTGGTTGTGTGGTCGAACCCACTGTACGTGGTGTTAGTAAAAAATTAGATTGTTTTAATATTCATCTACAAGTAATTTAGTACAAGTAATATACGTTTTGGGTTTATATTGGGTTGAAACTTGAAATGTGTTAATTAAATGGATTTGGTTTATCGAGTGAGACTATGTGTCGAGACCCACAGTAAGGTGTTGGTTTTCTCGCTACTTGTCAAAAACCAATTTCGACACAACTAATAACTTAATGGTTAATCTTACTTGTTACAAACTCTAAATATAAAACAAAAATGACACACTTAGCTAGCTTCTAACATTGTTGACTTGGTTTTGACTTGAATTTGAATAGTTTTAGTACCAAACTAATGGACTTTTAAATGTGTGTTGCGGAGTGTGTCGAACCGCTGTTGGACTCGATCCAACAGTGGGTGTGTTGTCAAGGCCACATGGGTGTTTGTAAAACGTTTGAGTCAAACAAACTGTAGGTGAGTTTGTGTTTTGCTTAATCGATCACAACAAAAGGATGTAATGGTTTGCTTATTTTTGATTTGGTTTAATTCCTGGCTTATTCAACTTAGTTGATTTCTACTTATTTCGACTTACTATTATTTCACGACTTTTTGCAACTTAAATTTGACTCATCGCATATTTAACTTTCTAAGTCAAAGCATATTGTGGAAACTAAATATTTACTTGGAAAATAAAACTATAAGCTTTTGAATATTAAAACAAAACAAAACTAGAAATATAAGTCTTAACTCATTTTTTTTTCTTTCTAAATCGTTGATTAATATTACCTATTTTTGCTTATTTAAGCTTAACGTGACTCGTTTTAACTTATAAAAACTTAATAGAGTTTTATAAGCAATATAAAGCACTTTATTGTTCTAGTATAGAAATTGTAACATTTAGTTATCTCGAGAAACACTAAAATGTATACACGGGTCACGCCCGATTTTTCTAAAAATCCAACACTTATAACCTAAACTCTAAAAATAAGCTTATTTTAAATGCAAACTCTTTTACTAAAATCAATACTTAAGATATAAATTTCTATTATCACTAATAGTCGATTTTATATAAATACACTTTAAATATATTTATGATTACTTTCCATACATCGTTTTCTGGTTATTGTCAAACCGGAGACTTATTCGTCATTGATACTTTCTTATTATATACTTATATAGCTATGCACTTCCAAAAGCCAATGCATGCAAGTGCTCAGAAAACTATTAAAACCTAAATGCTGCCACACAAGCAACAACTACACAAACACTTTAAAACTTTTAAGCTTATCTAAACTTCATCGAGTCTTAAGCCTAAAACTATAAACTAAACTTGCCTTACTAATCTATGTCGCGTGTCGATACTGCGCACTCATACCATTTGACTTTACTCTATTTCAGACTGCTTCACTAAGGTGAGTTCATGGCACCTGTTTTACTTGTTTTGAAATTTTTTTGGGGGAGAATACATGCTTGTTTTTACCCAAATGCAATACTTGCTTTACTTGAATACGGTATTTGTTTACTCAAAAATTACCTGTTTTACTTGAGTACTTGTTTGGTTACTCGAATGCATTACTTGATTTCTCGTTACACACTCAATTATTTTCTCTTGTACACAAGTTCTTAAACAACTACGGATTGCCTAAGCTATTACTATTGCCATAAAGTCCCCACACATCACGAACCGTTAATTATGTTGTAAGCGCGAATATTATGAATAGATCTATTGGGTTGAACTCCCCGTCCATAGTAGGATAAGCTCTACTGACCACTAGTACGAGTCGGACGAACGCATAATTATTTGAGGTAATTATGGGTGTTTTGGAAAGACACCTATTGGGGCAAATATACATATATAATACTTAAGGCTTCGGTTCCATATGCTTAGGACAATTTTGTTCACTTTTACTAGACATAACAATCATACTTTCTAAAATCTTGTCGTACACTATTACACTTATTCAATGGCAAATTTTCACCTTCAATACTTTGTGAGTTACACAATGATCTCATCATTTTCACAAAATTATGGGTTACACAACGGTCTCAATTTTTTTTATGATATTGCGACAGATGCAACGATTACTAAATAAATATTCCTCTTACTTTACATTACTCTTTACTCAAACCTATGAACTCACCAACAATATGTTGACTATTTTAGCATGTATTCTCAGGTACCTGATTTTGGCATGGTTCAGCATTCATGAAGTCCCATTTAGAGGTCATTCTATATAACTTGATCTATGTATTATGAAGTAGCATCCTTGTGACGATGCCTTCCGCTGTGGTATTTTTGGGGGTGTTACATCCCATGCCTACAGATGAATAATTTGAAGATCCTACAACAAAACTTGATCACTTATTCTCTAATTTGCATGAAAGATTCGGTCTAAACATTAGGGATAAAGATCCACTGGAAGAAAGAATGGAAGGTATTTATGATTCGGTTATCTACAAGCTCAACAAAGATGGAGACTTGGATAGAAGATTTATCGATCAAGAAGTATCAAAAGCGTTCAATGATACAAACACTTAGGAAAACCCACAACCAAAAGAACAAGTTCCTGTTATTGAAGAAGAAGTGGGTGGACCAACAAGAAGAAGAGAGCGCTCTCCACTGTCGAAACAAATCCCTAGAGTTCCAAGATCAGATAACGCACCAGCAGTTCCTTACTTCAATGACGACCTATTGTACATGCTTCACGGTCCAGACAAACACAAACCATCTACCCTGGAAGTAGCAGCTTATAAGGAAATTTCAGATCCATTCCTGAAAGAAGGATGATTTGCAAATATCTTCAGAGAAAAAGAAGTTGATCTAGAAGAGTTTGACAGAGACGCATATATGGGAATTATAAACGTGAATGAAAGATCAAGGGGACACTATCGTCTAAGGCAACTCAGACGCAAGCCTCGCAAAGAAGTATACTCGAAGTACAGAATCCTAAGATACGTTGAAGTCAACTAAGATTATCACATCTCCTATTGATCAGTTGAATATCATGAAGTAAGAACAGATAATCAACACTTCCATTTCACTGAAGCTGGCTACATCAGCCTTCATCCTTATGATCTTGAAGATATTCTGAAAAGGAGAAAAGACTGCTACAACAAGAAAGGTATAGAAAGCTACGAGAGGAAAGTCAATCTGACTCCTCCTTTGCTAGCTTGTCCGGGTATGCATATGGTCAAAGGTTGGACATGTTTTACTAAACCCGACCTTAGATTATGTCTTGTGTATGTGACTGATACGAAGCATAAAAGATGGTCGGAGTCGTTGAAGTTGCCAAGTTTTCCTCCGGTACTTTGTTGTGGATATTGGAGAAACTTGAAAGGATACTGAATAAGGTGGAGAATCGGCAGAAAGAGATGAGAGACCATCGTCAGATGACAAGAGTTGTGAAAGTCATCAGGGAAAGGCTAGCACTTTGAGCATCATGGATACGAATGGAACAAAAATTGGATCTCGAAGTTGGCCACATAGGAAGCCCATAAATAGAATACCCGAATGATCTACCCTTATGGGGAGATTGTTGGATCACAAAAGTTGTAAATCATTAGTGCAGGAACTTCTATTTATATTCTGTTATAGACTAGGGTATGTTATGTAACTTAGTAGTGCCTTGCCACACATATTACCCTCAAACACTTGTATAGTTGCGAGGGTAAGCTAACTGTGTGTATGGGTATAAATATCCCCCTACCTCATGGGTTATGAGATGTGTGTTTCTAATATATGTCTTGCGAGACTTTCTATCTTTCACTCGTTTCTCTCTTTAGGATGAAGTGCTCACACCCATTTTATCTCTCTTAGATTAGTAGTGTTGATGTGATATTAATGGAAGAACAACATTGATTGCTATTGATAAGTGTGCGTATTGCAAACAGAAGGGTCATTGGAAATCCGAGTGTCCTTTTAAACGTAAAGGTTTTTCCACCACAAAAGCAATCACATCACCTTAGTAATGATGTTGTTGCCTTATCTTTGGACCCTTTTCGAACTACTTATCTTTCCAGAATCATGTTATGACAAGGTCACCTGATAAATGTTTGTTAACATCATCACAAGCAACAAACACATATTCTAACTGGGATATGCCATAGGCAGTGGGTTTTGTTATGTCTGCTTGCATCTGCCTATCTGAATCTGAATCTGCTTGTCTGATCTGCATCTATTTTTCTCATCAGTCCGCCTGAATATACTCTGTTTGAATTTGCTTGTCTGTCTGCATCTGTCCGCATGAATCTGCTTTGTCTACATTTTTCCGCTTGAATCTTCTCTTCGTCTACCTTTATTCGGATCTTTCTGGCTACTCTTTATCATTGGTTTCGTTTTTATTAGGAGTTTTCTTGTCAAACTCTATATGTGGCATTATGAGTTTGAGGGGGATGTTAGTTTAACAAAGGCTTAAGCCAGTTGGTTTAAGCATGTTTATCTTATAGGCCTCTTATAGTTAGTCTATTTAATATCATGTATTTTCATGCTTCGTATTACAATCAATAATAAAATCTTCAGTATTATTTTGGAATCTACAATTAGAACTTGTTAAATAAGGCATTAGGTGTTATGGAGGTGGTGCACCACCTGATGGTGGCCTCCACCACGTGTGTCGTTCGTTAGGACTATGATAGAACAAGTTGTATTTTTTGCTTTATTTTTCTTGTTGTAAGATGAGCATTTGATGTTATAGCTCAATTTCTTCTTGCCTTTTGTCTGCGTCTTGTTTTAGTTTTGAGATATTTTTCGAGTTGAGAAGATTAGAGTGTATAAAGAAAGATTGCATTTTAAAGCGCGAAGAAAAAATGAAAGAGTATTGAGATATTCATAGGGATAAATTAAATTAAATTTGTAAAGAATTAATTTTTTCATTTTTTTTTTTGAAATTTGACTATTATTCACACCCGAACAAACACTCCCCAAATCAGGGAGCGCGAAAGAACAAAGAGAACAATTACACCAGATTGAATAAATACCAGTCCTTCCACTCTATGTTACCATTGCTAACTCTAGCTCTATTACTATACCAAAGAAAACTAAGGGACTTAATGTCCTGTAAAATCTTCTGGCTGTCGAGACTGGAATTATCAAAGCGAATCTTGTTTCTAGCCATCCAAAGGCACCAACATGTCGTAAACATTATACCTTTCAGGAGGTCCCTTCTCCTCCTACCCCGATCCACACCATTGTGGAGCTTGAAAATATCAAATCGCGAAAACATAAACAAGGGCTGAAGATTGCACCATTTACCCACCCTATTCCAAACATCCATAGCGACTTCACACGAGCAAAACAAATGTTCCACCGCTCGACTTCGCTCCCACAAAGGTCGCACTCAAACTTCCGGTAGCACAATTTAAACTCGAGTGATCCGAAGTGGGTAAGCGATCCAACCCCAACCTCCACATGAAGATATTACATTTCTTTGTGACCCATTTGGACCACTTGAAAACGTGACGATTACTATAATCCCTATCGCTTACAAGATATTCCTTCACAGCTTTTACGCTAAAACCATTAGACCCCCTTCCGATCCATTTCCATTTGTCAACACGATTACATAGAGTACGCCCCTCCAGAAGACTACCCAACCGTTGCCTTTCCTCCGCGTCAGCTTCTGAGATAGACCCATTCAAAGAAGCCCAAAAACCCGAGAACAAACCCAAATCCGAGTTATAATGATCACTAACCAGGCTTTTTTTCTCTCTTTCACGTTTGAAAGTTAAGGGAAAAACCTCTTTTAACGGCAAGCTACATATCCACGGGTCAAGCCAAAATCTAATGGACCTTCCGTTCCCCACTTCGCCTTTAAGCAGCTGATTAAAATTGACATCAGCAACCCGAACCTTGGATATTGTTTTAACTATCGTTGACCAAACACCCGACATTGCGTTGCACATGGGAATAGGAGACCAACACCTCGATGTTCCATGGAAAGCATCCACCACTCTCCTCCACAAACTACCTATTTCGTTCATGTACCTCCACACCCATTTACTAAGGAGAGCAATATTAACGTCCGAGAGCTTGCTCAAACCAAGACCACCAACAACAATCGGGGAGGTAACACGCTCCCAAGCTACCCAATGGATTTTCCTTACTTCCGAAGAACCACCCCACAGAAACTTTCTAAAAATCCTTTCAAGCCCATCCAACACCTTAACCGGGGCTTTAAAAAGGGACAGATAGTAAGTCGGAATGTTCTCAAGGAGCGCTTTGATTAACGTAACCCGTCCCCCAATCGATAAACAGGAGGCTTTCCATCGAGAAAGCCTTGCATTAACGATATCAAACAAGAAGTCCCAGCTAACCACTCTATTCATTTTATCACCAACTCGAATTCCCAAATAATCAAACGGAGCGACTCCCGGCAAACAAGAAATACCCGACGCCAAACTCATAACCTCGGCTTCCTCAACGCCCACACCAAAAAGATGGGATTTACTCAAATTAATTTTAAGACCAGAACACATGTAAAAACAACGGAGAATAAGGTTAACCTTCTTAATGTTAGAAGCTGACCAGTCCCCCAGAAATGTACAATCGTCAACATAAAGGAGATGGGAAATACGAGGACCTGAATTAGGCAACGACAGGCCACCAAAGGTGCCACTCATTTCCACCTTCTTCATCATACTCGATAGGGCCTCCATGACAATAAGAAAGAGAAAGGGAGATATCGGGTCACCTTGTCTCAGGCCTTTACCACACTGAAACTCAAATGTGGGAGAGCCATTAACGAGGACAGCAGATCTAGCTGAGGAAAGGATATCGCGGATCCATCTACACCACAAGTCAGGAAAGCCCATTTGAGACATCACCGACTCAAGGAATCCCCAACTAACATTGTCGTATGCTTTGTTAAAGTCAACCTTGAAAATGAAAATTTTCCTCTTCTGTTTTTTGGCCCAAGAAATCACCTCGTTCAAAATCAGAGGGTCGTCCAAGATAAGCCGGTCACTCAAAAAAGCCGATTGATTATTTGAAATCAACGGGCTTAGAACTAGTTTAAGCCGGTTCGCCAAAACTCTAGAGAGGATTTTGCCTAAAACCCCAACTAAAGTGATGGGTCTATACTCGCCTAGGTGCCCCAGGTCTCTGACTTTAGGAATTAAAGTGATGAACGCCGCATTACACCTCTACTAATGCCCCTACCTCGAAAAAATCTCAAAACATCAACAAAATCCTCTTCGAATAATTCCCAGAACCTCTTAATATAATTAAAAGAGACCACAGTCAGTGAGCCTCTCATCACCGCATTCAAAAGTTGCCCTTTTTATTTCCTCTTTGGTGAAGCGGTTGACCAAAGAGTTAGCCGCCTCACATGATAATTTTTTTTCGAAATCACAAACAAGATACGGCCTCTCACAGCAATTCTCACTAAATTTCTCTTTGAAGAAATCATAAACTTTTCTCTTAATCAACTTCGGCTTAGAGATCCATTCATCCCCAACCATAAGACCGTGAAGCGCATTACTGACCTTTCTGATATTGATCATGCCGTGGAAGAAGCGATTGTTCCCATCCCCTTCAGCAACCCACTAATTTTTTCATAGTTGCCAAATCGTCGAGTACTTCTAACGCCCGGTCTTAAATATCAAATAAATGAAATTGGTACATGTTTGAAAAACAAGCACAATGTTCGAGAAAACTCATAAATCTTATTGGAAATGGTTTTACTCATCCATGCTCTGTACTTGATTTTATTATCAAGATTGTTGAGTCTTTTCGGCAAACAAAAGTTACTTCACCTTATTATCAATCATGGTTATTGTAGTTGTATCGAGTGTAATTATTTTTGTATTTTAGTTTGACATAAATTTGTAAGTTTGGGGTAACTCGATTGTTGGATTGATTCCATGGGCCAAATTTGTAAATAAAAATAAGAAACACAACACACTGGAACCTTAATTAATAACAAGTCAAACTAAAAACATTGCATAATAAATTTTTACAACTAACACAAACTCCACAACCATCAAACTTTCATCAGAATGCGAAACGCTGTACCACAACATCTTTCCTGAGCTTATGAAGAGCCTCCAAAACCTTGATTCGATCCAACGTACCCCTTATTGTTATAATTCCATCTTCATTCATCGTGCAATGCTCCAATTCCCCTATAACCAACAATGGAATTGTATGATTAATCTTAAACACAAACCCAAAGTATAAACTGATATTATATAGATCATACCTTGGACACTCTCCGTTACTTCTGAGACCACCGCTGCCCCTTGTTCCTTCTTAAGCAGCCTAAGTGTAAGATTCTGCGATAAGAAACAAACAAAAATATATATATTAAGAAAGAAACATGGTTTCACTTTCACGGGAGTATTTATTTAAATCAGATGTTTTTCTACATACCAAGGGTACAACATGTGTTGCTTGTGGAGCTTCAGATTCGTCTGACGACATGCTTGTTTATCTTTTGTGTGTGTGTGTGTGTGTTGATGTGAATTAAATGAAGTGAGTGAGTAGCTAGTTACTGTTTATGGTGCTTTTATAGTGGCTTGAGCTGTGTTGTGATTGGTTGATTTGAGTTCACGCGGATCATCAATGTGAGCCCTTGATTGTGTTTTTCTTTTGATGGTGAGGATTGAATATCTTTGCTGAATTGTACGGAGTAAAAGACTTGATTTTTTTGTTCAGGTGCAATACATGTTTTTGTAACTTTGGACTACTATTAGACACCTAGTCCGTTAGCTTTGCGGTTTTTAGTCTCAGTTCCTTTGGTATCAACTTTCTATCAAAATGTACCTAATTAATAATTAGTACTGAAAATAATTCGATACATATAAAATTTCTTTAGAGTGAGGCTGGTAGTAGTATACGTTGCGTTTTTGTTGAGATATATAACTCACCATTTGTGTGATACGTTGTTGGTGATAGAGATTATATCTAACATGTTTCCCTTACCACACGAGATTAATTGATACCATAAGTTTTTAACACCTTGTTAGTGTGTAAGTACGGACTGAAGCAAACACAAATGGTTGCAGCCCTTGTGGGTAGGGGCCTCTCTGCATACTTTTTAAGTAAAACAATGAAGTTACTCAAGAAATTTGAAATCAAAAGCAACTGAAAATATGATCATAGGTGTGTCAGCACGATACTAGTTTCTTAATCTGTACGCGATTATGTAGATCGAGTATTAAATCGGCCGAATCAGATACAATATCAACTTTCTGCCGAGTCAAAATCAATAAAAAAATGGATTCATTTCCACATTAATATAATACTAATCAAAAGTGAGAATCTGACAATTATAGCATTGGATCAACCATTGATTCTTGCAGATTGTGTTTCATCTTGCTTTCCATAAATACGTTGAATACAAACATCCTTTTATTTCATTATTCGTATTGATTATGCTCTAGAATCTTGAATGCCAGTTAGTAGCTTTGACAATCAAGTTCTGAACAGCAAACTACCATTGAATTAAATTCAGCTATAATACTCATTATAGTCTTAAATCAGAAAGAAAAAAGAAAACGTTTTGGAAATTACCTCTAGTTATCGTATGATGAAATGAATCGTCTGAGCCATTGCCAGATTCAGTCGAAGTGTTCGTATCCGCTTCTATCTCTTGTTCATCTTCATCCTTTCTCTCAGCTGCACTTTTTGTCTTATTAGCTGCTCGATGAACTTCATCACTTGAGTAGCTTCTGGATTTGAGTCGTGTTACTTCAGTCGGGCCACTTCTCTGTTTGCTTCAAGTTGAGTTTTGTTAATCTGACCATTAGCTCGTGTTTCTATTGCTCCTATAAAAGATATTCCTTTTATGCTTAAACTGTTTCAGCTGTGTTGCCTGATACAATCTTTGCATCATCACTACCAACAGTGAGATCTCGAGTCTCTCGTGTTCCTTTGAACTTGCAAGTTTTCCCGATTCTCTTTGCTCTTCATCTACAGGCTCTTGAACTTTGATATCAGGGTTTATTACTTCTTTATTACCTCTACAAATTTTTCTTGATTTGGTTTTTGCCCGTTGCTTGACAAACCAAACCATGATCCAACTTTACTTGTAGTTGCTTTATTAGTTAAGTTGACTTCACGATTTGATGGGTTGTCATAGCTATCTTAACTGTCTTTTGATTGATTAATTGTAGCATAACATTGCTAAATGGAGAAATTGTAACTGCTGCTTTGAGGCAGATAGACTTTGTGTTTAAGAAAAAAAATGAGAAGTTAGCTGAAAAATGTGAAATTTTGCATTCACTTGCGAACTGTACTAACCATTTACTTTCTGTCTTTTTGTAGCGCTTGATGTTGTTTATATAGTTCGGGATTATTCGTGAGTACAATGGCAAGTTGATTAGTCTTTACGTTTCTGATGTGCAGAAAGGTAAAAGAACAGGCCGGCCAAAGATATGGATATATCGAGATAAGGTACAACCAAGCCTAACGGAGATGCTACAGAAAAATACAAAGATCCATATGTTGCACAAGCTGCTATAGAATGGTTTAACATTAAGGGTTTTTATGTGACGATAATTGAAGATTGAATGGCAGAGTAAAAAAAACTCGCATACCGTGATAGAACCACTTGTTGAACCAAGTGTAGTCGCTGATATTGTACCGGTTTGGTCTGGACATGACTGAAAGTGGTGGAATGGGTAGAGGACACCAAAAGCATTGCAGCAAGATGGTGACTGGATGTGTCCGAATACAAGGTCTGTGATATGACATTGGTGAGCTGCTTATTCTGGCTATAATTCAAAGATTGTCGGTTAAATTTTTATGTTTGTTGGTTATTTATCATACGTGATGTTTTGGTGACAGTTGTACGAATGTGAACTTTGCATTTCATGGTGTATGTAACCGATGTGGAACTGCGAGACCTGCTGGTGCAACAGCTGGCGGCGCTGGTGGTGGTGGGGTAGGGGCCGTGGTGAGAAGCTGAAGAAGAAGTAAGATGCAATAAATTCCAACTTGACAATAAAATTCTTAAACGCATCTCAATAGCCTTACGATATTGTTTGCAGGCTGATGGTGAGATGTATGATGAATTGGTTATATAGTTTGGGTAGGCCAAAAGCAAAATTAGTTGTATGCTTGATGGACCAAAATCGGAATCAGTTACATGCTTGGTACTCGATGGACCAATTGAAGAAAACAGCGTTACAGGGACTATTGTGTAATCCGTATGAGAGACCAATTCTGTAATCTTCGCCAACCACACCGACCATTTAGGTAATATGCTCTTAGTTTTTGTTATGTTTCAATTAGCTAAGGGTACGTAATAAGAAATATTTTGTAATCAGTTTCTGCAGGAATGAGTGAGAGAGATAGAAGAGAAAGAAGCAGAGACAGAGGAAGGGAAATGGAGGAAAGACAGAGCAGCAAGAATAGACGTCGAAGCAGAAGCCATGACAGGGATAGGGGTCGCGAAAGACAGTAGGACCGGGATTATGATTATAGCAGAGACAGAGCAAATGGGTGTGAAAGGTCTGATGGTCACAGGTATCATCACTAAGTAATAAAAGTTGTGCTCTAAGTTTTTTGGGACTTCGGGTTCTGCATTAGCATTGTGAAGTACTGAACTAGTACTTGAATCAGTTTGGATTAAATGTTGGAGTGTTTTATGTAGAACTACTTGTTGTTTTTCTTGAATTAGTTTATCTGCATGGATTATTTGTTATGAGCATATACCGTTTGAGATTTGCTTATGAAAACTGTTTATGTATTAGTCCCAGCACAAACTGCTATATTCACTTGCACAAACTGTCGAATGTACTGGACTGCTAACACAAACAGTCACGTGCAGATTTTAATCGTAAATTTAATCACCCGTGATTTTCCTGACATTATAGTTTTTTTGCTAGCTAAATTTGACAGAATTGTTAATGCTGTTACTTAACTTGGTGGGGCTGATAGTAGTGTCGCTTTATGTTTAATCCATCTTAGATAATCATTCTGATTTTTTTTTTAAAAAAAAGTGCCTGAGACGTACAGTAGGTTATTCATCTAGAATCACTGTTATGTGTTTCAAATTGGCTAAAGTATTGCATTAGATCATTTTGACCATCGCTATGAGATATAGAATCACTGTAATAAGTTTTTGGATAAAATTGTTATCACATCAGCGATCATATGTTCAAAATGATAATAGTCCAAACATAGCTATCGGCGATCATAGGTTCTCCTAATTAAATAGTGGCTTGGTTGTATTTTAGAAAGGGTCAAAATGCTCAAATTGTTAAAGTTAGCTAAAAGGGGTGTGGGTCAACGCGTAAGATTCACCCAAGGTCTTTTTAATGCATAAAACCTCCAAATTTTGTTTTGAACTAAAATCGTTTTGGTTTAAGTATGTAACTAAAGAGGTGCCACAGAAACAAATAGTATTACTGTCGCGTTTCTAGCAAAATATGATACCTGACATGGGATTGATGTTTACCAACCTAAGTTATTTCTAATAATCTCAGGAATCTATTCATTTGTTTTGGGATAATTACTACAGGGAACAGGTGTTTAAGCTTACCAGATGATCAGGTCGCAAGACCTAAATTGATGCCACCACCGCAGCTCCCAGTCCAGTCCTGAACGATAGTGACCTGGCGAGTCCACCTATCCCTCCAGCTATAAAGAGACCATACACATCCATCTCCACCTTCTGGTGATGAGTCCACAGTGTAATCTCCAGCCTCAACAAGACAGCAACTAGTCGACCATCCACCGAGGATTGTTGTGAACATTATCCTAAGTTTTATAGCTATGGTTGTAAGACTGTAATTGATGTACGTACTGATAAACATATATAAATCCTATAAACAAGTAATCGATCGAGGTTTGTGGTTAATAAACAAGTAATCGCTCGGTTGAACTTTGTGAGTATTCGTGTCACGTGCAGATTTCATGACATAACTGTTTTTTTGCTGGCTAAATTTGACAGAATTGTTAATGCTGTTACGTAACTTGGTGGGGGCTGATTTCTGACTTAAGAAGTGCTTGAGCGAGTAGGTTACATTCATCTACTAAGATGGTTCTGTTATGTGTTTCAAATTGGTTAAAGTATTGCATTAGATCATTTTGACAATCGCTATGAGATATAGAATCACTGTGATAAGTTTAGCAATGCTATGAGATATAGAATCATCTGTGAAAATTGGGTCAGGTGTTCAGGTTCCATAGGGCATCTTTTGTTTCAAATGAGATGGGGATGACCAAATGGCACATTGTAGATAAGCCTTATGTTAGTGGGCATGTTATGTTCAGAAAACAACATTTGAACCAACAGAATGCAACTAAACAACAAACTATACATCCATAGCTAGAACCAATTGCATACTCTTTACAAACATGCTTTATTAGAAATCATAATATCTTTTCACTTAGATCATCAATTACACCAACTTTTGTATCCATAAAAATGACTTTTGACCGGTTGAATTTTACCCAAGTGGGCAATTTTTACATAGTTGTCCTCTTTTCCAAAGAGGAAAAATCTTGACCATATATTTCTAATCCTTTCATATATTTTTATTCTAAGTATATTTTTATGCTAAGTATATGTATCTTGTAACCTCATCTTTTTTTGTTGGTACATTTTTCTTTCTTAAAGCACATGTTTTGGGTTTGTTATTGTCACAATGTCACATGCATAAAACATACAACATGATTCATTTCATTTCATTCATCATCTACAAAAGACAACAAAAGATTCATTTCATTTCATTCATCATCAATACGAAAATACAAGATTCATACAAAAGACAACCAAAGACACTCGCTTCACTCTCGCTTAGTCCCAATAGTCTGCACCAGAGCATACTTCGACTTAGCCACCAAAGAATCCACAACTTTGTGCCGATCCACTTTAGCTGTTATTGTCAAAGTATCATCTTCTTCATTGAATAGACATTCATATGGCCCTATAACCAACAACAATGGAATAGTATAAGTAATCTTAAACATAAACACACTTCAAAAGCTACCAAAAGTAGTATAAACTATACCTTGTGCAGACTCGAGGACTCTCAGGATCACCTTTCGGTCATCTTAAGTTTCATAGTCTGCAATGAGAAACCCACATAGATCCGCAATGTTAAAAACACACAGAGTCACACAGATCCGCATTGTTAAAAACCCAGATCCAAACCCATAAACAAAGTAGAATAAATTAACATTACCTTATCACCTCTGAAACTCAAGAACACATCATACACATTTTGAACATATGATATTGAATCATACGCCATTGAAGCTGCAGATCCGCTTGACGACATGGTGTTTGTTTTTCCTTTGTGTTGATCGATGTAAATGAAGTGAGTGACCTTTATGCTGCTTTTATAGTGGGTCGAGCTGCATTGTGATTGGTTTATATGAGTTCACACGGATCCTCGATCTCAGCCGTTGATCACTTTTGATGGTCAGGATTCAATACATTTGGTTTTCTTTCATTTCTTGTACGGAGGAGACTTGAATGTTGCAATGAGGTGCCATATTCTATGTTTTTACTATGATACATACATGTGTTTGTTACTTTAGAGTTTGGACTACTATTTGGGCTCACCATAACAAACCCAAAACCGAATCCACCCTAGTCCGTTCGCTTTTCGGTTTTAAATATTTACGGTTTTCAGTTTTGGTTTTAAATATTTACGGTTTTCAGTTTCGGTTCATGCCAAAACCAATAAAAACACACCATATATGGGCGGGACATCCTTTGGTCTCAAAATGTACCTAATTAGTACAAAATAATTCCATACATATATGAAATTTCCTTAGACTGAGGCTGGTAGTAGTATAGGTTGCGTTTTTGTTGAGATATATAACTCCACCATTTGTGTGATGCGTTGTTGGTGATAGGGTGTGTACGTGTTAGAGATTTTATATCTTACATGTTTTCCTTAGCACACGAGATTAATTGATACCTTAAGTTTTTAACACCTTGTAATGGAACTTGTTGGCCTGTAAGTTCGGGGTGGCTAGTGCTGAAGCAAACACAAATGATTGCAGCCCTTGCGTGCATTGTGACATGGGCCTCTTGGTGTCTGCGTACTTGTTAAGTAAAACAAATGAAGTTACTCAAGAAATTTGAAATCAAAAGCAATTGAAAATATGATCATTTGGTGTGTTTGCACGATACTAGTTTCTAAACCTGTGCGCGATTGTATATACTATTAAATCAGATACAATATCAGCTTTCTGCCGAGTCAAAATTAATAAAACAAAGGATTCATTTCCATTTTAATGTAATAATCAAAGGTTTGAAAGATAAGTGCATGTCTTTGATTGATTGATTATAGCATAACATTGTTAAATCAAGAAATTGTAAGTGCCGCTTTGAGGCAGGTAGACTTTATGTTTAAGAAAAAAAGCGAGAATTTAGCTGAGACATGTGAGATTTTTACATTCACTTGCGAACTGTACTAACCATTACTTTATGTCTTTTGTAGCACTTGATGTTGTTTATATAGTTCGGGATTATTCGTGAGTACAATGGCAAGTTGATTAGTCTTTACGTTTCTGATGTGCAGAAAGGTAAAAGAACAGGCCGGCCAAAGATATGGATATATCGAGATAAGGTAACAAACAAGCCTAACGGAGATGCTACAGTAAAATACAAAGATCCATATGTTGCACAAGCTGCTGTAGAATGTTTAACAATAAGGATTTTTATGGGACGATAATTGAAGTTTTAATGGCAGAGTAAAAACCCGCATACTGTGATAGCACCACTTGTTGAACCAAGTGTAGTCGCTGATATTGTACCGGTTGAAAGTGGTCTGGACATGACTGAAAGTGGTGGAATGGGTAAGGACGTGGTGATGCTTCTGGAAACGCTCCACCAAAAGCATTGCAGCAAGATGGTGACTGGATGTGTCTGGATACAAGGTCTGTGATATGACATTGGTGAGCAGCTTATTCTGGCTATAATTCAAAGATTGTCGGTTATATTTATCATATGTGATGTTTTGGTGACAGTTGTACGAATGTGAACTTTGCATTTCATGGTGTATGTAACCGACGTGGATGTGCGATACCTGCTGGTGCATCAGGTGGCGGCGCTGGTGGTGGTGGGGTAGGGGTCGTGGTGGCCCTGATTCAGGAGGTGGCCGGGGTGCAACTGGTGGTCCTAACGGGACTTTTTGGTCCTAATGACTGGTCTTGTCCAATGTAAGCATCACATATTTACCTCTGCTCTGGGATATTGGCTGAAATGTTATTGATTTTGTGAAATGTTATGCAAATGTTTATAATTTTCTACAGGTTTGGTGACATCAATTGGGCAAAGCGCTTAAATGCAACACCAACAAACTTGGTTTTTGCGAAGGAGGTGTGAGGTATTTTAAATGAACTGAAACATCGTCTCTTTTGCATGTAGTACATGATCGTTTTTTAAGTTTTATTTCTATCCAAGATCATATGTTCTTTTGTTGTATGTAGAGGAGAACCTGCTGGTGGGTACAAAGAACTTGATGAAGAGGAACTGGAGAAAACATAGAGATGTAGGTGAGAAGCTAAAGAAGTAAGATGCAGTAAATTCCAACTTGACGATGAAATTTTAAATGCATCTCAATAGCCTTACCATATTATTTGTAGGATGATGGTGAGATGTATGATAAATTTGGAAACCTCAAGAAAAAGTTTCTTGTCAAAACACAACAAGCCGAAGTTGGTCAGGTCTTACCTGGAACCCGGCCTTCTGGATGGGAGGTTGAGAAGCTAGGTATCATATTTTTGTTTAATTTATTAAGTTTTTAGTAAATAACAAGAATAGTATCTGTGGTTTGCCAAAAATTTATAAATGTTCATTCTCTGATACTAGTTACGAATTTGGTCTCTATTTGTTTTCATATTTGGTAGGCCAAAAGCAAAATTAGTTGCATGCTTGATGGACCAAAATCGGAATCAGTTACATGCTTGGTACTCGAAGGACCAATTGAAGAAAACAGCGTTACAGGGACTATTGTATAATTCGTATGAGAGACCAACTCCGTAATCTTCGCCAACCACACGACCATTTAGGTAATATGTTCTTAAATTTTTGTTATGTTTCAATTAGCTAAGGGTACGTAATAAGAAATATTTTTGTAATCAGTTTCTGCAGGAATGAGAGAGAGATAGAAGAGAAAGAAGCAGAGACGGAGGAAGGGAAATGGAGGAAAGACAGAGCAGCAAGAATAGACGTCGAAGCAGAAGCCGTGACAGGGATAGGGGTCAGGAAAGACAGTAGGACCGGGATTGTGATTATAGCAGAGACAGAGAATATGGGCGTGAAAGGGCTGATAGTCACAGGTATCATCACTAAGTAATAAAAGTTGTGCTCTAAGTTTTTTGGGACTTCGGGTTCTGCATTAGCATTGTGAAGTAGTACTTGTATTTTGGCGGTCTTTTTAGGACAAGTGTATTCTGTCGTTCATGTGGATTATTTTTTGCAAACAATTACGATTTCAATCAGTTTGGATTAAATGTTGGAGTGTTTTATGTATAACACTATAACTATTTGTTGTTTTTCTTGACTTAGTTTATCTGCATGGATTATTTGTTATGAACATACAGCATTTGAGATTTGGTTATTAAAACTGTTTATGTATTAGTCCCAGCACAAACTGCTATATTCACTAGCGAAAACTGTTGAATGTACTGGACTGGTAGCACAAACTGTCACTTGCAGATTCTAATTGCAAGTTCAAGCACCCCTGATTTTTGTGACATAATTGTTTTTTTGCTAGCTAAATTTGACACAAGTGTTAATGATGTTACTTAACTTGGCGGGGCTGATAGTAGTGTCGTTTTATGTTTAATCATCTTTGATAATCATTCTGACTATGAAAAAAGAAGTGCTTGAGCCAGTAGGTTACATTCATCTACCAAGATTATTCTGTTATGTGTTTTGAATTGGTTAAAGAATTGCATTAAATCATTTTGACAATTGCTATGACATATAGAATCAATGTCAGAAGTTTCGCAATGCCGCCAGGGACGGATCTATTAAGTAAATATGGGCAATGAACTTGCACATGTAAATTAAAAAAAGTTGAAATTTTAGTGTAATTTTTTAATTTTGACCTTTTTCGAAAGTCCCCTTACAAAACTCAAATTGCCCCCACTAACATAATAAAACCCAACATTTAACACTCTAAAGCGCTTTATGAATCCTTCATCTCAAGTAAAATACCGAATTTATCATTACGATTCAAGTTTTTTCTTCCGTACTTTGTTGCTATGGTCAAAAAAATTTTTTGCCCCCCACATCATATATTCCTGGTTCCGCCACTGAATGCCGCATGATTTCAAACCACCTTACTTTTCAACTGTGAAAACTGGGTCAGGTGTTCAGGTTCCATAGGGCATCTTTTGTTTCAAATGAGATGGGGATGCCCAAATGGCACATTGAAGATAAGCCTAATTAGCTAGAACCAATTAGTACATAATGCAACTATACAACAAACTCGACACCCATAGCTAGAACCAATTACACATACAAGTTGCATACTCTTTACATACATGCTTGATTAGAAATCATAGTATCCTTACTGTTAGACCATCAATTACACCAACTTCAACACATAACAGATTTTTGTATCCATAAAAAACAAGTGATCACCTTATATTTGGGATAATACAAAACTTACTCACTCAAGTTTATAATACTTCGGCTTCAAGGATGTCAATACATGTGATGTACTAGATGATGTCATATTATTAAGCACATTTGTTTTGGTCCCAATATTGTAAACTTAATGGTTGGCAACATGTTTACTATGTTGGTCCACTCAATTTCTTTTTAATTGACCGAAATTGGGCTTGATAAAAATGTTTACTATGTTGGTCACTTGGTCTACTCAATTTCTTTTTAGTTTAGCAATAAGTATTGGTGGGCAAAAAATCCGGTTTGTGAACCGATCCGGTAAAACAACGGAAACCGGTTACTACCGAACTGAACCGGCGGTTTAACAACCGATTTTAAATATTTGGTGTGGACCGGTTTGACACTCATTAAACCGAACCGGTTACTAAAACCGGTTCAAACCGGATTTTTTTCTTTTTTCCTAATTTAGAAGTTATACCCCCTCTCACATTTTGCAATTTTATTTTATTTTATTAAATTTTTTTATTTTTATAGTTTTATTTATATTAAAAAACTATAAGCCTGAAAGTACGGAACATAAAATATAAAGTTTAATAAGTCAAAAGTATTAAACTGACAGAAAATACGGAACATAAACTGATAAAAACTGTGTTGTACTGTAAATATGGTGGACCAAGGGGGTGAAGGACAAAATGTCACATCGCATGAGGTATAAGGGGTGTTGATACTCACACAATTTTTTTTACACATACATCACAATTGTCTTTACTGTCTTATACAGCGTGCATTACAGTGTTGTACAATATGGTATATGTATAAAAAAATAGTGTGTGTATCAACCCCATGTATAAGAAATCCTCTATCAAATACGTAAATAATGTAAATATCATATAAAAGATAAAGGCCAAAAAAGTGTTTAGGTCCATTAGGCTGGATGCAGTAGAAAGAAATCGAGTGTCGATCGAGCCAATGGGCGATCGATGTCATGTCGATCCCCTTGGTGTGGAGTGTATCGATCGCCAGGAAAAAAACATTATTCGTTCGTGTGGACGATCGATAAGAACAAAGCACAATTTACTCTCTTGTTGCTAGCCGTTTGCATCTTGGGTACCACACGTCTTGTGATTTGGTTTGCGTGTTGAGAAGAAGACTTGTGTAGAAATGATATAACTTTGCATGAACATAGAAATGATATAACTTTGCATGAACAGAAGAAGACTTGTGTTGAGAAGAAGACTTGTGTAATACAAATGAAACACGTTGAGAAGTGAAAAAACAAGTGTATAGACAAATGAAACACGTATAGATATATATAGTAGAGTCATGCAAATATAGTTGAGTCATCTAGTATCATGTACGAAGTGAAAAAAAAAAATTAAAAAAAAAAAAAAAAAAAATGAACCAATCGCCTTTACTTGAAAGACCTAATCGCCGAAGGTCGTTGGAGAGAAAATGACGCGACAGGGAAAATGAGGGATTGAATCCTCTGAGAGAGCAACCTTAAATACTATTTTGGCATTTCAGTTTTAGGGTACGGTTTTTGCAAAAAAATGATACTTATATAGTTATATGAACAGTGACGTAAGGATAGGATGGCCACTATGTGCAATTAATTAAAGTCAATTAATTCCTTTGGCATACTATGTGCTACAAATCTATGGTTTGGTACAACATTTTAATGGAAGTTGAAAATTATGGTACAAAATTTTAACGGGGTGATACTTTTGGTAGTTGTACACTTGTACACGATTCTTATATTGTTGGATGTTGGGACAAATTACACAATCTTAAAACACAAAAACACATTATTCAAAAACGTAAAAACACTCTAAAAAAAGTCATCCATTGGGGATTCGTCAACCAACCTTACCGAATTACCCAAACCGATCCCGTTTAAAAACCGGTTCGGTTTTGATAATTAACCGGTTTGTACAACACTAGCTACAAGCTGCTGATAAAAATATTTTATAATCTTATGAAGTTAATCATTCAAGAGATTGCAATATTGTTTGTCGACATGAATCACAAAATATATAAAGTGACGCATCTGAGCGACACTTTTAGCTAGTAGATGAATCAATTATATTTTGAAATCTACTAAATATTTTTTTTTTTTTTTTAAAAGATATGCATAAAGTTCATGAACTTTTGCCTTCATTAAATATTTAAGATTTATTGGCCTGTATTTATCATCACATTAGACTTTACTTTGTCTTTAGGAAAAGCTTCAACATTCGGTAAATCTTTTTATAGCTCATGATAAACCATTGTTGTTCGACTCTAACAAATCAATTCTACAAATCGTGAACTTGTTTGGAGTTGATTTAATATTGTAAGCACGGGTCTAAAAATGGTTCACTTATATTAGTCATAAAGACCATATTTAATTCGTAGAATTCGCGAATTCTGCTTTTGAAGTTTATGTTTTTGTATAATGAACTAAAAACTATGTAGTGCTTAATGGAGAAATACTCCATTTTTCCGAAAATTTCCATATGAAAAGAGAAAACCGAAAATCTGTTTAGTGACTTTTTCCAATAATTTTCAAAAATATGAAATTCTCATTTTCCATTTGTAATAGAAAAATGAAAATAACATTACACCCTTTTCATTTTTTCATTTCCAAAATAATAACACTATTTCCTTTCACCCTACACTTTTATCACACATCTTCCATCCTCCATCCTCCACCTTCAACTAAACAACTTTTCATTTTGGAAAAAAGAAAATATAACTCCAACTAAACGGATTTTCACATTTCTCAACTCTAAACCTTCTCTGAGAGAAAAACCACTCCATTCTCTGGAATTTAGAAGCGAAAAACACGAACATTTTCACCAACTAAACTACTTATATTTTTAATTTTCTGTCTCAAAATGTCTAGAAATTTAGAGAAAGCTTTTATTTTTGTGAAAGTATTGAAAATTTTGACAACGCGCTAAAATATTGTTTCTTTTGTATTTCCTTGGTTAGTATTAGGAAGGTTTCGCTAGACTATGTTTAAGAAATGAAACTACGCAAATTGGTGATACGTTAAGAAGGTTGTAAATGGTTATTTGTAAGGGGTGAGACTTGCTTTTTAATAACGGAAAGAGGATTTTCAGTGATTCAGCCTTAGGTCTTGGTTTTGGTGCTTTTCATGATTGTGGTGTTTGATTAGGCACATGTATATTGCATGTTTGAATCTTTCAACCATAACCTTTAGGGAATTAGGGATACATATAAAAAAGTTCATTAAGCATAAAAAAAGAAAAAAAATTCATGAGAAAGTACTAGCATAGACCAAGAAAGCAATGCAGACCCAACATGTTAGTTTTCTTGACTGATCTTTAAGCGGTGTCTGATGAAAGTTAGTATTTGACGGTTTACCCGTTTGATGGTTCGAAAAGAGTAGATGCGTATTTGAATTTCCGTAAAAATATATCAATACAAATATATATATCCATACTTATACTCATTTGAACTTTGTATAACTTGAATATTTATGATAAAAATTACAACTATAAATTTGTATTATTGTAAGTTTGTAACATCTATTTTAATATTAAAATCTAATGTGTCATTAGTGTATATTATAATGTAATTATTATAGTGTAGAATTTAATTATATGAATTACTAATTATAGTAAGATGTGTAGGCTTAAAAAATTACTCCATCCGTTTCAATTTAATTGTCAGGAGAGAGAAATCACAAATTTTAATAAAAGTGGGGCCACTTTAATTTTTAACCACACGAATAGAATATTCTCTCTTTATATTCTCTAGTTTTTACTAAAAAAAAAGTGGACAATCTTTTTTAGACATCCAAAAATAAAAATATGGACAATTAAATTGAGACGGAGGGAGTAAGACTTTCTTTTTTAGAAAGTCCTAAATATATTATAAGGTAGTATAGATAAGTATTTTCCTTCAACAAAATGTACCATCAACTTATATAGTTCAAAAGTTCAAATTTAAGTGTTTGAGAGATCTCTTATGTATTCTACGTTCGACATATATTTGAACATATGCATTTTAATAAAATTAAAAGAGTTAATTCCATATATCCCCAATTAAACCCTTAAATGTCATATATATACCCAACCAAAATCTAATAGCATATATGCCCAACTTAAATATCAAATTTGTCATATATATTCACTTTGTTAATAAATAAATTAAAACTCAATTTACATTATTAAATACCCATCATACCCTTCGTACAAACACATCATCTCTATACATGTGATAACAACGAATAAAAAAACACCAAACCTACATAACTTTTAATCTTATAAAAGCACTATCGCATCATGCAGAACTTATATATCTCAATGGATATAAAATAATGCTCTTAGATGATTATAATGTAATCTATGTTAAATCAACATAGATAAATGTGTTGTATAGATTTAAGCGAATAAAGAATGTTGTAAAGTTGATAAATTAAATCCACTGCTAATTTTATTCTTAAAGATATCGGTAAAGGGATCACTGCAAATGCAAAAAAGAAGCCACAAATGTAAATTACATAAAAATTTGGGCTTATTGATTGCTTGGGGCTTACAAATAAAATGACAAGCATGACAGCCATCGTATATGCTTTATGTTATATTTTGAAGCCAATATGTTATTAGCATTGATTTATTATATGTTTTTGCAAACAACAATAATGCTTTCAAAAGATTATAATATAATCTATGTTGATTGCTTGGGTCCGATGGGTTCGAGTGGGGGTCATGGTTTCGTGTTAATGTGTTGTTTGGCCATGGGTGTTGTCATCGCATAGACATAAAAATGCCTATGTATGAAGGGTATGATGGGTATTTGATAGTGTAAATTGAGTTTTAATTGATTCATTAATAAAATGGATAGATATGACAAATTTGATGTTTAAGTTGGGTATATATGACATTATAGGTTTGGGTTGAGTAAATATGACATTTAAGGGTTTTAATTGAGGATATATGGAATTAACCCAAATTAAAAGAACAATGTCATCTTCAACCATACTTAGGGGGTGTTTGGGTAAAATTGCCTTTCCTTAAAAGTGAGTTTATCAAATGACGTTTTCCAACTGCTACTCCCACTTACTTTTAGAAAAAAGCAGTTTTATAGTCTTCTAAACATGGATAAACACTTTTTATCTTTTCCTATCCAAACACTAGATTCTCTTCTTTTTTTTGCATTTTGGCATCGTGATAATCAAATAATCCATGTGAAAACGCAATAACAAACACCCCCTTAATAAAAGAAAATTTCAAAAATAAGCCAAAAGTTGGCCCATAGTAAATGTCTAATATACCCTAATGTTTTATAACTTTTTATATATCTTTTTATTTCTCCTCATCCCTCCCACCCTCACTTCCCACTACAACACTCATTTTCACTGTACCGGATTTATTCTGGCCAAATTTTGTTGGCATATCACGCAAATTCAGCATATAGGCATGTCAGTAACCAAAACCATAGTGAAGTTGCAACTTGAAACTCACTAAGAAGTTTATATCCGGTAAACAAAATCTGAAACTCATATCTTCTTACCTTTCTTGGACCTGTAAAACCCGGCACAATACTGAGTCAAAGTGAAATCTTTAAATCTTATAATTATTTTTTGCAAAAAGCCAAAATTATAAAGAAATAGAAATGAGAAGTCCAAGACCTCAAATATTACACTTCTACCAAACTTTAGATTACTAGCTTTCTATAATTAATTTTTACCTTTGATCCACAAAAGGAGTTATTCACATCTTCCTTGACTTTTTGAGACTATTATATCGACTTGTATAAATATTTTTTTGAGAGTATATCTCCAAGATAAACAAAATACACTTGGTCAATTTTTTTATCCTTCATTGAGTTTACTCATTCATGTGAGGAGTCGAGGGTGGAGAAGTCGAGCAGTCGATCAATGGGTGGTAGTGTTGGTGGGGAAATTGATGGTGAAAGTGACGGTGACGTTGAGTCGGTGGCGGAGTGATGTGGTGGGAAATGAGGGTGAGAGGGATGAGGGTAGGTGGGAGGAATGAGGGAGGTAAAATGTAGATAAATCATATCTCTCCCTCAGGGTAAACCTGAGGGTAAGGAGACTGCTTCCAGGAAGACCTCCGGCAAGTGTGTGCAGTAAGAGAACCCATAATAAAAAATCAATCAATGTGGGAGAAAAAGAATTCGTATGAATTTTGGAACATATTTGTAATACCCCAAAACTGACATGTATTTGAGATTTTTGTACTTTTTGAAAGTATGAGGGAAGAGTCTTCTTGAGCAAAATTTTGAAAGATTTTAAAAATCAGATTGAAATTTTTGAATAAGTTTTGCCATTATCCATGCATACCTATTAATCCCATTCAAAGCCCTCTAATGCAAAACACCTAACACATATGAGTAATTCATAAATGATTAAAAAAATATTATATTTGCAATTTCTTTTCGGTAAAACAATTTTTTTCTTTTGTGGGTCTTTTCTTTTAAATTCATCCTTTTAGGGTATTTTAAAATGTTTGACATTTTTGCCCTCTTACTAATTGAATTTTTTTTTTTAGGAAGAAAAATGTCACATAGTACCCTAAAAAGGATGAATTTGAAATAATATACCCACAAAAGCAAAAAAATTTGTTCGCTACCCTGAAAAAGAAACCATAGCAATTATGAGACTTTTTTTAATCATTTGCCCGTAATTCAATAAATATCTTCAGATTTTATGATTGTATTCAATTTAATTTTATCTAATTATGAATGATGAATATTACCATGGCTTCAAGGCGGACTACACTTCAAAGGATGACATCAGTTTACTCCACAAAAACTCTAACTTGTTAACTACTAATTTCTGTTCATGTGATTGTGGGAGGAATATGTCAATTAAGGCATGGGAACAAACACGGGAAAAAACATATGGAGGATCCGACACGTCAACCAAAACTTGTGTGTCTTGACATTGTATTAAGTAAAAGAAATACACTATGAGAATATTTTGTTAAATGTAATATACGAAAACAAATTTTAATTTTTTGGGCATTCTTTTCATCTTCAAAGTAAGCTTAACATATAGTATCGAAAAGTTAGCAATATTTTATTCATATAAGTTTTATCAAAAATTTCTAATGGAGAAAATAAAAAAAAATGTAAATCGTCTCAAAACTATATGAATATTAGGCTCATTTGGAAGATAAAAATACAACATTTACATTGTCGACAAACTTTAGAATTTTTATAGCAGCATGAGATCGTAGTTAATAAAATACTATGACATAGTGTTATTGGTTATGTAAATAAATGTGTAAATATTTATTGTTTAGGGAACAAAATTGTATTTGCTCTCATTTTGCTTTTTCATACTCGGTTATTTTTGTATGTTTTTTATATGCGTCAATGATGCCTACTTTATAAGGTAGGAAAGTTGTCTACTTTCCTTTGTAAAGGAAGGAGGAAAACATATCTATCTAATATAATAAACAAGAGTTTTGTACCACCCTTTGAAGCAGCCGTTGCAATTAATTTGCTTATGTGTCTCACATACTATTGGTCCAATTCATGGGAAAGTACAACACAGCTTTAACAATTTAAACCAATAATTTATTGATTCATATCATTAATACAAATCGTCTGTTTCGAAATAGAGCTACAATCTTATTGGTTCTTAAATATAGAATGTACGACACCACTGCTTTCTTCAATTTCTAACCATCTACGCTACAAAACTTCTTCAGTACTCATAATAACTCAATCTTCCTTTACACGCTCCATCAACATTCATTAGAGCAAGATATTTTTGTAACTCATTAACACCGCACAAGTTTTGTGTAACTCCTTTTTTCTCAATTCATGGTTAAACCAAATCTTCTCAAATCCATCAATGATTCCACATAGTAAAAAAAAATAACAAATTCAACATCCCTTCTCAAATCAATTTGCAATTTATTCGATTGTTATTTTTTATAAATTGGGGAAAAATTAATTGCATGTTCTCTCAATCTATTCTATTGTTACTTTTTATCATAACAACAATTTAATATGTTCTCTCAATTATGTTTTACATCAATTTTCGTGAATATGATCATAGCAGAATAAAGTGCAGGTTTTTCGTGATACATAGGAACTATTTTCGGGTTCTCTACTTTGTACTTATTCTTATAATCTTACCACTTCAATGCTTTTGTTTAATGTTCATTTATGTTTTTGGTTTGAGTTTGGAATTTGAGAACAAATGTTGGTGTCAGATTGATGGTTGTTTATTCTGGTTTCATATTGTGGTTGCAGAAAGAAGATGGTGATTCAAAATTCTAGATATCAAAGTGATCACTTTCGGTTAATCCAAGGTAAGCATTCAAATTTACGTGAGCCATTTTATTGAATCGAGTTATAATTGATTCATCATTGAATTTATTAAATACCGAATTAGCAGACTTAACAATTGATTATCAGATTATTACAATTCCATCAAATAGCAAATGCACATCCAGTCAAAATCAGAGAATATGCAAAATTTATTCATGATATTCATAGATGGAATTCTGGTACTTTTGAGACTCATATTAACAGTTTCTTTTGCTCCCCATGGCTGCAGTTATCTAGGGTGAAACAGTAACTAGAATAAGCAAAGAAAGTTGTGATCGAGTCAGATAAAAAGCTGAAATTCTAAGAGGAAACAGCTGCTGCATCCATGTCAGCTAGAGTTGCAGCCGAGAAATCAGAAAGATTAGCAGACTTGAGGGCTACTGCAAGGGTAAAAGCATATTAATATCAATATATATTCTAATATGGAGCAGTTGAAATAGACCGTTATACCTTCATTATGTATGACACTTGTGGAAGTTGAGGATTGATGTGTCAAAGTGAGGAACAATGAACAAAGGACCATGTAGTACAAGACGCTTTTTATTGTGAAAATGGTTACTTGATCGTTATAATAAGCAATTTTGAAAGAGCTACCGAAAGCGGGTGCTTTTTATTAATATTTTGTATATATAGGTAAGACGTCAAATGAGTTCAAAGGATAAAATGTGTTTAACTACAAAACGTTTTCTACTTATCAGGTTTTTATGAACTTACAATCTTGGTTGTTTCTTTATTGTTTTAGTAATGGCTAGATGCATGTGTGCAGTGGCTAAAGCGTAGAGCAAAAATCTCATATCAATTTTCCTTGCTTAGAAGGTAAATCATTTACTTATTATTTTGGAAAAGTTTTTAGTGTAGATAAGCGGTTTTTAAATGCGAGTTTGAATTTAATCAGCGTATAAAATCATATAGTGCTTGTGGTTAAGTTAACAAGCACACATATCAATGATTCAAGAAGTAATGCTTCAAGAACACATATAGCAATGAACCTCCTCTTTAAATTATGATAAAACTAATGCTTCAAGACCACATATAGTAATGAATACAACAGACGCGTCACTACAAACACGCTGTAATGTCTCTAAGGTAGCATAATTTGTACTTTCTATTTCATTGCTTTAGTTGCTATCATTATTTTCATTTCTTTTCGGAGGAAGTCGAGTATGATTTTTACCATTGAAGCCCGTCTATAAGAATAAAACAAAACGTGTCAATAAAAACCATGATGCTTATCATAATTATATGTTTGAATTAAAAAGGCTGGATTTGGTGGTTGTTTAAACTGTCGCTTGGTTAAATATTTAATTTTCATAAAAAGGTAACCATTCAATATTTTTAAAGAATGATCATGTTGATTGAGTTCATTCAGTACGTTTTTCTCGGGACCGTTTGATTAAATCCTCAAGTGTTTTTGGCTACATTAATGATGCAATAGTGTTTTTGGCATGCTATTTATAAGTTTAGTTTATTTTCGCTACATTAATGATGCAATAGTGTTTTTGGCATGCTATTTATAAGTTTAGTTTATTGACCCGCGAATTCACATGGTTAAATGAACATACTTTGAAAAACGATATTAGTCGAAAGTTTGGGTTTCTAAGGAACGTAGAGTTGGTTTAAAGCAACTTTGATATAAGCTATTTTCTTGGTGTGGAAGAACAAAACTAAAAAATAAAAGCCCAGCTACTTTCTATGAATTATAATTATGGAAGATGATGGAGAGAGAGTCCTGATCAAGGGCATCATCACTTTATTTAATGTAACGTAGTTATTAGCAAGAGTTATGTTGCATCACTATTGATAAGATAAGTAAAGTTTGAACCATAAATTTTTGATGCTTGGTTACAAAGTTAAAACTAAGGACCAAAAGTTCGATCCAGTTTTGTCCAAAAACCGACACAAACCGAACCGTGCTCACCCGAGCATTGTTTACAAAGGGTTTATATATGGAAAAAGACATTAAGTTTTTGTGTTTGGCTCAAGCATAAGAGATCGTGTTATCGATATCAATATTTATGTTTTATATATGGAAGAAAGACATTAAGTTTTATGTGTTATTAAATGAGTTTTCTTCAAAAAATCACCCAACGCCACTCTTGTGTGGGTATCCGTACTTACTACTATGTTTTCATTAGTCATAAAATATATATTTTTAACTCCATGTCCTACTAAAAGCTTATAAAGTTAAGTGACAATGAGAACAAAGAAAAAACTCAGTGGTGATTCAGAGAGTGCATTAGAGATTTTCGATGAAAATCAGAACTGGAAACTTCGTTTAAATTATTTGTTGCTTGGCGTTTTTGTTATTGTAGGAAAGTTGGGAACTTGAGGTCTTGGAAATGCTTGATATGCTTTTGATTTTGCGGTACATAATTAAATGCTCACCTATTTTAATTTGTATATGTCATATCTATAACTCTTATGCATTTGCAAACTGCTTAATACTTTATATACGTCCTTAAACAAAGTTGTCCTTAATAATTGAGAAAATAAATACCTGCTAATAGTCTCTTAAATCTCAAAAATAGAGATCGCTTTGCTGCACCCTTGATCTGTGAGTATTAGGCCTATTGCTATAAAAGATTTTTAACACATTTGATTACCAGTGTATTGATTATGTATTACTTTGCCTTTGGACAAAATAATAGCCTTGAACATATGGATTTAATCTGATGATGGTATTCATGCAAGTATTTTTATATTAGCTTAAAGGAAATGGAAAGACAATAATAGTAGACAGACAACCAATGTGGTATGCAACAAGTAGATGGTTACTATGGATGTCTTTGAGAGACTTCATATAGTATGTTGAGAGAGTCTGATTAAGCCTCAGATGTAAATGGGTTGGCCAAGTTGAATTTTGATGTGTTCATTTTGTAACAATATTTTGTATTGTATATAAATAAATAAAATTTGTTATTGTAAATTTCTAATTTGTTGTACTTTATCCTAATGTACAGTTTTTGCTCCATCTGAATGCTACTATTTGTTCCATTTCTCATATAAAGATTCTTTAGCGCCATAGACGTCTTCATAAATTAAACTCGGAATTCTTCATTCACAGGTTTGTTTAGTTGTTGAGGGTGGCTATTAGTGACCGAGCAATTCCGTTTTTTTAAAGGACTATAAACTTTTCTTTAGTATTTGTAGGTGCTTATTTTTGTAAACTCTATTTGATATTCTCTTCATATATTTGTATAATATCCAAAATATTGCTGCTACTCTAGAGTTGTGGTATGACCTCTCTTTGTCACTTATATTTTCCATGGTTGTAATTTATTCTCATTCTCTCCAAGTTTCAGCTCTTCTTCCAAATTGGTACATATACTAATAGTTATTGATTTAATATATGCTTCTTATCCAACATAAATGGTTTATCTAAGTTGCGACAGTCTTAATAAAGCAGACCGTGGATCCTTCATTCTGTTTTCTCACCAGAATTTATCAATGGGTTGAAATTATCCGGTGTCC
>CM040246.1:68673045-68718028 GCA_022545495.1 Chrysanthemum lavandulifolium
GGGTCAGGAAAGACAGTAGGGCCGGGACTATGATGATAGCAGAGACAGAGAATATGGGCGTGAAAGGTCTGATAGTCACAGGTATCATCACTAAGTAATAAAAGTTGTGCTCTAAGATTTTTGGGACTTCGAGTTCTGCATTAGCATTATGAAGTACTTATATTTTTGGCAGTCTTTCTAGGACAAGGGGATTGTGCCGTTCATGTGGATTATTTTTTGCAAACAGTTACAATTTGAATCAGTTTGGATCAACTGTTGGAGTGTTTAATGTAAAACTATTTGTTGCTTTTCTTCATGGATTATTTTGTTGCAAACATATAGTGTTTGAGATTTTTGAATATTAAAACTGTCACGTGCAGATTTTACTCGTAAATTTAGTCACCCCTGATTCTTGTGACATAATTGTTTTTCGCTAGCTAAATTTGACAGAATTGTTAATGCTGTGGAGTTGATAGTACTAGTGCGTTTTATGTTTAATCATCTTTGATAATCATTCTGACTATGAAAAAAGAAGTGCTTGAGCCAGTAGGTTACATTCATCTACCAAGATTATTCTGTTATGTGTTTTGAATTGGTTAAAGTATTGCATTAAATCATTTTGACAATTGCTATGACATATAGAATCAATGTCAGAAGTTTAGCAATGCCGCATGATTTCAGGCCGTCTTGCTTTTCAACTGTGAAAACTTGGTCAGGTATTCATGTTCCATTGGGCATCTTTTGTTTCAAATGAGATGGGGATGACCAAATGGCACATTGAAGATAAGCCTAATTAGCTAGAACCAATTAGTACATACATAATGCAACTATACAACAAACTCGACACCCATAGCTAGAACCAATTACACATACAAGTTGCATACTCTTTACTTACATGCTTGATTAGAAACCATAATATCTTTACAGTTAGACCATGAATTACACCAACTTTCACACATAACAAATTTTGGTGTCAAAAAACAAGTGATCACCTTATATTTGGGATAATATATGTGATGGACTAGATGATGTCATAATATTAAGCACTTAGGTCCCAATATTGTCAACTTAATAGACTGTAATTGGGCTTGATAAAAATGTTTACTATGTTGGTCCACTCATTTTATTTTTAGTTTAGCTGCTCATATAAATATCATAGAATCTTTTGAATTCGTTAATCATTCAAGAGATTGCAATATTGTTTGTATGCAGAACAAGTTCAGTGGTTGTCGACATGAGTGACAAAATATATGAAGTGACACATCTCAGCCACACTCTTTTAGAGATTCACAGTGCTTCTACCTCTACAAAAATTACTACATCATTTTCTAGTTGCTTTTATCATTATATGTTTGCAAAATTCCTCCAATGCAAAGAAGCTATCTAAAAGCTTTTTAAAACAATTAATACTTAAAAAAGAAACCAAAAACAGGTCTTACGTCTAAAACACTTGTGATCCATCGAGTCTTTAGCAAAAAAGTTTTTCACCAACTCTTTAGTACAATGCAGAAACATCACTTAAAAGCTTTTTCAAATAGTAATAAGTCACTACTAAAGTTAGCATTGCAAATACTCTGAGCTAACAGATGAATCAATTATAATTTGAAACTAAGTCTTATGTAACGTTCTACGAGTTTTTTTTAGTTAAAAGATGTGCACATAGTTTATGGACTTTTGCCTTCATTAATACGGAGTATTTAAGATTTGTAGGTGGTTTGCATTTATCATCACATTGTTGGTCAGCATGTAGTACGATTTAGACTTTACTTTGTCTTGAGGAAATGCTACAACAATTTCGGTATGAGCCCATGATAAACCAATGTGGTTTGACTCTAACAAATCTATTCTAAAAATTGCGAACTTGTTCGGAATTGATTTAATACTGTAAGCGGCAGTTTAAAAACGGTTCACTTATATTAGTCATAAAGAGCAAATGTAATGCGTAGATTTCGCAAACCCTGCTTTTGAAGTTTGAAGTTTATGCTTTTGGATAATGAAGTAAAAACTTAAAGCGTGTATGGTTGGAGAAAACATTTCTTAATTAGCTGTTTCAAAAATAATAGAAATCTGGAGAAAGCTTTTATCTTTGTAAAAAAATTGATTTTTTTTGAAAATGGGCTTAAATAATGTTGTCTTTTGTATTTCCTTGGTTAATAAAAGGAAAAAGGTTTCGCTAAAAATAGTCTTAAAGGCTATGACTAAGAAATGAAACTATGAAAATTTGGTGGTACATTCAGATAGATGTTCAAGGTACAAGTGGAAAGGTTCGGGGAATCACGCTTCCGTCGACGACATACTCTTAAAGATCATTGAAGACCCCCCAATTTCTCATATTGTTCATCTCAAGTGGGGGATGTTATGTTTAGTTGTTATGTTGGTTAAAAAAAATGATGATGTGATTCGGAAAAAAAAAGTTATTGTTATTTATTTGATTGTAAAGTGCGAAGTTATAAGCACTATGTTATGAGCTTATTATAGATTTAGTATCGAGGAGGCCACCTCGGTCACATTTTGAAGAATGGAGCTGGTAATGTGCTCATCATGACGTCCTCTAATGACACATCTACCTGGTATTATCATGATCCGATTTCTTAACTTCAAAACTTGAACTTTGGATGAACGGTAAGTGGTGATAACTTGGTTGTAGATTTAGACTATTTGCTTGATTTTATTTTACACGAATTTTATCCCATATCCATTCTTACCCTTTAGTCATGAAGCGTGTCTAGGTGATGCAACGAGCAATCTTTGGTGTCTTAGCCATGGATTTGGTCATGTATCGTTGATTTTTTCCACTTTGCCGTGACATGTTAGTAATGACAACTCACCCTTAACCTTTGTCGTGTCTACCCATATTGCCTTCAAGAAATGTTTAGCCCTTAACTCTAGTGGTGGAGATTTGTGTAACTGCGAAGCTTATGATAGAATACATGCTATGATTGTGCAATGAGTGATTACCCAAAAATTGACACTTAGAATAGTTGAGAGATTTGAGTGTTTTTTTCCCATTTCGTGAGGTTTTCGGCTTTGTTTTATTCTAGCATAAGGGATTTGTAAACTTATATTTTCCATGTGATGGGAGATATCTTTTTAGGAATCTATCTAATAAGGTCTACTTGAGGGCAAGTAGAGTTTAAGTGGGGGGATATTTGATAACATCAAATAATCCTCAATATTAAGTGTCAATTTCCCCCGATAATGCTCGTATTTTATATCATTTATATGGATTTACGCTTGTTTTCCTCTAAATTTCACTTTCAGGTAAATTACGAGCATTGGAGCTAATGATAATTTGGAGAGTTTATTGAAGATATATGATAGTATGCTCATTTTGAAGATGTTACGGCGTAACTCTGCTCTCACATTACGCCGTAACAGAAGCGTGGCTCAGAAAACCAACTAAACGGAAGATTACGGCGTAGGTTAAATGAGGTTCCGCCCCGCCGCAAGCTACGACGTAACTAATTCCACGATTACGGCGTAATCACGATTTATTGAAGATAAGGCGTAACTCATTCCTGATGTTACGCCGTAACCAGCTTTTCCAGAGCAAATTACGAAGAAATGAATGTTACGGAGTAAGTCTTAACTTAAGTTACACCGTAACCAGATCTGGCCTATAAATACCGCCCAAATACCATCATTTCTATTCATTCACTTCACACACCAATACAGAGAACGTGGGTAGAAGGTTGAAGGCAGATCTTACGGAGCATACGGTGCCATCTCCAAGGGAGAAATCACTCCTCTACGATAAGCATTAGCATTTTATCATTTCTTTACTTTCAATTCATGTATTTCGATATGTTAAACATTAAATCGATTGTTTTAGTTAATATGAGCGGCTAAGCACCTCTGGTGCTAGCCTAGTTATGATTCCTTACTTGTTTTGTTTGCGTTTACATTACTTCCGTATAATTATTTCTAAGTGTATGCATGCATAGTTTATTGGTAGCTACCCTTGTTTCGGTAGTTTTGAATGGCGGTAGAGGCTAGTTGCTTAGAAGATATGACCAACTGACCCTAAGTAAGTAGACCGAGACGGGAAGGGTAAGATATGACCAATGACGACCCTTTCTACTTGTGCGATTTGACCAACCGATCACCTACCGCTTGGATGAACTTAAGAATTAGGGGTGAGTGTTTGTTGCTAACGCCTGGCACTCACTATTATAAGTCTAGCATGTAGCGGAACTTAATGACTTGGCTTAGGGACCGTGAACAACCGGACTTATGAAGGGACACCGACTTCTAGTGGTGGCATCTTTGCCGATAGGTTAGGCGAATTGACCAAATGTTGTCCTCTCAAATTTGACCCCACCAAGTAATTGGAAGTAATTAGACGAGACATTACTAGCTAGGATGAATAATTGTTTTCTAGTGTATGCATGCATAGTTTGTTGGTAGCTACCCTTGTTTCGGTAGTTTTGAATGACCCGCAGTGGCTAGTTACTTAGGAGATATGACCAATCGACCCTAAGTAGTTAGGCCGAGTGGGAAGGGTAAGAATTGACCAACCGATGACCCTTCTTCGCCAGGCGATTTGACCAACCGATCACCTACCGTTTGGATGAACTTAAGAAGTTAGGGATGAGTGTTTAAGATGCTAGCGCCCGACACTCATTATTATGAATCTTGCATGTAGCGGTACTTAATGACTTGGCTTAGGAACTAAAACAATCGACTTTCAAGGGTCACCCAAGATCTCCTATGGAAACCTTTGTCGATAGGTTAGGACGAACCGACCAAATGTTGTCCTAGCGACCTTTACCCCCACTTGAAGCAATTGGAAGTAATTAAACGTAAACTTAACATGATAGAAAGATTAACTAGGTTAGCACACTTCTCCTCTATTGATTACAACCCTCGCCTTTACCTGCTTTTCCTATTTTCTTGTTTTAGTAGTTAATTAATCATTTATACATAAAAAACAATTAAAATCTGTGACACTTAGACTTAGTTAAAATCCGCACACTTAGCTCTTGGGACGACCTCGGTTTTACCGAATACTACACTACACACGACCGGATACACTTCCCGTTAGTGCATTAGGGTAGACCATAGGTATAACGAGACAATATAAATATTAAAACCTGGTCAGTAAAACCAGCATCACCCTTCCTTAAAGTTTTCAGAATCCATGGATCGTTCCAAGTTTTAAAATACTATATATTTTAGAAAATCTTGAGTAATCCCGCTATGATAACAATTGTGAAAAACTAGAAGGGGGTTGAATAGTTTCACCATTTTTAAATTTCTTTTCTTTAAAAACTTTATGTGAATTCGAGATGTAAATAAGAGCAAGCAAATAAGTAAAGATAGAAATGATCAAACCATAACACAAGGATTTATAGTGGTTCGGTATACAAGGACTCTTTTTCCTTGCCCTACTCCACTCCCCGAGTATCCAAGTCATGGTATCCTTTCACTAGTTGATAACATCAAATAGTCCTGAATATTAAGTGTCAATTTCCCCCGATAATGCTTGTAATTTATATCATTTATATGGATTTACGCTTGTTTTCCATTGTTTTTCACTTTCAGGAAAATTACGAGCATTAGAGCTAAAGAGACGCGAATTGGAGAAATATCAAAGATTTATCATAGTATGTCGACTTTGAAGAAGTTACTGGCGTCACTCATCTCTCACATTACGCGTAACTAAAGCGTGACTCGTAAAACCAACTCATCGAAGATTACGCGTAACTCTTCCCAAAGACTACGACGTAACTATATTAGGTCAAATGAGGTTCCACGCCGCTGATAACTACGCCGTAACTATTTCATCAACTACGGCGTAACCAAGAAATATTAAAGATACGGCATAACCACTTATAAGGTTACGCCATAACCATCAGATCTAGTGCAAATTACGAAGAAATTGAAGATTACGGCGTAACTCTTATATTAGTTACGCCGTAACCCAGATCTGGGCTATAAATACCTCACGATTTCCAGCATTTCAAAGCATCCCATTCCATACACCACAACCAAAGAACGTGGGAAGAAGCCAAAGGTGGGTCTAGAGGAGCATACTGAGCGCCTCCAAGGAGAAATCACTCCCTACGATAAGCATTAGCATTTTATCTTTTCTTTACTTTCGATTCATGTATTTCGTAACCTTGAATATTGAATTGATTTGTATGGTTAATTTGAGAGGCTAAGTACCTCTTGGTGCTGGCCTAATTATGATTCCTTAATTGTTTTGTTTGTGTTTACATTACTTCCGTATAATTATTTCTAAGTGTATGCATGCATAGTTTATTGGTAGCTACCCTTGTTTCGGTAGTTTTGAATGGCGGTAGAGGCTAGTTGCTTAGGAGATATGACCAACCCAACCCTAAGTGAGTAGATCGAGACGGAAAGGGTAAGATATGACCAACCGACAACCCTTTCTACTTGTGCGATTCGACCAACCGATCACCTACCGCTTTGATGAACTTAAGAATTAGGAGGTGAGTGTTTGTTGCTAACGCCCGGCACTCACTATTATAAATCTAGCATGTAGCGGTACTTAATGACTTGGCTTAGGGACCAGAACAATCGGACTTATGAAGGACACCGACCTCTCCAAAGGTGGCATCTTCCGATAGGTTAGTGCGAATTGACCAAATGATTCTCGAATTTGACCCCACCAAGTAATTGGAAGTAAGTAGACGTAGACATTACTAGTTAGGAAGAATAACTAGGTTAGCACCACTCTCCTCTATTGATTAAACCTTTGCCTTTTATCTGCTTTAGTAGTAATTAAGTACTTCCTTATCGAAATCATATTAAAAACTGTGACACCTAGACTTATTAATAATCCAACACATATAGCTCTTGGGACGACCTCGGTTTTACCGAATACTACACTACACACGACCGGGTACACTGCCCGTTAGTGCTTTAGGGTAGACCATAGGTATAACGAGACTATATAAATATTAAAACCTGGTCAGTAAAACCTGCATCACTAGTCATCAAGCTCCTTTAACCTACGGAGAAAAACCTTTACATGTCGCTTACACACTATTTCCAACACAAAGGTAGATGTCGAGTTCTTTTACAAGGGTACAATCACTCCCGTCATACTACGCATTTTGAAGACTAAAAAGCTAACCAATCACTACAAGGGTTTTATGATGGTTTGGTACAAACAATGATGTATAAACAATTACAATAAACACTGTGATGAATACACAAGACTTGCAACACTTGTTGAAGCTTGTAAGTCTTCAATAACGCTTTGATCTTCTTGCTATTTAAGAAATTCACTAAAATAAATATGAATGAGTTAGATACAGGGAATTTTGAGTGAGAGTATAGCCATTTGGCTCAGCAAACCACGGATTGGACAGAACAAAAAAAAGGGTTCCACCCTTTTTTTTTTGGTTCCGCCAGTCCTGACAGAAGATTTTGCAAATCTTGCAAATCTTCCAAATCTACTTCAAATATTTTCAAAATATTCTCTATGACCCTACTAGATTTTGCTTTATCAGATTATGCTAGTGTAGGATGATCCAAGTAGTGATGTTATAAATCAATTTCATTTTAATTAAAAACATTTAACAAAGTTAACTTGTAAAGTGTAAAATGTAACTAGCTAAAGTGTGTTTAATAGATTGTTCAATGTTGGTATATGACTTACTAAATATGTTTGATTACTTATGCTAGTGTATACTTAGATGAATATGTAATTATCATTTCTATGAAGAAATGCACAACACATGAAGCATAGTGTACATGTAATAAAAATCAACAGTGTGTAACATATGGTTCAACCTTTTAGTGATGTTAAGTAAAACTTATATCTATATGAATAAAAGACTTGACTAATTTTATACTTTGCTTAAATAAAGTTATTATTGTTATCAACAAAACATAGCAAAGATCATAAAATATAAATAACGTTTTTAGGCGATATTTGTATTAACATGTTCCTTCAGATGGAAGCAATCTTTGGTGAGATGACCTTTTTCCCCATGGTAGTCACAATATTTGTCCATGTTCTCTCTCCGAGGAGTTCCTCTGATGGGTGGTGGGGGTGGCAATTTCAGTCGGAGCTCCATTGCTAGAATTTCCTTCGGAGGCTTGGTGAGGGAGCTTAAATCAATCGGCCGAGTATCTGGTTTATGATGTTCATTCCTACGAATGTCGTTCCACTACGTATTGTCGTTTCTTGAAGGTGCATATGGAGCATATTGATTTCGGGGCCTGTATTCCGGACGGCGATCACTTCTTCGGCGGTCTCCTCCATACGAGGCCCGATTGGTTTGATCGCCGTGGGTATCGGCTGATATCCCCTTCGGTATGATTCTACCTTTCCTCCTCGAGGGAGCTTCGTGGAGTTGTACGCTTCTTCTGAACGAATGATATCATCCACTCTGACCATCATCTCGGTTAGGGTTCTTGGTATTTGATCGAAAAACCATTTGGCCAACTTGGGATACTTGCACCCGTTTATAAAAGAGGATATATACATCACCTCCGGTACACCTAGAATGTTACCTTTCTTTGAACTTGGGAAGGGTTTCATTAGCTTGCCAAAAGATTTTGGTTATCTCCATAGGATCTTTCAGGCATTTCCTCCGAAGGGCGAATCTTGTCAGGAATTGCTCTCGTAGTTCTTCCCATCCGTCTATACTACCGTTCGGCAACCGGTCGAACCATTCTTTGGCTGAACCGTACAGGGTGTGTTGGAACATCCATCACCATACTCGCATTTGCCAACCTCCGTGGTTTGCGCTTTGGAAAATCTTGTTAGGTGATCATCAGGGTTAATGGAACCATCATATAACTTCATATCAATGGGCATCCTATGATTCGGCCCCCAGAACTCTATGATTCTTTTCGTGAATGGACATTTCAACGCTTCCTTGTAGGGCTTTTGCAAGTCATCTTCTGGACCTTCCTTCCCCTTTCCTTTGTCCGAATCTTTTCCGGTTTCTACTTCGGCTTCCTTTGGTTGCTCCTCGGATTCTCCGCCAAAGTTGATTCGTATCGGTCTGAGGGGACTCTTGTTTTTTGTGTTATGTTTCAATGAGGTCACGTGGCTAATTATTTGTTCTTCTAGGCTGGGCGGGTTAGTGTTGTCTTTGTCATTTTCTCCAGTGTTTACTGGAGGCGTTTCAAAGGTGGTGTCTGTCATTTTTCAAGTTAGGTATATATGAATATCGGTCCCATGGATGGTGCCAATTTGTTGAAGTAAAAATGTGCCTCTACTTCAAACAAGCAATTGGACCCTTCGGCCGGTTCAAATTCCAGTCCTTCGGTTCCTGTATACAAAGAAAATACGCGTTAGCCTCGCCTTGGGTTTTATCCCAAGAACAAGCTCCGGCGTGAGAATAAGATAATGCTATTTGGTAATTGTATGTGTAAATGTTAAAGGTGAGAAAATGTTACCTTGCTGTGATAATTTCTCAGCCTTTTATAGGAGAGCTTGTCTTGTTTCCATGTGGGAGTAACATGCGGTGATGGTGACTCTTTTGAGCGGGAAGTTCACTTTACCCTATTTGGGTCCTGCATTGGTCATGTCAGTCTTCCTGCTTAAGATGCCCTCCCTCTTTTGTACATAGTGCTGGTTGACTCAATGTGACCGTTGTGCCGAAGCGACCCCATGGGTCCATTCCGCAAATGTCAAGGTTGTTCGGCGAGGGCCGTTCGGACACATACGCCAACAGTTTCCTTATCTTAAAACCGTCTAAATGACTCAAACTAATTTTCATACTATGGCAAATACCTTATGGTCACAAAGAAGTAACCTTAATGGTTGGTCTAAAGCTCGTCTCTAAGGTCAATTTAATGATCGAAATATATTGTATGCAGTTGTGTGTGACATTGGAAAGCAAACAATATGGAATCTGAAGTATATAAAAAAAAGTGAAAATTACTGTAGTACCCAAAATCAAAATACCGCTGTCTCGCACATACCCATCTTTCTTCTCAATATCAAAACTACCCATCCATGCGGGTATATATTTTCACTATATACACGATACTGGGCGCATATACCATAAATGATGGTTGTAATTAAATTTTTAGCATGTCGGGTACAAAATCGATGTATACACGACATGCCTTTTTATTGTTCTTCACGCTACCAATCTCATCTAGTGTGAAACATACACCTACACGGGTCAAACATCGACAAAGTTTAGGGGCATGTCGGCATTATTCAAGAAAATACACCACGTGAGTCAATCATTGGACAAAGTTTAGGGGCATGTCGGTACCACTCGAAATACACGAGATAATCAAGTTGCACCATAATTTTATATTTGGTGGAGGTAGGCACAAGAAAATACCGAATCATGCATAAATAAATAATGTTGTTTACTTATATACACTCATCTGGTAATTTAAATTTAGAATACTTAATTGTGTTATTTATATTCGATGCATTTTGATTAATTTGAACATTAATGTTACGTAGTGTTTTACTAGATTATCATTATATATGTCTAGAAAAGCTTAGTACATCATGGTTTTCTAAATCTTATGGGACTTTCTAAATCTTATGTACTTCCTAGTACAACATGTTTTTCTAAATCTTCAATTTTCAAAATAGAAAATATGTAAAAGGTTATATGTATAAAATGTTAACAAGTGTTAAATTATAAAATTGACAATTGATAACTACAACATTTTTTTAACAGAATAACAACGAAATTTATAAATGAGAATACATTTTTTAAATCTAAAATGAGAAAACAAATAAACGAGTTGTGAGATGCTAGCTGAATATAAAATGAGAATACAATTTGAAATTGTATATCTGTTGTGGATTTGTGATGATATTGCCTACCTCCACTAAATATGTCAATGTCGTGTATTTCCATCCTCGACATGGCCTTTTTTCCCATGTCGTGTATTTTCACGCATCTATACACGATACGCCCTAAACTTTGTCACCTCGTCGTGTGTTTACTCACCATGTCGTGTATAGAAATACACTAGATGACCTGGTAAGTGTGAACAACAATAAAAAACCACGTAAAACCACGTATGCAGATAGATGTCCTTTTGTGCACCAGATGCTACAAATTTATTTGCAAGAATCATTTCATATTATATGGCGCCCATGTCGCAGATATATAGTGAAAATATATACCGATACTATGGGTAGCTTGATATCGGTAAGAAAGATGGGTATGCTGCAGACACTAGATTTTGATTTTAAGACTATAGTCATTTTCACTAAAAAAAGTCTTATTTGTTAACTTTGAAATATGCTACTAAGTTGAGATGCGTTGCATGGGGGATAAAAATGGGGGCCACATGCAAAAAAATTCCATGTGTGTGCCCATCCATGACGTCTGAAAGGGGTTAGGATGAATGGAGGAGAAGACTAGGTTAGTCAAAAGTCTTTATGGTGTTGTTGGACAATGTGGACAAAAAATTAAAAAGTGATGGAAATTTCTATACGTATTACTGGCATAAAAAATTAAAAAGGTTATAAGTTAGATTGTTGTGTACTTGTGTAACAAGTTCTGTTGGACATTCAAAATGATTATAGTCATGCTTGTCACATTTTTAATTCTCTCTTGTCTCCCTCTACTTCAAGCTGTTACAAACGACAAAATTTCTACAGCTGATTACTGCCCAGAAAGTTTCAGTTGCCCAAATTTGGCCCCATTCAAGTACCCGTTTTACAACAATGCCACTGACGAGAGGTGTCGGTTGATTACGGTCAACTGTACTTTGAAAGGTGGGGAAATTCAGCTTGGAAGACAGTCATATGAGATTGTAGAAAAGGAGGATTCTGGTCCTTCAGTAGTGATTCATAACAGAACATTTGCAGAACTTGTGAAAAATGAAAGCTGTGAGGCGCTTATGAATAATTTCACTTCTCCAAACCCTCTTTTGTATTCTGTTTCAATAACTCCATTCATAGCTCTCTTCAAGTGCAGAAACAATCTTAGTTACACAGATTTTTATTTTGACCAACCTGATTACAAGAGCTACAACAAATGCAAAGATTACAATTTTTACTATAATTATATAATCAGCAATGCGAAAATTTCCAGTGACCTCCCGCATACATGTCAAGAAATAAAGCTTCCGGTGAAAGTGAAAACTTCAAATACCTATAATGAAGTTGATGAAACCAACATATTTTCTCTGCTCTCATCTTCCTTCTCTATTTCATTTGAGCCACCACTTATATGTGAAGAGTGTAAAAGAAAAGGCAACCCGTGTTATGCTAACAATGGAAAGTGTATAGAGACCAAAAAGGGTATTTACATTTTCTTTTCTCCTCTTCCTTTCTTTCTAATTCTAGTTACACCAAAATTGATGTATCTAACATATTCTTGAAATTATGTTATTGTCATATGATTACATCTTTTTATTATCTGATTGGTGTAAAAAAGGGCAGCCAGTGTACGTCATCTACATATATGATGGAAATATTAGATGATAAATAAGGCCAAACTCACAAATGTTTAGGGTTTTCACTCATGTAACCTCTATATATTGTCGGGGATGGTCCCTTTTTCCCAAAAATATATACGGGTTACATGTATGGAAACGCTAAACTCACAAACGGGTTTGGGCAGCTTATTATTTATCATCTAATATGAAATTACCGATGTCTAGACGCCAAAAAGTATTTATTTCTTGACTATATTATTATAGTAGATTTTAGGGATTGAGTCATCACATAGTAACTTATTTTTTCGTTTTAATTCCTATGATTTTTTCGGCTCATGTTGTCACCCCTTAGTCTAACAAAAAAACCTTCGTAGGCCAGATTATACGCTATTTATATTTTTCTATAGTTGAAAAAAAAATAATAAAAAAGATAATAATAATAAAAATCTGATGTGGTATTTGAATAATTTCCATTTTGTAGAAGCAGCAAGAAACTTACAAAGGGGAAAACTTCTTTTAGGTAATTTATTTATAATCAACACTTTTTGTTGCCTTAAACCCACTATTTCACTTTATATAATGAACTACATCTGTTGAATGTTGCAGCTCTCGGTGTAGGTGTTGTGATAATATTAATCTCTATAATCTTATGCTTAAAATGGAAATTTGGATGGAGAAAAAAGGCAGAGTACAACGCCAATGTGGAAACTTTTCTAAAGAATCAAGCATTCATGGCACCAAAAAGGTACTCTTATTCACAAATCAAGAAGATGACCAACACCTTCAAAGTCAAACTAGGACAAGGTGGCTTCGGTTCTGTGTATAGAGGAGAGCTAAGCAATGGAAACCTTGTGGCAGTGAAGGTTCTAAGTCAACTTAAAGGTGATGGGAAAGATTTTGTAAATGAAGTTGCGAGTGTTGGCAGGACATGCCATGTTAATATTGTGAGTCTTGTGGGATTTTGTTTGCAGGATCGTCAAAGAGCTTTGATCTATGAATTTATGCCCAATGGATCCCTTGAAAAGTTCATATATGGTCGGGAATCCTCAAGTAATAGCCAGCTTGGGTGGGAAAAGTTACACCAAATAGCTATTGGGATTGCTCGGGGATTAGAATACTTGCATAGTGGTTGTAAGACACGCATCTTGCATTTTGATATAAAGCCTCACAATATTCTATTGGATCAAGATTTTTGTCCTAAGATATCTGACTTTGGGTTGGCTAAGTTATTCCCTGAGAAAAGAAGCATGATATCCGTGTCTCATATGAGAGGGACACCAGGGTATATTGCTCCTGAACTATTCTCTAGAAATTTTGGACAGGTATCCAATAAGTCAGATGTGTATAGTTATGGAATGATGATTCTCGAGATGTTTTCAGGGCAAAAAAATATAGAGGTTGATCAAGTTGATCATACAAGTGAAATATACTTTCCTAATTGGATATACAAAAAGATTGAATTAAATGAAGAACAACTTGGAGTGCAAGGGATTCTGAGTAATGAAGAAAATAATATGGTAAGGAAGATGATTATTGTGGGGTTGTGGTGCATTCAGACTAATCCCTTAAACAGGCCGACAATCACAAGGGTTTTGGAAATGCTAGAAGGAGAAGTAGAGTTATTGGAAATCCCTCCAAAACCTTATACATTTTCTCCATCAAGGCCAGTCAGCTATCGCTCCTCAACGTCAAGCTTCCCGGCGACAGACTAATTGTGCATCATAAATGTTCATTATAAGTATTTTAAATTTCTTTTGTTAAAGAGTTTTTTTTTGTAAATGACTATTCGGTGCCTTTGGTGAATATACATCAACCCTAGCCTTAGTAATAAAAAAGTTAAAAAAAAATTATAGTTAACTATGGAGTACAGTTTTGTGGTTTTGTCGAATATTTTATTTTCAGTCCAATTTTAAAAAAGTATAGCTTTGGTCCAAAAGAGAAAATAAAATAAAGGTTAAAGTTGTAATGATATGAGTCAAAATAAAATAAACCCACTAAAAATGCAAAAACTAAAAACTCATAAAAATATATCAAAATGGATGTTGAATTAAAGAGAAAAAAAAATTTAGAAAATATCGTGAAATTAGATTATAAAAAAAAATAGATAAAAAAAATATTTCAATTTAAAAATAAAGTTAAATTAATAGTTGATAAGTGACACATGTCACCTTATAACTGGAGCTTCTTATCTTAAATTTTAGTGGTTAAGAGATAGACTTTGAGTTTGTTAAAAAGTGACACATGTCACCCCATGATTGTAGCTCCTTGTCTTAATTTTTGGTTATGAGTTAGACTTGGATTTAGGGTTGAATTATTTATGCATTATAATATATTAGTTGGATACCCGCGCACAACGACGACGATAAGTATAATTATATGTGTTTGTTTATCCGCTTAGTGAATTCGTTTCACAACACTCCGAATGTATATGTCTTAGTTGTATGTGTTTGTTTGGGTTACCCGTAGCTTTCCCGTGACATCATTATTCCCGCATATAGAAATACCTCAGCAATCTCTTACCCGTCAAACACTCCTCCCAAAAGTATATGATTTTGACGAATCAAGATTGTATTGATTAAAATAAAGGTTAAAGTTGTAAAAATTTGAATCGAAATAAAATAAACCCACTAAAAATGTAAAAACTAAAAACTTATAAAAATATATCAAAATAAATGTTGAATTAAAAAGCACAAAATTTTAGAAAATATGGTGAAATTATATTAGAAAAAAATAAAGAGTAAATTGCAAAAATCAAAGTTTGACCAATTTGCAAGCTTCGTCCCAAACGTTTAGAAAGTGCAAGGATCGTCCCTGTGGGAAACTTTTGGGGCAAAAATCGTCCCTGACCAACAACAAATGACTAAAATGCCCTTTTTAAACTTTTGGGACGAAACTTGCAATTTGGCCAAACTTTAAGGATGATTTTTGCAATTTACTCTTTTCTATATTATTTTCAGTTTTCTTACATAAATGATCCCTGTGTTGTACAAAGTTTTACAATGTTAGTCTCGATTTTTTTTTAACCACCGCGACCCAATACCACCGCCACCCGCCACCACCACCACCACCATCTCCACCCCACCACCGTCACCCACTACCACCACCCCCATCCACCACCACTCATAGTCACCACCGTCACCCACTATCACAGCCCCATCCACCACCACTCACAACCACCACCTCCACTAACCACCACCACCATCGCCACCCCACCACCGCGACCCACTACCACCGCCACTCGCCACCACCACTCTTCCACCCCACCATCGTCACCACCACTACCGCCACCGCCATCCGCCACGCCACCGCCGCTACCACCTGCCCTCATCCACCACCACGCGCACCACCACCCACCGCCACCACCATTGCGTTGGTGGGTGGTGAGTGGTTATGGTGGCGGTGGTGGCGCGCGATGGTGGTGGATGGGGTCAGGATATCAGTGGCGGTGGTGGCGGCGGTGGTGCGGTCGATGGCGGTGGTGGCGTGGTGGCGTGATGGTGGCGGTGGTGGTGGCGATAGTGGTGGTGGTCGTGGCGGTGGTGGCGGTGGTGGCGTATGGCGGTGGATGGGGTTGTGGTAGTGGTAGTGGGTGGCGGTGGTGGTTATGGGTGGTGGTGGATGAGGTTGTGGTAGTGGGTGACGGTGGTGGTTATGAGTGGTGGTGGTAGTGGGTGACGGTGGTGGGGTGAAGATGGTGGTGGTGGCGGGTGGAAGTGGGTCGCGGTGGGTGGCGATGGTTAAAAAAAATCGGGACTAACATTGTAAAACTTTGTACAACACAAGAATCATTTATGTAAGAAAACTAAAAATAATATAGAAAAGAGTAAATTGCAAAAATCGTCCTTAAAGTTTGGCCAAATTGCAAGTTTCGTCCCAAACATTTAGAAAGGGCATTTTAGTCATTTGTTGTTGGTCAGGGACGATTTTTGCCCCAAAAGTTTCTCACAGGGACGATCCTTGCACTTTCTAAACGTTTGGGACGAAACTTGCATTTTGGCCAAACTTTAAGGACGATTTTTGCAATTTACTCAAAAATAAATAGATAAAAGGATATTTCAAAATGAAAATAAATATGAATTTTTAGTTGAGAAGTGACACACGTCACCTTATAATTAGAGCTCCTTATCTTAATTTTTAGTGGTTTGGAGTTAGGCTTGGAGTTTGTTAAGAAGTGACACATGTCACTCCATGATTTGAGCTCTTTATCTTAATTTTTAGTTAGAAGTTAGGCTTGGAGTTAGGGTTGGGTTATCCATGCATAATAATATAGTATAGATTATTGAGAACAATTTGTTTATAAAATTTAACCCTAGGTATAGCATTGGTTATTCGGTTAAACCTGTACAATTACATTTGGTAATAAGAGAACCGTGTGTAGCGCTCGCCATTGCACGTGGAGGGCTCGCCGTGACACCGGGCGGCTTCGCTGTTGCTCGCCATGGAAGGCCTCGTCGTCTGCACGACGAGGTTTGAATGTGTACTTTTGTTAGTTTTTAATTGTTAAGCAAAGTCCATTTTATTTTTCTTTTTTTCTTTTTTTTAAAAACACACATATTTAACACTATAAATATTACACATTTGAATCAAAATCTACACAACTTTTATTTCAAAACACTTACATATAAGTAGGGCTGCAATCAAGCCAAAATTTTATCAACCAACTCGAGCTCGAGCTCGAGCTTGACTCGATCGAGCCAAGCTTTAATCAAGCTCAAGCCCAAGATCAATCCCAATAAATTGGCTCGAAACATATAACAAGCCAAGCTCAAGCTTTTAATAGCTTGGCTCGAGCTTTTATCAAGCTCTTATCAAGCCTTAGTATACATATATTTTTATATCAAATTTATATAAGTAACTAAGGGCTAATCGGAATATTATTCTAATTAATTTACTTCATAAGGGATTATTTAATATACTCTTGACGAACTTTTATATGGTAAACAAAATTGTATTTATTTGTAACAGTGATATCTTAGACCAGTGATGTGGCTTACTTGCTTTGTATATGGAAGCAAATACAAGTTTCTAGTTATGAATCATGAATATTAATAGACCAAAACATATACTATTATTAGATAATTTTAGCTTTTGTTCCTACTTTGTTTATCGATAAAAAACAGTAATTAGTACTTTGGCCTATGTTTCATTCTAACATTGGACTTTGTAAGAAAATGTTATTGTTGATTTATTCCTGTTAAATTAATTTAATTTGATTTTCAAATGTGGCTTTAATTTGTATTAATTTATAAAAATATATATTGATGAGTTTGTCTATCAAATGCAATATTTTTGTATATATTCAAGCTTTTTAAGCCAAGTTCAAGCTTTTCTCGAAACCTACTCAATCCAAGCTCAAGCTTAGATGATTAAAGCTTGCCAAGTTATCAATCCAAGCTCAAGCCTACTGTTTTTGTTCCAAGCAAAGCTCAAGCCTTGTCGAGCTCGAGCTCGGCTTGACTCGATTACACCCCTACATATAAGTAATAAACATGAGTGAATCAACTTATTCTAGTGAAAGTAACATTTAAGAGCTAGCGGAGCTAGAGATGATTCTTCAAGAGTTTGAGTTCGAGCAATCGTTGCAACAACAACAAGACGACCCTTCTTTCCACCGTAGATACATCCCCCGTGAACGTGAAATTGCTGAATCACGTCTAATGGCTAACTATTTTAGTGACAACCCAAAATATACGGAAGAAAATTTTAGGCGTCGCTTTTGTATGAGCCGTAAACTATTTTTAAAAATAGTACAAGGTATTGAAACATATATTGAAACTCATCATCCTCTTCCCAAGCATTTTGATTTCTTTAGAGTCCGACCCGATGGTAAGGGTGTAATGAGTTTTAGTGTGATTATGAAATGCACATGTGCCCTACGCCAATTGGCTTACGGGATATCAGTTGATGCATTATATGAGTATTTACAAATAGGTGAACATTGTGCACACGATTGCCTAGATTTTTTTACTATGTGCGTTATCCATTTGTATGGGAAGGAGTTTTTAAGAAAACCAAATGAGAATGACATTCGCAACTTATACAACGCACATAACATTGTTCATAAGATACTAAGAATGTTGGGAAGTTACGGAGAATCATGTACTTGTTCATCATAATGCATAACATGATTTTGAATGATAAAAAATTTGCGATATCCGAAGTTAGCGAAATGTATATTTCTCCTCAACCAAATTTACAACAGACATGAACAGACATGGATTGACCATTGCGCAGTTCAAAGAAGAAACGCCAAAGAACTACATGATAAACGCAAACACGCAAAGCTTCAACGATGTCTCATCGAGCATGTTTGGCAATGGCATCAATGAGAACAATTTCAACAACAGAATCCAAATAATTATTTTCGTTATAATTTGATGTATTTCTTAAGTTGCGTATGTTTTTTTTTACCGTATCTTTAGTTTACGTTTCGTATGTTTTTTATTGTGTTGTATTGTATTTTTACTTTTAATGAAATGAATTTAGTTTATTTAGAAATTTACATAAAAAAAATAAAGTTGTAAGTGGTGGGCCTCAAATGAGTAAGTTGAGGTTTGTTATGAGTGAGGGGTTAGTTGTGGATGTTTAATATAGTGATGTTGCACCCCGTGAGCCCTGAATGAGTAACTTACCCTCGTCATGGCGCCTAGTACTTTAATACTACACATAAATGTATATGCCTATGCTTCATATGTACATAACCTTGAGCAATAATTTTTGGAGTTTACTACTTTTTTGGTCTTTTTTGTTTGCCGTGTATTTTACTTTTAGTCTAATTTTTTAAACTGTTTTGGATTTAGTCAAAAAATGAAACACCCATTTCAGGTTTGGTTCACTAACTCCGCTAATTTGACTAAGTTTGACTGTTAAATTGGAGGGCATGTGTTGTCCTTTCATGCATTTTAATAAAGAAAATCATCTTCTCAAAACAAATACTCAAACAAACTCATCTTCAAATACAAATCCCCTGCCACCTCAAAAGGTTTAGACATCATTTAGTTGTAAAACAATTTCTTATTTTCAAGGTTGCAAAAATCGTGAATCGGTATTGAGGCGGTCGACCACCCTGTAGCTTGTAATCGGTCTAGGCGGGATTAATCGGTGACTAATCGGATTGGCATTTTTTGCAAATTTTGGGTATTTATGAGTAGTTATGGGTATTCCCGAAAAGATTTTCCTTAAAAACATCTTGTAATAGATATAAACAGTGACTATAAGTGATTATATTTGTTCACGGTTGCAAAAATAGCGAATCAGAGATTAATTGTATTGGCATTTTTTGCAAGTTTTAGGTATTTATGGCAAGTGTTGGTATTTTTGGCGAGGTTTTCCTTGAAAAACATCTTGTAATAGATATAAACAGTGATTATAACTAATTTACGGCGAGTTTAAAGTATTTCCGATAAGATTTCCATGTTTTTGGCAAGTTTAACCACCGTTAACCGCTGTTGACCATGGTTGACCGATTTGTTTTAACGGTTTACACAAATCGGAAAGGTCGGTGGCCCAGTAGCACCTAATCGGTGATTAATCGGCCTTGTAGACATTTTTTTGCAACACTGCTTATTTTTATATTTCTAGATTTTTTGAGAAGGGAATGGTTTTTCTACTCTAAAGAAAAGTTGAGAATTTTGAAAACCGTTTAAATTGAGTTTTATTTTTCTTTTTAAAAAGATTGTCTCGGATTACGATGGTGGACGGTGACAACGAAGATGGAAGGGAGAGATTTTACCAATAGTGATAAGAGTTAGAATGAGATTCGTTATAGCATAAGGGTGTTCAGAAATTAAAAATAAAATAATTTTAATTTCTGGACATCTTTATGCTATAACGATGTAATGTATACCTGAATACTAGATTGAGAGATGCATTTTTTTTTGTTAAGAGAAAAAAAAGTGAAGAATAGTAGATATTTCATTTTTCTAGTTAAACTTTTGAAAGTGGGAATTTTACTTTTTTAAAAATTGTTTGAAAAAAATGTGACTAAATGTGTTTTCAATTTTTCTGTTCTCGTATGAATTTTTTTTGACAAAGAAAAATATTTTTCATCAACTAACCACTCCCTTAGAGTGCGCTTAGTGATAAAAATATTTCTTTATTTTTCTATTTCAATTTATTTAGAAAAAGGAAATGTTTTTTATTTCTAGAAATGAGTTATAAATTTAGAGAACGCACTTAGATGACATTTTTTAAAAAACTAAAAAATACAAGTGCATGTAAAAAGAATTGAAAAAATATATATATAGAAAAAAGTAAAAGACTATCTCTTAAATTCTAGTTAACTTTTGGAAAAAGTGTTTTTCATTCTTTCAGAAAATTTTCTTAAAAAATGTGAGTAAACGAGTTTTTAATTTTTCAGTTCTAAATTTCTTCGAAAAATGAAATATTTTTCACCAACTAAAATCACCCCATCTTTCTAAAATGAAATTCTCTTTCTCAAAAACTTATCTCTTCTCTACCACCACCACCACTGCCACCTAACCCCCACCGCCTCCTAACTCCTACCTCTGCCACCTAATCACCAGCCAAACACCCTCCAAACACTTAACCCATCAATAAATATCTTCAACTTAAACAAAAACTGAAAAACCCCAAATTTTACAAAAATCAAAAACCCTAATCGTAGTATTTCAACTCAAATCACAAAGCTAATTTAATAGGTTCACGGGTTCCGACATGCTTGTTTTTCAGGCGAATATGGTGGTGGTGACACACTACCGAAGCCGCAGACTTTGTGGTGGTGTTTGCAAGTGTTTTTCAGATTTTTACTTTTTTTTTCAAACATGATAATGGTTGGTCGTGGTTTTGGTTTTGAATGAGGTGAGGGTTAAATAAGTTTGTGTTTGTGAATCTGTGAAGATCTTATTTGAAGAAATATGAGTGCAAAATAATTAGGCTCGTTAGGTTGGCACACCACCTTTTTAGGATTGACACACCATCCTGTCTTTTACTATATTTGTTAATGTCACCACTATGTATTTTATATTCCCTAAACAAAGTTACTATCAATAAACACAAAAATTTAAAAACTATACTTTTTTACCCAAATAATTTATTTTCTCAAACCCCTCTCTCTTCAATCAATGCAACCAATATATCATGGCCATCATCGGCGATGGCTAACGCTGTCTCCATCAGTGATGGTGGCTTTTTGAGGTAGCCGACCGCGATGGTGGTTTGGCGCGTAGATCTGGGAAACAAATCTAGCACTTTACATAATAATCTTCACCCATACATACACACGTGTACCTGGGAAAAAAGAAGAGGAAGTGTTGGTGGTCGTGCATGTTGGTTGTTATTCGTCCCAAAGCGGGGTGAAGATAATCAATTCGGTGATATGCAACTCTTGATGAAACAAACAAACTATTAGTAATAACAGATACCACTGGTGGTTACGGATATCACTTGGAATCGTGTAATCACTTTCCAAAGTAAACTATTCGACCCAATGCACGGGTATCACGAATATTTACTTGGGATAAGACCAAATGCGATTAGAGAATTAGGCACAATTCTTTAACCCTTGCGCTTATAAGTGTTATGTGTTTTCTGTGTTCTTCATGCATGTTCGGATCTCCTATTTATAGGAGGTTACTCTTGACCGTTCAATGGAATTATGAGTATTAATCGGCCCATTAATAGCCTCATAATCATCCCATTATAGCCGTTAGTGGTTACATGACCAATTAAGCGTGGTCATAATGATGCGATTGTAATCGTCATTTATCATTCATAGTGCTTTTCGGTGGTTACACTTTGCTTGATGGAAGCGCCATGCTTGATGTAAACACAACTTCGATGGAAACACCGATCCTGTTGAAATCTTGCCGGATGGAAACAACGATAATCGGGGTTAACCACAACGATAATTTTACCAAGCACTACCAATACATACCACTATTAGAGTCGGGGGTGTTCATGGACCTTATGGGTGTACACTCCGTACCTCCTAACCCATTACAAGGTGTGAACCATCCCACAAGTGCACTAAATTTTCCAACAGTGCAGATCTAGAAAAGAAGAAGGATAAGTGTTGGTGGTGGCTGACGACGGGTTTATGGGATTCAAGAAGATGAAGAGAATTTGTTTTTTGGTATAGTTATTTGAGTTATAAACTGATAAAAGAACTGTTTGAGTGGGTTTGTGGTATTTAGTAGTTGTGGCGGAGCGGCGGCGTGAGCAACACAGCGGTGGTGAGCAGTGGCCGAAAGTGGTGGTAGAAGGCGGAGATTGCTGGAGTTGGTGGTGCTCGATTTGTTCAGTTTGATCCATTGAAAAGTGTATTTGATACCTTAAAGAAGCTTGTGCAGCTGTATTTCAAGTAGTTGTGAGGTATTAAAATATGTGAAACTGCCTAATATATGTGTCTCCACATCAGTATTTAACCATATTTACAGAAATTTACAACTATTTGATATTTTCTTGAAGTACTTTTTGGTCTTTTATGTTTTATCAATCTTATCTTGTATATGTAACTGAGTTTATTGTTTTTTAAAGAGTGAAAAAAAAAAGAAAAAAGAAAAGGAAGTATTGTAGTTGGTCAGCGAGTCCCGTTCATGTTTTTCAAAGCAAGAAGAAAGTGATGTGTAGTATACTAGGTTTTTAAGAAAAATGTTATTGAGTGGTGTTGTGTGGTGTGTAGTATACTAGGGGTGATCATTCGGTTTAATCCGACTCGACATACCGAAACACGAAATTCGGAAAAATCTCGAATCGGAACCGAACCTAGAAAAGTCGGTTTTTCTCGGTTTCGGTTCGGTGTCGGTTCGGTTTCATTTTTAGTCAGTTTTTTGCTCAAACCGAACCAACCAGATCGGAACCCGAAACTCGATAAAATCTAAAACCGAAATAGAACCGAGAAAACTCAGTTTCGGTTCGGTCAGCTCGGTTTTGTCGGTTTATCGATTTCGGTTCTGGGTAAACTCGGTTTTGCTCAGCCATAATAATAATAATAATAATAATAGTAATAATAATAATGAAAAAATGAATAGAGGGTATTTTAGTTATCTCACATTATCAAGACAAAGGTATTATAGGCATTTCATTAGAGGTGGCAATATGGGCGAACAGCAGTTTAAGCAGACGCGGGCTAAGCGAACACAGGTCAAGCAGCGCATGTTATACAAAGCGCTTTAAAAAATGACCCAAAACGACAAAATAAATTTCTCAAACATGACATCTCATTTAAATATAAAAAATTAAATATATTATATTTATAAGTTTTTCTTTTTAAAAACAATTATAATGTTCTCAATTGAGAGAAAAAATGTGCCCATTTAAATTTTAAATGGGCAATATATGCCGATTTCAAAAAGAGGAGGAGGCTAATTGTGCCCAAATGTTTTACAAATTTGTCCAAATTAGCCATTTTTATTTATTTATTATTTTTTTGGCACAAATTGCCACATCTACATTTCATACTAGCTAACTGGTCAAAATGACGATCAACCGAAAATTAGACAAAACCTAAAGTTTTTTTTTTGGACCAAACCTAAACTTATTTAAAATTTGACTGAAAATAAAATATTCGACAAAACCACAAAACTGTACTCCATAGTTAACTATAATTTTTTTATTACTAAGGCTAGGGTTGATGTATATTCACGAAAGGCACCGAATAGTCATTTACAAAAAACTCTTTAACAAAGAAATTTAAAATACTTATAATGAACATTTATGATGCACAATTAGTGCATCGTGGGAAGCTTGGCGTTGAGGAGCGATAGTGGCCGGCCTTGATGGAGAAAATGTATAAGGTTTTGGAGGATTTCCAATAACTCTACGTCTCCTTCTAGCATTTCCAAACCCTTGTGATTGTCAGACGGTTTAAGGGATTAGTCTGAATGCACCACAACCCCACAATAATCATCTTCCTTACCATATTATTTTCTTCATTCCTCACAATCCCTTGCACTCCAAGTTCTTCATTTAATTCAATCTTTTTGTATATCCAATTAGGAAATTATATTTCACTTGTATGATCAACTTGATCAACCTCTATATTTTTCCGCCCTACAAACATCTCAAGAATCATCATTCCATAACTATACACATCTGACTTATTGGATACTCTTAGATGGGTTGAAGGCAGGTTTGTGCCTTGCCCAATTTAGATCATGATTTGAATTAGGATAGGCCATATTTCTATTTGTTGTTGTTATGCAGTGCAGTGATAAATACAATGTGCAGTGAGTAAGCAAATAAGATAGGATAGATATGGAGGGAAATTTAAATATAGCTAACTTTATAAATTGATTGAATGACAAGTGTTTACAGAATTTGGCATATTTATACTTCACCAACAGGTACCATTTTGTTGGTTCAATGAATTCAACAGTTACAATGGTTGGTGAATAACTGCCAAGATAACTATCAATTTAACTAATACCTATAATAACTGTCTAACATGGGTCGTTTGGGGCTTGGCCCAACCCATATCCTAAATACAGATATTTACTTTACAAACAAATAAATTTGTCTCTAATAAGAGTATACTGTAATGTCTACTTAAACTAAAACAAGGGATGATCTTGTAATGATGGTTGTTTGATCTTAGACAAAGTTCCAACAGTCACCTCTCTAAGATCAAAAACCATCATCCTTGAATCTTTTGTCTTCAGAATCAAATGATGACAAAGTCATCATTTGGTGAGGTCCTTTCATCCTTGATTCTTTTCTGATTTGAGAGACTGCTTTGACCAATTGGATTGTGACTAGAGGCAGTGCCTTCGTTTGTCTCTTCTTCAAGCTTTATGCCAAAATGAGCAGGTTTGGTGTAGATCTTGGACCCTTTAGATGCATGCAGTCTGTCCTTTTGATCTTGGCTGCCAAGGCAGTATGATGCCTTGCCTTTGTCCACAATGTTTGTGGCCTTGATTGGTAATGAAATCTGTCCAACCTTTTGCATTCTTATAGTATTATGGTATCCTTTAAAAACATCTATGTACCTGTTATAGCATTTCTTGAGGGTGATAAGGATTTAAAAGGTACACTTTTGTATCCGTTACTACTTAATTTCGTTCCTTTTTACTTTTTAGGTCTCTTGAAGGCAAATTCTTTGGAATGACATTTATTCGGACGAAAAGGCGCGAATATATGAAGAAAATGGCCAAAGTCAAGAATCGAGACACTCAAGTCTTTGGGCCGAAGGAGGCAGGCGTCGGTAGCTTAAGCTGCGACGCCCGCAACATGTTTTATGACGACTCATTAGCCAAATTGCTTATTCACAAGTGACGGCATCGGGTTTTAAAGAGCAGGCGCCCTGCTCGAGCGGCTTAGATTTGATCGAACGACGTCGAGACCGAAGCGGCGACGTCGCGAGCATAAGGTGGCGCGTCACAATGATAACGTGGCCAGGCGAAACCACAATGATGGCGACCAGCGGCGTCACAATTAAAGAGGCCGTCATGCAGTTTGTAACACTATATATAGAATCCGAATTTTTAGTTTTAGAGGTAGTTTTGTGGGTAAAACCTAAACCGAACCAAGGCATCTTGTACGGTATTTTAGGGTTCCATACCTATTTTACATCAAGATAAGTGTTTTACTTCATTGATTCAATTATGTCTTCAATTGATTGTGTGTATGCTTGCATGTTCTCCATGTCAAGCTAATTTACTTGTGTGTTTGCTTAGGTAATATGAAACCTAGTTATTGAATATTGATTGGTTGTCTCTTATCTTAATTGTGATTGACCTAGTATTGCGATAGGTCATTCGTTGTGTTATTAATGCTTGATTAATCTTTGTTGAACCTTATCATATAGTTACTAGTGGAATTGTAGGCTAAACATCCAAAGAATACCTTAGTGTTAAGTTTATGAATCCTAGAGATTTCGTAGTCATTAACCTTTGGTAGCTTCAAAGAGTTAGGGATAAGCGATACCCTAAGACCTTAGAAACACAACGTTAAGAATAAGGACGTGACAATTCAACCATCAATAGGAGATAACTAGGGAGTAATAAAATCTAAGTAAACACATTTTTAACTATCATACGAGCACACAACGATGAGACATAGACTAAAAATATAAAAAGATAAAAATAATCTTCCTCAACCCCAACCTTAGCGTAGTAACTTCTTACTAGCATTCCTATTCCCCAGAGAGCGATATCAATACTGTGGCTTACCCCAATACTACACTACAGCGATTAGGTTCACTTTGCTAGGGTGTTGAAAAACTTGCTCGACAAAAGGAAGTTCATTTGACCCCGAGCAGCGCTGTATGGCGTGTCGAGGGCTTCACCATCATTGTAGGAGAAACCAAGAATCTCTGCAGCTTGTCCAAACTTATGTGAGAAGTGTACTTGTATGTAACCACCTAAACACTCAACAACCTTATAAAGGTCCATCAAGTGTACAACTTTGCCATTGATTTGGGGAGGAAGAGGGTCTGGCAAGGGGCCATTAAGATAGACTTCATAGAACCATTTGAGAGTGGATATGAACCTTGTCCTGAATTATTCCCATTGTTGTCCAACCAATTTGTCTATGCTAAGCAGATTCATGAAGTTTGTGAAATCAGTAAAGTTGTTGACTTTGGTAGAGTAGGTTACTCCTTTGATTTCAACTTTATCACAATCATGTGACTGTGGGTCTTGGGATGCATCTAAAGTTTTGAAGTGATTGTCTAAATAATCATTATGTTTGATTCTGAGTGCATCTTCATTGAAGGTGTGTGTAATGGGATCCTTGAACATGTACTGTAGTGTACATGTATTATTCTCATAGAGAACTTGCACTCCTTGTTTCTCAAGGAGATCTGCAGAAAGGATGTTTAGAGATACCTCAGGGGTGTAGAGGACCCCTGGGATCAAATACCTTCCATTACCATTTTTTACAATAACTTCACCAATTCCATATGTAAAAAGAAGTTTATTTTCTTCTTCAATTTTTTCTACTGTGAATTTCTCCTTAAGTTTATAGAAAAGATTAACTCTAGAACAAACATGCAAGCTTATATGTGTTCTGATATACCATATATTGTCCCAGTTTTCATGATCTGTTCCTTTTAGCATGCATTTTGTTTCAAAGTGTATCAATTCTGGAAATTTAACGCTTACAGTAGGACATTGGAACTTGTGTTGTGCTGCTGTGCAGATGAGTTTTCTGCATAATTGCTTGTTGATCCCAGTTGAGCAAACGATCTAAAATAGAAGTTGACTTAATATAAACAAACTTGTTAAACACTACGCAGAATTTAATGTTTAACCTTAAGAAGAATAACAATTGATTAACACTCAACACCTCAATATTTTATTAATACGAATACTCTGAATAGTATTAGGGTTTTACAACCTTGAAGATATATCAAACACGTATATCTAACTCTAACCTAGGACATCCTTTTATAGACTAAAGAGTCCTTTACAATATACAATACGTATCCTACAAGATAAATATCTTTTCCATATTTATCTAATACAAAACATTAAACCGACATATATACCTAGCAGTGCTTTAATTACATTAGCAGTGGTTCCATGTGACTACTAGCCGTGGTTTAACATAGCAGTGGATTTCTTCCTTCTAGCCATGGTTTCCTTTAAGCTGGCAGTGGTTCTATACTTAGAATAATTCCTTTCATTGTAACCTAAAACCCAACAATCCTCCCCTAAACCTGATATTTACAACCAAAATCATCAAGTTTCCTTTAAAAACCATACAGTCTTTACATGGAGGATGTATCCAAACACTTATCGGGATGTAGTAACTTCTCAAACTTCCTCGAACTTTGTAATCTTGATAATCAAAGTTTACTGCACTTTAAACCACCGGTGTAACATCGAGTAATAACCCACGGATGATTATTCAATTTAGGATAATCACTTTCTACACATATGAATAACTTCTCGAAGCAGTTAATACATGAACTCCACAAGGCCGATATAGAAACCAACTTGTAACTTTGCCATTGAAGAGTCCTTTCCATCTTGGTTCATCATGAGTGGGTTTAAATATGATCTTCAAATTATGATGCACAATCCTCTCATGATAATCATCGGTATCAAATCTCCAAATCATTCTTGTATAACTTCGGATGGTCATCAAATCATCTTTTTCCATGTAGTAAAGCATTTGTGAAAACTTAAAAACCATAACACTCACCATTGGTTCTCTCAAACTTCCAACATCCTTCACTTCCATTAAGCTCAAATGTATATGAGATAATTTGATGATGACACAGTAGAGGTAATGCACAACTAACCTCGGCTCCTTTAATGTAGACAATTTTGTAAGAACCGGGATCTTTTCTTGTTTGCTCCAATGTCCTCTTGGGTCTCGACTAAGAAGTATAATCCGCAACTTTAGATCTGTCAGACTTCCTTTTCAATCTTCTTTGAGGCTTGGCCTTTATTGCTAAAGGATCTTGTAGATCTGCAATTTTCTCAATCTTCAAGAACAATTGATCAATCATAGGATTTGTAAGCTTTGTCCCTTGTGGAGCAAGTTTGGCTTCCAACATTTTTCTGGCTACATTCTTGGTTAGTGGATAGTCTTTATCAATAAACATGAAGAACTTCTCCTGTGTAGTTTGCACAACATGTACTCTGCAAGGTTCATATAGCATCCATTCAATAACCTCACAGTCTTTCCAAAATTTATCATCTGGATTGGGCTGACACAAGTTCTTTACAGAAGTACACACAAACCTTGCTAAATCTCCAGTTGGCCCAAACTTCCCATATCTAAACTCCATTATCTTCCACAGTTGTTCCAGATCAACTTTATTCATACAAAACAACAAACATCCAAAATTGAAGTACGTGCTTTTCCATCCATCAGCTCTTGTAATTTCAATCATCTCTCTATCATTAGCTGTGACTATCTGCCAATCTTCAATAGGAGGAATGGAACTTACTGGTGTAGGATTAATAGGTTCAGGTTGATCAGACACCATAAGATACAAATTCATTCTTTCTTCTTTCTCCATCTCTTCATCTAACTTCTGCTTCTTAGAACTAGACTCCTCCTGAATAACAGCTTTTCTCTTTTGTCTGTTCTTAATCCACTCTTTTTCTTTCTCAGAATTCATTGGAATGAAGTCATCACGTCTTCTTTTACAAGTAGTATAAATCTTCTCAACTTCTTCATAGGAGCATTTTCTCAGATTAACAGGAACATTTATACCCATATGCCTGATGAACTTCATTATTTGATTTCTCTTTTCACCCTTAGTTGGAGGTTTATTCTTTTTAGCTTGATTTTCTTTAACTGTTTTCTCCTGTCTTATCTTTCTTGCCTTCTCAGCCAAAACCTTAGACCATGTATCAATGTCTAATTGTCCCCATTCAAGAGCAGTGTACTCTGTTCCTATGCTTTCAACAGCTTGAAACAGAGGTTGTTCATTGTTCCATTCTTCAATCAATTTCATAGTAGCTTCCTCTTCCTCTTGTTTTTGCTTCTCTACAGCTGCCAATTCTTCAGCTTGCAACTTCTTAGAAAGCTCTTCATCATGGGCAATTTGCTCTTGCTTATTCTTAAACTTCAAAACTAGCTCAACAATACCTTTCCCCTTTCCAATATCTGGTTGAAACACTTTAGTTACAGGCTCACCAATTTTTAAACTTCCCAAGGGTTTAGGTCCAGTTGGTTTACGAATAATGGGAACAGGTGCAATTCTAGGTTCAGGGTTTGATGAGGTTTTACCTAAGTTTAACAGTGTACCAGCAACCTCCTTCTCAACTTCCTTAGACTTGGGTGGTGGTGTGACAGTGGTTGTGATTATGGTAGCAGTGGTTGTAATAGCAATTGGTGTTTCTGAAGTAACAGATAAAATTACCTCAAAGGTTGCAGCAGTGGTTTCAATTGTACTAGCAGGGGATTCAGCAACAATAGCAGTGGTTGTTGCCTGCACCACTTCTTTCTCTTTATCTTTAACTACAACCTTCAAAGTTTCAAGCACTGCTTCTTTTCCTTCTTTGTCAGTCACCACATAATCATCACCATGATCTCTACAATCCAAATCCAGATCATCATCCAAGTTTAAATCCTCCCCTGAATCCTTGCTTTCACTCCTCCCCTGTTTGGATGCATCCTCCAAAATTTGATCCTTTGAGGAGCTAGCCTTCATATTCACCTTCCTGACTCTCCTAGAAGCAACAATCCCTGATCTCCTCATTCTTTCCAGAACAGTTACCCTGTGCTTCAGTCTTCTAATAGTTCCAGCTTGAAAGACTGCAAGTTCTTGAAGACCAGTGATTGTGTTTTCCATTTTGGTACATTTAGCCGTCAATTCATTCAAGAGTTCAATAATATCCTCACCACTTCGACCTGTGTTAACCGGTCCGAGAGGTGGATCCTTGAAAAGTCATTATGTACATTAGCAGTACCCGTCAATTCATTATCATGTCCCAAACTACCCTCATCACTTCGAGCTGTGTAACCTGCTCCGAGAGGTGAATCATGGGGTGTAGAAAACATGGCATCAGGCCTAGCCTAATCATCCATGCACCCTGAGTTAGCCAGTTGGCTAGGGATTCCTCCACATTTGTTGAGCTCAAGAGAACTCTCCACATTAGGAGTTGCCAGTGGTTGGGTCTTAATGATGGTTTCACTATCTGCTTTCGACATCAAAGCCCGCGCGATGGTAAGCCCTTCCACTCATGTCACCTGCATCACCTGTGACAGCCTCGTTCACTACACCACTAACACCAGCCTGAGGTAGCATGGTTCCCTTCTTCCTCCTACGTTGAACTAAGATCACCTGTGGTTCTAGCGTTAAGGTTAAAGGGTCGTGGTGGGTTCGGTGGGTTAGCGATGGTTCTGCGATGTAATAGCGATGGGTTCGAAGATCGATGTTTGGGTGGGTTGTGGTTCAGGTACCTCTTCATTCTCAGGAATATGTGGCAAGTTAAGCATGTTAGGAAACAAAGGTGTTATGTTCCCTGAAAAATGTGGACTCTGATTCCTCATGTGGGCAAACACCTTAGGAAGCATATGAAGTACATCATACTTCCTGTTATGAGCAATGGGTTATGTGATCTGACTTTCCACTATCAATTGTACAAACCTAGGATATAAGTAATACTTTCCCTTTTCTCTAATGTTCTTCAGAAAACCATCAAATATCATCCTAGACCAATTGAATACCCTCCCTTGAGAAAGGCATATAATAGCAGTTGCAATTTTGGATGGAAACTAATCAAATCCAGTAGTCTTATTGCTGACACACATAAGTAGAGTATGTATAAAAAACATCCACTGGGGTTAAAACATACCTTTGTGAAATTTGATCCTATCTCCCCTTCTCTCATAACCCAGTCTCTCTAATCCTTCAAAGATTTCATCATTAGAAAAATTAACAACCCCTTCAGCATCCTCCAGCTTCAAAACACCTCTAATCACATCCTCTGTGACCAGAATCTCCTTTTCATCAACAACAGACCTAACAACCTCTGCTTCATCTCTCTCTTGAATTTCAGCATTCCACCAAAATTGATGAACATACGTTTTAAGAATGATGGGTTCTACGGTTAAAGCAAAGTGAATGAGACTGTGTTTAAGGAAATCAATCATCTCATGAAAGCCTTCTGATTGATTGTTCTTGACCAAGAATGCGACAAGGTTGTGGGTTTTGGAATACAAAGTTGCCATTATGATGTGTGAGTGAATGAAATGTGGGATATGTGAAATTATCAGTTGCGAGTAGTTAGGGTTTGTGTAGGGCGCCAATTGGAAGTGTTTAAAGATCAATTAAATGATCCGCGGTGATTTGGGAATTAATCGTTATCAACAAGAAGTCACAAAACACCCTCAAGTTTCCATCGTCATCAAAAGCTGCTCTAGCGATGGATTGTCCACAACTAGCGGTGGTTAGAAATGCACTGGCAGTGGATACTTCACCAACACTCCAATCGTGTGACTAAGACTTCTGCAACAAAATCTAAGCCAAAAATAGTGATATCATGCATTAATTTGAAGGATTACAAAAGATACACAATTTTTTTATTATTTTTTATTTATTTATTTATTTTTTAATCAGCTACTCCTACAGCTCCAAAAGCTCCATAAGGTACAATAGCTCCTTCAAACCTGCATATCACAAACACAAACTAAAAACTAAACTTTGTCAGGGTTAGCAGAGGTTAGTAATAACTAGAAGTGGTTACATAATTCATACTGGCGGTGCTTCACCAAAGTGCTAAACACCCAGTCAAAGGGTCAACTCCAAGTCATTTAAACGTCCACCAAAGTCAAAGACTTCATTTACTCCTCAACAACTCATACCTTCCACACATTTAACACACTGATTTCTCTTTAACTCAATTTAAGAGCAAATCACCCACATACCACACATATCTCTCACATTCCCAAAAATCATCTCTCAAGAAAGCATTCTTTCATAACCTATTCCAAAAGCACTACCAACATGAGTGGCTCACCAAATCATCCATAAGAGTTCATCTTCAAACAACACTTGGTAAAGCTACCTTCCTCTAAGAAAAACATCCCTTCCCTTTATGAGGACAAACCCTGCTTCTGTTGGACCTTCTTCCATCCAACCAGTACCCCAACAAGCTAGCATGACTGGTACAAGTTCAAAACTAAGCTCAATGCCCAACTATGTGTCACCATATGAGGATACAGATGACGAAGCCTCTTCCAGAGCATTGGTGGTGCCTCCTCTTGCTGAGATACCACCTCCAGAACCACTACCAGCTCCATCTTTGCAAGCACTCCTTACAGCTCCTCCACAACCAGCTGGTCCATCTTCCTCATCACCCCCATAAGAGAGAGAGAGTGAGGGGACTTGCTTTCCCAAAAGTGTGGGATGTTATTGAGGGACAAGGAGTTCAAAAGAGGATGCCAGCATGGGCCATAGCTAAGAAGCCATAGTTGGTTTAGGGGGTTGTCATGAAGCTGTAGTCTCTTGATGGTTGTGTTTAGTTGTTTTCTTTTGTTGTACTCTGCTGATGGTAGTATGAATAACATGGTTGTAACTCTGCATCCTAGAATGCAGTTCTATCTTTTAATAATAATACCATGTTTCCTTTTAAGTCCATTGCTACTTATTGTTTGTGATTTACTTCTTTGATCTGCAAAATAGTTAGTGGAAACAAAAATAACAAGCAGTGGATAAGACTAAAGAAGCAATACTAAGATCTACCAATAACAGTACATAAATTTTACAAACTTTTACAAAACAAATTTGAGATTTAGAGATTTATCATACCAATACTAACTACAAGGTACTGAAACCTCCCCACATCAAAAGCTTTAGTGAGAAGATCAGCAACATTGAAGTCAGTATGGGTTTTAACCATTTGTATTAACCTTTTCTCATTACAATCTCTAATAAAATGATGCCTTATCTCAATATGTTTAGTTCTAAAATGCAAAACTGGATTTTTAATGATGCAAATTGTACTGTATTGTCAATGTAAATCTTAGTATGCATAAAATTGTACCCAAAGTCCAACAATTGATTCTGAATCCAAAGCACTTGACCACAACAACTAGCAGCAGCTACATACTCAGCTTCAGTGGTGGAATTGGCCACAATTGTCTGCTTCTTACAATGCCATGAGATTAGCCTGCTTCCCAAAAATTGACATCCTCCAGTAGTAGACTTTCTATCCAAACTAGCTCCAGCATAATCACTGTCTGTATAGGCCACCAATTCAAAAGCTGAATCCTTAGAGTACCAAAGGTCCAGTTTAGGATGACCTTTGAGGTATCTAAAGATCCTCTTTACAGCATTCATGTGTGATGTGTTTGGTGTGACTTGAAATCTTGCACACACACATCTTGAGAACATAATAGGCGGCCTGAAGCGATGAGATACATCAAAGATCCAATCATGGATCTATACGACCAAATCAACTTTAGGACTTCCATCATCCGTAGCGGTGGTTTCGAGTCTCCATGGGTGTGCTAGCACTCTTGACATCCCGGAATCCAAACTTTTTCAAAATATCGCTACATACTTGTCTTGACTAATGAAGATACCATCACCCTCTCATTGAACACAGAGCCCCAAAAAGAAAGTGAGTTCACCCATAGAACTCATCTCAAACTTATCATGCATAAGTTTCTCAAAGTCTTTGATAGCTCCTTATTTGTTGAGCCAAAGATGATGTCATCAACATAAACCTAAACTAGCAATATATCATCCTTGTGCTTCCTTATGAACATTGTCTTGTCAATCAGTCCCTTCTTGAAACCATTTTCCATCAAATAAGTAGAGAGGCATTCATACCATGCCCTTGGAGCTTGATGCAACCCATACATAGCCTTCTTCACCCTATATACCTTATCAGGATGATCAGGATCTTCAAAACCAGGAGGTTGACACACATATACCTCCTTATCAATAGTACCATACAAAAAGGCACTCTTAACATCCATTTGATACACAACAAAGTTTTTGTATGAAGTATATGCCAGAAATAGTCTTATAGCTTCAATTCTGGCAACTGGTGCAAACACTTCATCATAATCCAAGCCTTCAGTTTGTGTGTATCCTTGAGCAACCAACCTTGATTTATTTCTCACCACAATACCTCTTTCATCCCTTTTGTTTCTGAATACCCACTTGGTTCCAATAGCCCCTTTTCCATTTGGTAGGTCAACCAATGTCCACACCTCTTGAATCTTGAACTGCAAGAGCTCCTCTTGCATTGATTTAACCCATCCTTCTTCTACTAAAGCTTCTTCAACTCTCTTGGGCTCCTTTTGTGACAGAAAGAAAGCAAACAAACAGTTCTGCAAGTCTTGATGATTGTTTCTTTTGTGAAGTTACCTTGAAAAGAAACCTTGTTCAGGAAAGGTTTTAGTGTTCAGAGTCTTGCTTCTTGTTTGAACTGGTGTATTCAAGTTGCCAAGTATTTGTTCTTTGGGATGATTATTATGAACTCTGGTGGTAGGAATTGGACTCTCTATGATGACAGTTTCCAAATTTGTAACATCAGCATCATTGAAATAGTCATCCATGTTTTCATCATCAGTGGGAGTATCTATTTCTTCCAAGTCAGGCATGTTTGGATCTGGTGGATACTCCTCAGAATCAAATAATGGCCTAGCAGTGTTTTCAAAGAAAGGATTGCCATCTGAACTTGCATCAGGGGATTCAATTGAACTAGCAGTGGTTGAATTTGGCTTAGCAGTGTTTTCAGCAACCTTCTTATGCTTTTCAATTTCTTCTACTGACACTGAGTTATCTTGAGACAACTAATCCTTATCATGATGATGATCATCTTTATTCACTGAATTCACATCATGTACACAAAAGAAAGTAAACCCAAGAAAATCTGCTATAATCATCAGTGATAACTAGGCAATACTGCTTATGATTTAGACTCTTAACAAATGTTGGACCAAATAAGTCCATGTGTAATATAAACAGTGGTTGAGTAATGGTGTTCATAGTCTTGGTCTTACAAGAGGCTCTATGTTGTTTACCTTTTTGACAAGCCACACAAAGATCTTTACATTCAAAAACCTTAGAAGGTAGACCTCTAACTAAGTTCCCCTTCACCAATTTATTGATTGTATTAAAGTTTAGGTGACCTAGCCTTCTATGCCATAATTTTGACTCATCAATGAGATGCCTTAGCAAACAAATGTGTTAGGGATCTATTAGAATGTCATCTTTCGTATCAAAACAATATATGTTATCCTTCCTAGGAACCCTAAGTCATACATACTTATCATCGCATTTTAAAGTCGAGACAACACCACACATTGATTTCCCCAAAAGTACCCAGTTCCTTTTATCACACATCTGGGAAACACTGAATAGATTATACTTCAGTCCTTGTACCAGATAGACTTTTTCAAAGTCCAATTTTCCTGTTCTGATTGTTCCTCTGCCAAGAATCTTGCCTCCCTTTGGATCATTGCCAAATGCCACATATCCTCCATCAAAAGCTTCAAAATCCTCAAGGTTGCTCCCATCCCATGTCATGTGCCCGAGCAACCACTATAAAAATTCCTTTATCTTTTAGCTCATCCCGTGAGATTGCCCCACATGAAATTAAACAAGTTAGTTCTTTTGTGGACCCAAGCCAATCTTGACTTGGAGTGCATGCATCAACATAGTCAAATTTCTTTAGGTCCATTGATGCACTCATGGCATTGTGTAAAACCTTGGTCTTAGGTTTCCATTGCAAGCTAGGCGAGGCCTTTACAAAGATAGAAATGGCTTCCAACCACCATGATCATTATCACCTTTGGTATAGTTAAAACATCTTTTGTTTCGATGGTGATATTCGCTAGCGATGAAACATTTTGCTTAGCGATGTTTACATTTTTCTTAGCGGTTGGAACCCATTTGGGTGCAGCAGTGATTATAGCTTTAGTTGTGCCATTTTTCATTAACACTGCTCTGGGAACCATATTTTTATTAGGATGAGGGATTGTTGTCTTTGAAAAGTTTTGATGATTCACCCTCCTCCAATGATTACAAACTTGTGGTTGGTTTTTATAGAAGTTCCTTTGAAGATGTTCAAAACTACCACATTTAAAACAAGCCTTTTTAACACATTGAAACTCACTTCCTAGTCTGTTTGAAATTAAGCCATTGAAGTTTCTTTGATTACCCCTAGGTATATATATCTTTTCATCTGTTCCCTAGGTACCTCATTGAATTCAACAACCTTCTTAGAAATCGAGCTCCAAATCTAGGCATGAGGTGGCTTGTTTAAAATCAACATGTTTAACATTTTCTAACTTCTCGGATCGTGTTGACTCGCACCTATCTTCCTCGTAATCGATTCTAATCTTCAATAATTGGACCATCGGATGACCTATCGAACCTATCTTAGGTGATTCAGACTTACTAATCTCACCTACTGGTTTGTTGAAACTAAATCCACTGCTAAATGACAATTCAGTTCCATTAGGTGCATGTTTCATCAGATTGGGTGGTGGCACTTCATTGTACCCTATGCCAGAACCCTTTTTCATTAAGTTCTTTTGAATTGACTTATTCACTATATCAGAAGCATATTGTGTTTTAGTAACCCTAACTATATGTTTCTCTTTTTCTTTTAGGGCTTCTTGTTTTACACTTTCTTCTTCAAGTTTCTGTTTAAGCATCTTAATTTCTCTATCCTTAAGTTCAATTTCACCACCTAGTATGTTTATCTTATCTACATACTCAAACTCACATTGATGCAAAGTTAAGTTTCTCCTCTACATTCTCAAGACCAACTTTATAACTTAAGTTATCTAATGCAAGTCTATCAACCTCTTTTCTCAGACTCTCATTAACTGCTTTAAGTGATTCTAAGTTATCTTGACAAGATTTAAAAGAACAAGTAGAACTTTTGAATCATTAAAGCATAGGCCATTAGAGCAAAGTTATGCTCTTTTGAAGCTTCACTAGCTGTGAAAGCGACATTGGGACCTTCTTCAATTTGATCACTCCAATCGTAATCACCAAGTCCATCCCGAGCAACCAATGCGTAAAAAGATCTTGGTTCTTGATTGTCTTCTTGAAGGTCTCATTCATCCTCTTAGAGCCCTACACTCCCTTGTAAAGTGCCCCTTCTTCTTGCGGTTGTAGCACTCCATCTTGCTTTTGTCAAACCACCCTTTCTTTGACCATCATACTTGACACTGCTTCCAGTTCTCCTTAGAAACCTCCTAGCTTGCAATGTTAGCATTGCCATTTGCCACCGAAGATTGATTTCTTCAAGATCATCGTGATCAATTTGATCCAGATCCCGATTTAGCACAAGAACACTAGTTGTTAGATCGCCTAGGAAAGCACATATGGCACCATCACTAATGTTATCACTAACAGTGATATTATTAACAATAGCAGTGGAAACTCCATAAGTAGCAGTGGATGCTTCCTGAGAACTTTTAGGGTTTGTAGACATAAAAGCAATGTTCTGTGTAGATGAGGATGAGCCAGTAATGTTCTTTTCAGACTCATAAACCTTCAAGTTATTGTAGAGATTTTCAAGGGTCATCTTTTCAAAATCATCTTTATATCTCCACACAACTGTATGCACAGCCCAGTCTCGTGACAAGCTTCTGATAAACTTAAGATTGACATCTTCTTGAGCTATTTTGTAGTCAACCAATTTTAGTTGACTTATGAGCTTCTGCAATCTGTTGTAGGTTCCATCAAGATTCTCTCCATTAAGAGCAGTGAAGTTTTCAAGTTGATGTTTGAGCATATTCTTCCTGGATTTCTTGGTAGCATCTTTACCAGCAAATCTTGTTTCAATAGCATCTATAAGCTCCTTTGCAGTCTCATACTCTTGAAAGTCCAAAGCAAACTCATTAGGTATTCCCATCTTGAAATCTGTGAGCCTTTATCTCCGACTTCCTTTAGCCTTGTCACCTTCACTAACAATACTAATAACCTTTCCATCATCACCCTTCTTGGGTAGTATCACCATTCTCAACAACATCCCAGATTGTGTAGTCAATCATGCGAATGTATTGCCTCATTCGCATCTTCCAAACTTAAAACTCTCCATGTTTGACATGGGTACCTTAGAGCGATAATCATATGAGTTTGTCGAGACATCTTTAAGCTTCTTGAATTTGAGTTAACTTTACTTCTTGATCACGACTTCTAGATCACAAGCTCGATACCACTTGTTGATCCCAGTTGAGCAAACGATCTAATATAGAAGTCGACTTAATATAAACAAACTTGTTAAACAACTGCGCGAATTTAATGTTTAACCTTAAGAAGAATAACAATTGATTAACACTCAACACCTCAATATTTTTTAATGAATACTACGAATAGTATTAGGGTTTTACAACCTTGAAGTGTATCGACTTTAGATATATCAAACACGTATATCTAACTCTAACCTAGGACCTCCTTTTATAGACTAAGGAGTCCTTTACAATATACAATACGTATCCTACAAGATAAATATCTTTTCCATATTTATCTAATACAAAACATTAAACCGACATATATACCTAGCAGTGCTTTAATTACATTATCAGTGGTTCCATGTGACTACTAGCCGTGGTTTAACATAGCAGTGGATTTCTTCCTTCTAGCCGTGGTTTCCTTTAAGCTGGCAGTGGTTCTATACTTAGAATAATTCCTTTCATTGGAACCTAAAACCCAACATTGCTTGATACATCTTGTTGACCAACTTCATCCTCCATCCTTCTTGTGGGACAATCTTTGATCATATGTCCTTCTTTCTTGCATTTGAAACATCTAAAATGTGGAAAACTAGAAGGGGGGTTGAATAGTTTTACCAATTTAAAACTTCCTTTTAAATATTTAGATCGACTTATGTCAATCTATTTGGGTTGTTTATGTTGGACGTTGATAGATAGATATATAAACGTGTAATGAAAGATAAAGAGTAAGAAGCACATCACCACGACACAAGTTATTTATAGTGGTTCGCCTACAAGGACACCTTCCTTGCCTACTCCACTCCCCGAGTCACCTACTCGAGAGTTCGTAAACACTACACCAACTCCTTATGGCGAGAAGCCTTCACAACGTCGCTTAACCTTTTTCCCACAAGCTAAATACCGAGTTCCTTCACACCAAGGCGAACCACACCTAACACAACGTCGCCTACCCTTTATACGGTGCTAGGCTAACCACGAGTTCTTTCACACCAAGGAGAACTAATCCTATCACAACGTCGCCTACCCTTTATTAGGTACTAGGCTAAGCACCTGGTTCCATTACTATGGAGGAACTACTACCTTCACAACACAACACCTAATCTCGAGGAGATCTACTCCTTGTTACAACACCATCAAGGATATCACCATCCTTGGAAATAAACAAATACTTATATGTATAATGATGCACCTCATCGATTATATGACCTAGGCACTCTTCCCAAATGCCACTTGATTTGGTTCTTAGGCATCCTTCTCTAATGCCTTTGACACAACGCTTGGCACCCTTCACTAATGCCTTCGTCTTGATACCTTTAGCATTCTTCACTAATGCTTTTGACACGAACGATAAGCACCTTTCACTAATGATTTCGTCTTGACACTTTCGACATCCTTTACTAATGCCCTCGACCCAACATCTACGAAAGAAGAAAGAACTATCAACAAGAGAACCTTAGTTGTCTTGATGATGACGAAGCTTGGCAACTCATGGACTTGAGCTTACTCGTCTTCAAGAAGTGGTGATCTCGCCTTTAAGAGGAACCTAGAAGATCACACAAAACAAAAGACAAACTACATAGATCACTTGGATCCGAGGTTGAGGTTATAATACTTGGGAAGTATGTATGTGAAGTGATAAATAGAAAGGAAGAAATGGCTCTCATTTATAGAGAAAATTCTCTCTGTTCCCAGAATCCCACGGATCCTTCCATTTGGGATCCAAGCTAGCACAAAGCTGAGGATCCGTGGAATGCTCCTCTTTGCCCATGGGTATTTTTGGTTATGGGTCATGGGTCATGGGTTATGGGTTGATCCATGGTTTTCTTCTAGATACAATGAACTTGGTTAAGTGGTATATATAAAACCATGGGTTATGGGTCAATACCATTTGCTAGTTTTACCCATTTAGTATATACTTGTTTTACCCATTTTAGTATACTTAGTTTAAGTATATGCTAACCCAATATGTAAACACTAGTTGTTGTACATATGTATTTAAATCATAAAATCACTTATACTTGTTTTAGTGTTTTATGTGAAAGCGTAAGTGTGTTAGGAAACTATTAACTCAAACTATTTACGTATTCTATTTGTTTCGTCAAAATGGTTTTACGTTTGTTATTGACAAAACATTAGAAGATCGTAAAATATAAATAAACGTTTTTACGGCTTATTTGTATTAACATAAAAGTTTTGAGTTTGTGTGAGGCAGTAGTTTACTTGTGGTATGGGAGAGATTGATTATAATTCTGGATTTCTTCAAGTTTTTCCTTGAGCATGTTCTTGCAATCTTGGGTAATCTGCTTTATGCAGATTCCCATCTTGTCTTCTCTTTCCCTTTTCTGTCTCAGTAAGCCAGACTCATTGAAACTTCTCATAGGCCTCCTTAAACCAAGGCTCTGATGCCACTTCTTAGATGGGTTGAAGGTAGGTTTGTGCCTTGCCCAATTTAGACCATGATTTGAATTATCTGTTTGATGTTGTTATGCAGTGCAGTGATAAATACAATGTGCAGTGAGTATGCAAACAAGATAGGATAGATATGGAGGGAAATTTAAATATAACTAACTTTATAAATTGATTGAGTGACAATAGATGTCTGGCATATTTATACTTCACCAACAGGTACCATTGTGTTGGTTCAACGAATTCAACAGTCACAATGGTTGGTGAATAACTGCCAAGATAACTGTCAATTTAACTCATACCTATAATAACTGTCTACATGGGTCGTTTGGGGCTTGGCCCAACCCATATCCTAAATACAGATATTTACTTTACAAATAAATAAATTTGTCTCTAATAAGAGTATACTGTAATATCTACTTAAACTAAAACAAGGGATGATCTTGTAATGATGGTTTGTTACATATTGGTTTTCACAAACACACAATAATTGGGTCGAATGAAATGAGTTTTAGAGAGAAAGTGGAAGAGTTGGGAACTTTAGTGAGACAAAGAAAATGAATTATAAGCTCCAACCCTTTGCCTTGCTAGGCAAAGGGTATTTATAGGTTCATAATGACACGCCTCCTAAGGGCTGTGGATCAGGCATATAGTGGGTAAAGACCCGTCCGTCCTCCACGGTGTTACGTACTTAACAAATTACTTACTAACACTAAATGACTACGACTACGAGCTTTCTAACGAATACATATACTTGACGTGACCGACTCTTTAACTATCGAATTTTCTAAATCCTAACAATCTCCCCCTAAGGGAGGTCACCTCAATTACAAACAGATATTACATTTTGGTGTTCTTGGATTCTTGATTAAGTTCTTTGCTATATTGGCCGTAGTCTTTGATTCTTCATATTCTGCATGTTTGGTTAGTTCAAGTGGAGGTCTTTAACTGATCCACGTGTTGGTGATTCTTTGAGCCAATTTTGAGATCATCAGCCATAGTAAATCTCTGACTCATCCTTTGTTGTATCACCATTATGTGAAGTTGTGACTTTTGGACCGACATGCTCACATTTTGGATCATGATATCTTCTCATCAGAGTTGCGGAAGCTTCCGTTGATTCATGATATTTGTAGCAGCGTAGCAGAAGCATGGATTGAAAATATCAGAGCCAATTGATGAAGATATGCATTTATCATGATTTCTTTAGAAGTGAGTGTCTTTGTGAGCATGCGGTTATGGATTGACTCCTCGATTACGATCACCGCAATCGTGGGTGTTCTACGAACAACAGTTAGCAATAAAGCGCACGAAGGTGTCTTTGATCACTTTCATTGAATAGGGTTGCAAGAACCACGGTTCTTCGTTGATCGATGCAAGTCTTGCTTGTGATCGGTAGAATTCGAAGAATCTCCTTGGCGAGGTTTCATGACTAATCAAGCGGTTCTCAAACCGAACGTCTCGAAGAAGACAACACGGAGTGAGTGAACCAATGATTGAGATTCAGCGATTGATGAAAATGATTTGAAAAACAATCGTGTATCGTTTAATAGAAAGTGTTTTGCAATACAACGAAGGTTTTACGAAAAATCAATTATCAATCATAAATACCCTTTTATTTTGAAAACTTAATACACAGTCGATGTGATAGAGAAAGAGTTTTTAAGCACAACGACCGATTTTTCAAAGGTAGTCGTCAATCCATTTCCTGGACCAAGGTTGATTCAAGAGTGAATCGCCCCATCGTTTCTATCCAGTTGTCACAAGCTTGATCTTTTGGAAAGATCTCACATGTCACCCACCAAGATCTTGTTTGATATTGGCTCTAGAAGGATTTCCATCTTCATCGTGAATATTTTTACATATCACTCGAATGTTCTGGCAATACCACAAGGATAATGCGTAGGACTCTCAAAATATTTTCTCACATTCCACATTGTGTGAAACTGTGAGTCTTCATTAATTGTGTCCTAATGAGATTTATTGATGATCTCTTGGCTCTAGACTCAATAGTGCACTTTTGGTTTCCTATGCCAGAGACTAGGGAGAGGGTCTCCTTCTTCAATATCAACAATCTCTAAGAGAAAGTCGATAGATTACGTAGGTTCCCCGTGAGAATGAAACAAGTCCTTTTAAGAGGAACTTGGGTAGCTTGTGAAGATTAGTGCAGTGCGTCACTGGGTTCATGATGTCTTGTCTTCAATACCGGTGTTACCTTGGTTACAACCAGTAGTATATGAATTGAACCCGGTTTACGCCTAAGGTTGAATTAATGGAGGCTATTTCTTTTCACCTTTTCACTTTCAATTCTTTTCATTCTTCACCCTTCGATGCTTACGAGACTTCATTACTAGAACCTTGTTGGGTTTATTCCAGTTCTAGCTCAATCTCGATCGGCACTCTTTCCTTATTCTCATTTTCTCCTTTTTCATCATATCTAAGGTCTTCTACACTATCTAGTGGATTGTCCCTGGGTAGATCCCTCTGGCTCTGGCGGGATCGTGGGAAAGAATACCTAACCTAACCATCCTTATATCTCCATGCATAAAATAAATCGGTCGATCTTTTGGTATTGTTCATTCCGCCTCGAAACCAATTGAAAACCATTTGAAAATCAATCAATATACTTGTGATATAAAATCAAAGCATTTTGTACCTTAATTGTTTTGAATATTTTAGAAATTCTCCCCCTCAACATGTGCTTCAAGTATTAGAAATCATTTTAGCACATGGAGGAAAGAGGACTTTGAAACCTTAGATTGAGAATGAAGGATCTAATCTTTGATTAACATTTTCTAAAATGATCATCATCACTTCCCGATCAAATATTGTATTTTAAGTACTTTGGATGAAATATTTTGGGAAGGATGAGGTTTTCATTTGATTGCTCCTCCTCAATATGTGTATCGAGATTCGAAAGTGTTTTGCACATATTAGAGGGAACCTGCACTTTGAGATAAATTAATCACATTTCAATCCTTTTTGGTTTAAGATAAATGCTCCCCCTTAACATGTGCATGGAAAATTTGAAATCATTTGGCACATGTAGGGAGGAGAGCTTGATATTATATTTCTAAAACCACTTATCGAAATATCAGTTTAAAACCAATTTAAATCACAAATTCTTCCCCGATCACAATTTTCAAATCCTTTGAGAATTGTGATCTCTATTGATTTAAATTATTCTTGAAAGTTTTTTGAGGAGAAATGTGACTCGCTTTTAAAACGTTTAACTGATAAGGATCAGATTTTGAGATTTTAAACTCCAATGATCAAACATGCTTAGGTATCTTATGAAAACACATCATTAGCCGTGGTCTGGATCCAATAGTACAAATAAATTGTTATTTTTGATTTTCCAAAAGTAGACCTTGCTCATTTTCATGCCAATTGTTTGAAAAATAAGCTTTTGAATTGATTGAAATCATTCTCCCCCTCAATCAATGACATAAGTTGTTGATTGAGTGATAGAGATGTTGACAAATGATAAGTCCAGATGATTTTCAAAATAAAGTTCAAGTTATTTTCAAAGCAATTTTGTTTTCATTAGATGACAAATATTTTTCAGAAGAATCTTTAGAAGGAAAAATATTTGGGAGGAAACATTTGTCCTTTTAGCGACAGACGTTTCTCATAAACTTTTGGTTTTAGAATCAGAGCATGAGGTTTC
>CM040246.1:68718128-68990178 GCA_022545495.1 Chrysanthemum lavandulifolium
GACTTTTGTTTTCTCGAGTAATATATCGCATCACAAAGTATTTTGCAAAACATGATAATTAGACATTAGTTAAATTGTGGCATACGAGAAAAGGGTTTGTGTCAAGACTCACATGAATAATACTCTCTTGTAGACACGTTCTTCAAACTCTTGATCTCTTTAGGCGTAATCAACAAAGCTGTCACATAAACGCCCAAAGCCTTAACGCCGAAGCATACAACTCGCCAAGTGGATGCTCTCTATCTTTGTCCTTAGATGTGCGAGCCGATGACAATTTTCTTAGATAATCACCAATACTTCAGTATTCAACAAGAGGAGGTGCTCTGGTGTATACCACTTAAAAAAATTAGGCTTTGTCTAAACCATTCGATTGCCTCAAAGAAGATTGGCATATAGGTCATAATTTGGATTTTGTCCTAAGGCATTTAAAATAAACTTTAGAAAGAAATAAATAAACTAATTTAGAGACTAGATAAGCATTTAAGATTACAAAACAACTAAGATAAGCATAAAACATGTTAAGCATATATGCAATTAACCCACACAACAACTTATAAATCTTACAATCAAAGGAAAAAAGTTGGCATATATGCAATTACATTTAGGAAAAAAGTTGGCATATACGCATGAACCGACCTCTGAAAAAGTTATCAGATGGCTCCCCAATTTTGAAATGGAAAATGCTTCGACTGTGAACATCCTCTCGATCACATCGTGGTCATTAATCCACCAACGCGGTATCGAGATGAAGACTCTGAATCCATATCTACAAAAGTTAATAATAAGTCAAATGACAAACAAAATATTTGCATGACTTGACAATGATTTGGACTAAAAATACGCACCTTGAAACTCGAGAATGAATCCGCATAATGAATACGATGGAACAAAATTGGGGTCTTTTTCCAATGCTTTATGGTGCTCATCCTTATGATTTGAGTTAACATTTCTAATGGCAACAGATAAATCCCGCCGGATGTGCTCTCCCAAGCAAACTCATCCCAAGCATCCGATTTTCTACCATCCTTAGATATACATCATCAACAACGAGATCCTAACTCACGACCCATAAATATAACTTCCAAACATAACAAAAGACAAACTCAGATTGCATCTTCATCTCGATAGTTTCGGAACGCTCTTCATCCTCAATCACAGATAGAAGATCTATGTTTTTGTCACAATTCTCAATTTCCGGTCATTTCTCGCATTTACTATTTCATCGTTTATCGTAAACTAGGTTTACGAGTATTAAATTCACGTAACCGTAATGGTTTAACTGTGAATTCATGATCATATCATCGAGGTCATTTCATATAGACTAAGTTTAGTCTACATTTCATTAACATCATTGTCATCATAGTAGTTCATGCATGATTTTGCAATCTACATTAAACGTTTATTTTCTTATTAAATAAACGCTATCGCGTAATCATTATTTTGAACATTTGATCCGACACTTCCAAAAATATTCCTAATATATTTTTACACTCATTTTAAGACTATAAAAATTATATTATTAGTTTACCCGGTGTTTTTTATTTTATTTGATATATAAATGGTTATATTTATATAATTACGACGGTTTTCGTAAATATTACACGATAATTAATATTTCACTCAAGTTTTGTAAGAAATGTATTTTTATAATTTTTATGACTTCAATATATTTTATTTTGATCAACTAAAATTTATTTTTAACCAACACTACCCTAAATGCTCAAATGTGTGTACAAGTTACTCACTATCTTTAATTAACATCACATTTACTTATACTTAAAAAAAAAAAAAAATTGCTAAATATTCAAACCCCCTTGTCGACACAAGGGGCGACTCACTGCAAGTTACCAAAATATCTAATATATACACTACATATCATCACATACAACACATATCAATTTGGGAAAAAAAAACACTACCCTTTCCTCTCTTCAACCATAGAACCGACAACCATAGGATCAAGAAGGAAGGAGACCAAAAATTTTTCAAGACAAGTTTTTAATAATCTAGACACACTCTTAGTTAAGGTTTTGAAATAAAAACCTAGGGTGTTTAGGATTAAACCCTTTGTCCTTAAACCTCATCATATTTCTTGTAAGCATTCATATTCATATTTTTATTTCACATTCATTGTTATGGTCATATCATTTTATTTGAGAAACATGCAAGTTATGTGATGTTTATACCACTTTTTAATGTCTTTAAGTGTTAAATATATAATCCATCCTATAATTACTCCTTGTTATATATTATTTTTGGTGATATCTAGGAACCCATGACACCCTAAGAAGGTGTATGGTAGGATTAGAATAGCTTCGGAGTTGTTTTGAATGGGTTAGAATAGGTTTGGCGCGAGAAAAACTCATTTCGACACGTTTTGAAAAGGGTCTGTCCTTAAAATTAAATTCTGGAAAATTCGATAGTAGACAAAAATATTTGGCCTAGATATTTAGAAAATATACTTTAAAACGAAAACGTGACCGCTTGAACGGATAAAAACGGAGTTATAACGAAGAAGTTATGAATTTTTCAAGTTAGACGTCGAAAACTAATAATTTCTGGAAATTTCAGCATGAAAATGTCACTCTTTACGAGTCAAAAATGAGTCTTAAGCTTTATGAAATGTGTCGACTTATCGAAAATATATTAGTATACTTTGACACGAAGCTAAGGGTATAGAAAAAGTAGAAAACGGACTTGTAACGAGTAAATTACACGCGATAAACAAAGTTGCCGTAACTTTATTCTATTAGCAACATTAATATATTTTCTATTAAACATATACTACGGCAACTAGGGGCCATGTTGAGGGTCATTTTTAACATTGATAGGATACTCTTTATAAAAAGATGTCTCCTAGTAAAATCAAGTTCGCCAACCATATTTTCCAAAATATCCAACCGTTCGTCAAGCGGAGTTGTAATGAATAAAATATAGTCGCTCAAACTTTGCCGAAAACCCATCCTTAAACTATATTTTGGACTAAAAGTACCCTACTTAACCTCTAATTTTCTTTATGTACGAGACCTTTAGGACGAAAACTTAAACACTAAAACTTTGAGATAATGATACAAGCTTCCTAAAACCGTTGAGTTTGCTTCCTAACACTTGACGTGCACCATTTTACGACTAGCTTTTAGAGGCCGTTTTAGTCACTTTCATGGAAATTTCAGCGACATTATTTTACGACGAAAAGTTATATTCTCTTAATAAATCACTAAATGATCATCGTTGGATATCATTTCAAAGTAAACACATGTGAAGTAATTTAAAAATGGTCAAGACGTTAAAGGATTATATTTTCGACGAGAAGTATTGTTTTCAAAAATACATAAGTGGTATAAATATCATCCGAATTGCGTGCATAACATTACATCATGACTTATTGCATATCATATCATTCATAATAGGTCGGCCGAGATTCACGCTACATTTCGTGTAACCACTTTTGTCATCGCATCTATTCATCAAGTGAGTAATCACATCCCCTTTTACCGCTTTTACTATATTTTGGGGTGAATGCATGAACCATACTTGAATTAAATTGATTCTTAATTTTGTGAACTCTTTTGACTAGAACTTGTGAACTCGAATCAAATCCTTGAACTTAATTACTAATTTATGACTTGTTGGAATTTATTGAACCGTACATGTTATGACCTTGACCTAAAGTCTCCTATGTTCGAGCATCACTATAAAGTCTCCGTGTTCTGAGCGTATTTGGGAAGAGGCACCCAAGATATCTTGGGAAGAGGCACCCAAGATATCTTTGGGAAGAGGCACCCAACATAACTTTGGGTAGTGGCACCCAAAGATAATTTGGTTTCATCAGAGCATCCCCGAATTATTATATTTGTGGTACTATATTGTGAACTATTATGACCGCTTATACTTGACTACTTGATACGCTATATTTTGTGCAATGGGTTGTAAACACACAGGTTGCAAGTTTTGTATGGGCGGAACTTGGAACTGAGTGGATTTACAATGCCTTTGCTTTGTGGACTATTTTCGATGATCGAAACCTTTGGATATCTCTTACGAGTTTTCTTATTTTACGAAACGTGTATACTCACCAACTATTTTCATAGTTGACCCGTTTTTCTCTCATGCATTTCAGGTGATCGTTAGTAAGCTTTTTCTACCAGGTCTTGCATAATGAAGTTTTCACTTGTCAATACAAATCGTTATGTAATAGAACGCAATATTTTGGGAACTAAACTTTGTAATATATTTGCCGATGTCGCTAAAACCGGTGTTGTAATGGTGTACTCTTTCTTTAAATATTAACGTTGGTATGTTCTATTATCTTGTGCTTATGTTCCTCCGTTACACTCGTGTTTCATTCCCATGAGGGTGTGACAGATTGGTATCGAGCCAAAGGTTATAGAGAATGCCGATTTTTCAAAATAAAATCACAACTATAACCGAAATTTTTTATTAAACATTGAACATCATCCGAGTCAACTAGTCCTATCGTTGCATCGTTACTCATAAATTATACATAGCCCGATCAACTATGTCTAATTTATGAAGAACCATGCAATGATAAGAAGGGTAATTTTAAATCATGTTTAGTCGAGCCTTTTGAGTCCGGTCACCAAGTTGCATTGGTCAGCGGGTATGCATAGCATGTTTTACGCTCACGCCTACATTACCGTATCTTATTAGACCTCTCTTTTCCATCTTTCGACTGGTTAGACATAGCATGTCTCTGCTCGCTCATATTTCGATCACTATAACACATTACCACCGTTCTAAACCTCATCCGCCTTCGTCCGAGTGTCATTTACTCAACCCGATATTTTGGTCCATTGCAGATCATGGTGCGCAAACACACGCTCGAGTCAACAACAACGCCAATTCAATAACAATGTCAACCTAAACAACAATGACAATCCAAACAACAACGCGATCGAATAGCGGATCTACTCACCCAAATTATGATGCACCTTGATGCTAGACGAACCAACAACGGAGAAGGTACTTCAACACCGGTCATGGATGCACCTACAAGACTTTCATGACATGCAAGCCGATGGAATTTTATGGTACCGAGGTGCCATTGGATCGTTAACCCGGTTCGAGAATGTTGAGTCGAAGCTTAGTATCACGGCGTGTCAAGGAAACAGAGTTGAGTTCTCTCGTTGGTCTACTACAAGGTCGAGCATTGACCGGTGGAACAATCAACTGCAGACTAGAGGAAGAGGGCCGCAAATGCGCTATCTTTGGAAGCATTTAAGAAACTACTAACCGATGAGTACCGCAGAAAAGATGAAGTGCGGTTGGAAGCGGAATTTTGGAATCACTGATGGTTGGAGTAGAAGTCGAAAAGTACACGATCCGCTTCCATGAGTTAACTAGGATGGTTCCTCACATGGTTTCCACCGTGGAGAAGTTGATTGACCGATATATATGGGATTGATACCGAAATTGGGAGGATGCCACCTCATCAAACCCAACCACTCGCGTCAAGCTGTGGGTATGGCGATCGCTTGACAAATGATGTGATCAGTCCGGAGGACTAGCAAAAGCGAATGACAATGGACGAAAGCGGAGGGAGGATCACCAGGAAGCCGAGACCGTGGTCGCAAGACAAGAGGCAACGAATAACCGTGAACTATGGAGCGACTACTCGGGAGCGTAAAAGATACGCAGTCCACATCCTTTGTGCACTCGATGTAACTATCACCACTCGGGAGACCGCCCAAGGTGCGACAAATGTGGACAGACGGGCCACTTCGCGCAAAAGTGCTCAAACAGATCGGGAATCAAGGACGAGAAAAGCATGTTACGAGTGTGGAAGTCTAGATCACCTTCGCAATACCGCCCAAAGTCGAAAAGAACACCCAATCAAGGAGGTAATCGTCCAAACCGGTGTTGGCAATAGAAGGCCCACAAGATCGAACATTGAAATTCCTCCCGCACGTGGTCGAGCATTCTATCCGGTACCGAGGAAGCCCGCAACGTAACGGTACATTCTTTCGAACAACTACCTTATTTCTGTATGACATGATTTTGAGTGCATAACTTCCTTCCAATTTTTACCACGTTCACGACATTGATTAATTTGAGACCTATCAATATCGACCTTAGTTGTAATGTATTTTGTTGATTTGATTTGATTTGTGTAGGCAAATCCAATATCGAGCGAATCTTTCAAAAGACTTCATTCAAAAGACTTGTTTCCTAGCTTGATTTAGTGACAGTTCTTGTTTGATGAGTTGCGAAAGTCAAGCTAAGAAACAAGTTTACTCAAGTCACTATCTAAAGGTCTTTGAGGGCTACGCTCGATATTGGGTAAGTTTACCTATCAAATCTAATAACGGGCACGTACTTAGTTGAATGGGGAACCCGTACGCATGTGCATTGATATGATCATTTAGACCTGCTCGACGAGCATAAACTTTAGAATCCTTGTCGAGGTTCGGACCATAGTATCATTAATCGAATCACGAGGACGTGATTCACCGACATGGGAAGAATGTCACAATTCTCATTTCCGGTCATTTCTCACATTTACTATTTCATCGCTTATCGTAAACTAGGTTTTACGAGTATTAAATTCACGTAACCGTAATGGTTTAACTGTGAATTCATGATCATATCATCGAGGTCATTTCATATAGACTAAGTTTAGTCTACATTTCATTAACATCATTGTCATCATAGTAGTTCATGCATGATTTTGCAATCTACATTAAACGCTTATTTTCTTATTAAATAAACGCTATCGCGTAATCATTATTTTGAACATTTGATCCGACACTTCAAAAATATTCCTAATATATTTTACACTCATTTTAAGACTATAAAATTATATTATTAGTTTACACGGTGTTTTTATTTTATTTGGTATATAAATGGTTATATTTATATAATTATTTACGGTTTTTCGTAAATATTACACGATAATTAATATTTCACTCAAGTTTTGTAAGAAATGTATTTTTATAATTTTATGACTTCAATATATTTTATTTTGATCAACTAAAATTTATTTTTAACCAACACTACCCTAAATGCTCAAATGTGTACAAGTTACTCACTATCTTTAATTAACATCACATTTACTTATACTTAAAAAAAAAAAAAAAAAATTTGCTAATATTCAAACCCCTTGTCGGCTAGTCATGGGGTGACTCACTTGCAAGTTACCAAAATATCTAATATATACACTACATATCATCACATACAACACATATCAACTTGGGAAAAAAAAACACTACCCTTTCCTCTCTTCAACCATAGAACCGACAACCATAGGATCAAGAAGGAAGGAGACCAAAAATTTTTCAAGACAAGTTTTTAATAATCTAGACACACTCTTAGTTAAGGTTTTGAAATAAAAACCTAGGGTGGTTAGGATTAAACCCTTTGTCCTTAAACCTCATCATATTTCTTGTAAGCATTCATATTCATATTTTTATTTCACATTCATTGTTATGGTCATATCATTTTATTTGAGAAACATGCAAGTTATGTGATGTTTATACCACTTTTTAATGTCTTTAAGTGTTAAATATATAATCCATCCTATAATTACTCCTTGTTATATATTATTTTTGGTGATATCTAGGAACCCATGACACCCTAATAAGGTGTATGGTAGGATTAGAATAGCTTCGGAGTTGTTTTGAATGGGTTAGAATAGGTTTGGCGCGAGAAAAATTCATTTCGACACGTTTTGAAAAGGGTCTGTCCTTAAAATTAAATTCTGGAAAATCCGACAGTAGACAAAAATATTTGGCCTAGATATTTAGAAAATATACTTTAAAACGAAAACGTGACCGCTTGAACGGATAAAAACGGAGTTATAACGAAGAAGTTATGAATTTTTCAAGTTAGACGTCAAAACTAATAATTTACGAAATTTCAGCATGAAAATGTCACTTTACGAGTCAAAATGAGTCTTAAGCTTTATGAAATGTGTCGACTTATCAAAAATATATTAGTATACTTTGACACGAAGCTAAGGGTATAGAAAACGAGAAAACGGACTTGTAACGAGTAAATTACACGCGATAAACAAAGTTGCCGTAACTTTATTCTATTAGCAACATTAATATATTTTCTATTAAACATATACTACAAAGAACTAGGGGCCATGTTGAGGGTCGTTTTTAACATTGATAGGATACTCTTTATAAAAGATGTCTCCTAGTAAAATCAAGTTCGCCAACCATATTTTCCAAAATATCCAACCGCTCGTCAAGCGGAGTTGTAATGAATAAAATATAGTCGCCAAACTTTGCCGAAAACCCATCCTTAAACTATATTTTGGACTAAAAGTACCCTACTTAACCTCTAATTTTCTTTATGTACGAGACCTTTAGGATGAAAACTTAAACACTAAAACTTTGAGATAATGATACAAGCTTCCTAAAACCGTTGAGTTTGCTTCCTAACACTTGACGTGCACCATTTTACGACTAGCTTTTAGAGGCCGCTTTAGTCACTTTCATGGAAATTTCAATGACATTATTTTACTTACCTAAAAGTTATATTCTCTTACCAAATCACTAAATGATTATCGTTGGATATCATTTCAAAGTAAACACATGTGAAGTAATTTAAAATGGTCAAGACGTTAAAGGATTATATTTTCGACGAGAAGTATTGTTTTCAAAAATACATAAGTGGTATAAATATCATCCGAATTTGCGTGCATAACATTACATCATGACTTATTGCATATCATATCATTCATAATAGGTCGGTTTGAGATTCACGCTACATTTTGTAACCACTTTTGTCATCGCATCTATTCATCAAGTGAGTAATCACATCCCCTTTTACCGCTTTTACTATATTTTGAAATTGAATGCATGAACCATACTTGAATTAAATTGATTCTTAATTTTGTGAACTCTTTTGACTAGAACTTGTGAACTCGAATCAAATCCTTGAACTTAATTACGAATTTATGACTTGTTGGAATTTATTGAACCGTACATGTTATGACCTTGACCTAAAGTCTCCTATGTTCGGAGCATCACTATAAAGTCTCCCGTGTTCGGAGCGTATCTTTGGGAAGAGGCACCCAGTATATCTTTGGGAAGAGGCACCCAGTATATCTTTGGGAAGAGGCACCCAACATAACTTTGGGTAGTGGCACCCAGCATAATTTGGTTTCATCAGGAGCATCCCTGAATTATTATATTTGTGGTACTATATTGTGAACTATTATGACCGCTTATACTTGACTACTTGATACGCTATATTTTGTGCAATGGTTGTAAAACACACAGTTGCAAGTTTTGTATGGGCGAACTTGAACCGAGTGGATTTACAATGCCTTTGCTTTGTGGACTATTTTCGATGATCGAAACCTTTGGATATCTCTTACGAGTTTTCTTATTTTACTAAACGTATACCACCAACTATTTTCATAGTTGACCCGTTTTCTCTCATGCATTTCACGTGATCGTTAGTAAGCTTTTTCTACCAGGTCTTGCATAATGAAGTTTCACTTGTCAATACAAATCGTTATGTAATAGAACGCAATATTTTGGGAACTAAACTTTGTAATATATTTGCCTATGTCGGCTAAAACTGGTGTTGTAATGGTGTACTCTTTCTTTAAATATTAACGTTGGTATGTTCTATTATCTTGTGCTTATGTTCCTCCGTTACACTCGTGTTTCGCCTCCATGAGGTGTGACAGCTTTTAACATAGCGACCTATCTTCTCCGGAAATACACGTTTCTAAACCTGATATCACCCTCTCTAAACTTTGAACCCGACCATCCCAAACTTGAATGCGCTTATGAGGCAAAATTCACAACCACCAAAGTGTAGAAAATGATTGTTAACATTATAAATGAGGGTAAATCATAGTGATCTTTATCGAGAGAAGACTTGTTTCGTAGCATAAAATGTATAAGACCTCTTCATTGTCAACATAATCCAACCACCAATGCCCAAAACATGTCGACCTAAACAAGCAGATCGATCCAAACCTAGTCATCTTTGATTAATGGAAAGTAATTGAGTTTGCTTCTAACATGTACCGCATGATATTCCTAAAGAGATTACAATATACAAGAATTAGCATAGGCGGGATAAGATAACAAGATTAAGCTAAGAAGAACTTTTACTTATGGGCTTATAGTTGCAATATGGGCTTCTAAACAATTAAAATTTCGCCTTAATACATCGTAATACTAGGCTTATAACTAGTTACACACTTTTCAAATATTCAACCTAAACAGCTTTATAAACACCGTAGAATAGCATTGAGCAATGTTAAGCAGATTTGCATGCGAGACACGATTATGAGACATGTATAAGCACAAAACCGCTTATTTTCTTAATAATTAGCAAAAACACTTCAAAACAGCTTGATTTTCTTAAAAAAATACCAAATAAGAACTTTAAATGCTTTAGGTTATTAGAAATGACCGAATAAGCACTTCAAAACAAATTTTATTTTCCTAAAGAGATTACAAGATACAAGAATTAGCATCACCGGGTCCTAGTTAACAAGATTATGCGTATACCTAAATACGCTAAGAAGAACTTTTACTTATGGGCTTATACTTGCAAATATCGCCTTATATACATCGAATACTAGGCTTATAACTAGTTTCACACTTTTCAAATAGTCGCCCTAAACAAAGACACTTAAAACTATAATTTCAACCGCTTTATAAACACATATATTTGCATGCGAGACATGATTATGCAGACATGTATAAGCACTTTTTTTTAAAAATTGCTTATTTTCTTAAAATTAGCCAAAACACTTCCAAAACAGTTGACTTCCTTGAAAAATACCAAATAAGCACTTTGATAAGCACTTCAAAACAGACTTATTTTCTTAAATAGAAACCGATTAACAACAATAAAACCAACTAACCCATTTTCGTAAATACCAAAAGGCAAACACCCGCTAGATCTAACAATGAATCAAAAAAATTAGAAGACTACCAGGGTTTCATGGTGGAATGAAACAACAAATCGAGTGTGTGATAATCTTGTGTGTATGTGAAAAAGTAAATCAATCAAAGTAATTCAAAACATAGATCGGATAATAATTCAAAATCTAGAACGGATTTCCACAAAGTTAATCGGATATCAAGGAAAGTAAAAGTCAACGCACCTTTATGTCACATCTTGTCACGGATTCTTCAAGTCAGCCGGTTGAGTAGCCGCCGGTTGCTCAATGATAGAAGTTATCTTGGAAAATTGAAAGATAAAGGGTGCGATGGTAGTTGGGACACATGTTATGTTTCGGTGGAGTCAGGCGGTCGAGTGGTCAAGCATGACCATTTTGGAGATTGAAGAAAAATTTGACCACAAAGGGACTACCAAAAAGATTTTGGCACTTTTGGTACTTTTCTTATGTTTATTGTTAGTTATAAGTTAATATCGATAGTGTATTAGTTAAACCGATAGTGTATTAGTTAAAACTATTAGTTATAAGTTAATACCGTTAGTTATAAGTTAATACTATTATTTATAATTTAATACCGTAGAATTAAATAACCTATTTCCCATATTGCGTGTGCGAGTAAAGAGACGGAGGAGAAGATCAAACAAGGAACCTTGAAGCTTGATCATGGCAATCGATGCCATGACATTTGTATTAGGTAAGGAAAAGGGAGGATATGCGAGAGGTGGGAGGTGGAGTAACCTACAAGAGGTATTTTGATCCGCCTCGAATCGACAAGCATCCGATGAAAGAGTGGTGTCACTTCAAAGTGAACTTGATAATGAGAGGCGCCAACGCCAAGAAAAAGAGGCGATATACTGATTTGATGAAACAATTGGTCGCACAAAGGGGCGGTTGCGATCAATGCAACTCCATTGACACAAACTAAGTAAGACATAAGAAAGTAACATTCCATCTTTTTACCCTTTTAAATCTCGCTGCGGTCTTCTTAAACAATTTATATTTCGTGTGTCTCCGGTGAACATTAATCTTATAAATAGCAGTCTTTGATGAGGATGCGGAACACGTGTTGCCGGACGTGAGAAAATTGCGAGCATCGAGAAGTCTAATGGACTTGCAACTTTGGAAAAGGAAATGGAAATAAGTGTAAGTAATAAATCACCCCCAGGATTTTGAATTCTACATACATGTTATTATTTACCGTGTATTATACATATAGGAAGCTGTTAATCTGTGCGATCTAAGAAATCGACTAGATCAAAACGAAAGGATTCTTCACGCCAACTTTCCGGATCACAAGAACAGAGTCTCCATTAACAAGACTACCACAAGTATCGATACATATATACATGCAACAAGTTATCTTTTTAGGTAATTAAGTGCATCGTGGCACTTAAAGAAATCAACTATTATTGCGGAGGGTACAGTGTACAAAACCGATGGAAAACAAATGCTTCATAACAAACCACTCCCAAAGGATTGCTACAGTGTCTATTGAAACATCTTTAGTGGATGCGGCGTGCATACGGATGTAGGAAGTAACGGTCTCAAAACGATTAAGGATGCGGAGGTGGTTTTTATGCATGGCCAAAGGATCAAGTGGTTTTCGATGAAAAGGTACATACATGCATGTGTTTTATAAATCTACATATATCATTCTTCATATTTAATTCGGTGTTTGATACCCGCTTTTGTTTCCTGTGTAACACCACCAAGTACCATAAAACCGATTGGTGAGAACGTAATCGCACCTAAATTACAAACGAAGCGCCACGTCTCTAGTGATACCATGCAAAGGAAGCTAAGAAGATCAAGAGTCGAATCGCTAAATTATTGAGAATTTTATTATGTACGACATTACAATTTTATATACATTCCAATTTTAATGTATTTGAATATATTTTGAATATATATATATATATATATATATATATATATATTTGAATTTGTTTTGATATATATTGATTTCTTATATGTGACTAAAAGATTCATATAGACACAATTATTAACACTTTTTGTCACGGTTTGCTTAATTCGATGTGTGACTAAATGTTAGAAAAGGCCACACAAACATAAAATTCAAGTGGCCATTGGATGATCAATAGTCACACAAAACACACATTTCTTCACTTTACACACCATATGGTCACACTTATTAACACTTTTGGCCACTTTATGCTTAATTGTATGTGACTAAATACACAAAACAAACATACTTTGTGTGACTAAATGTTAGAAAAGGCTACACAAACATAAAATTAATGTGGCCATTGGATGAGCAATAGTCACACAAAACACACATTTATTTCACTTAAAACACCATATGGTCACACTTATTAACACTTTTGGCCACTTTATGCTTAATTGTATGTGACTAAATACCCAAAACAAACATGCTTTGTGTGACTAAATGTTAGAAAAGGCCACACAAACATAAAATTCATGTGGCCATTGGATGATCAATAGTCACTCAAAACACACATTTCTTCACTTTAAACACCATATGGTCACACTTTTGGCCACTTTATGCTTAATTGTATGTGACTAAATACACAAAACAAACATGCTTTGTGTGACTAAATGTTAGAAAAGGCCACACAAACATAAAATTAATGTGGCCATTGGATGATCAATAATCACACAAAACACACATTTCTTCACTTAAAACACCATATGGTCACACTTATTAACACTTTTGGCCACTTTATGTTTAATTGTATGTGACTAAATACCCAAAAAAAAATGCTTTGTGTGACTAAATGTTAGAAAATGCCACACAAACATAAAATTAGTGTGGCCATTGGATGATCAATAGTCACACAAAACACACATTTCTTCACTTAAAACACCATATGGTCACACTTATTAACACTTTTGCCCACTTTATGCTTAATTGTATGTGACTAAATACACAAAACAAACATGCTTTGTGTGACTAAATGTTAGAAAATGCCACACAAACATAAAATTTAAGTGGCCATTGGATGATCAATAGTCACACAAAACACACATTTCTTCACTTGAAAGACCATATGGTCACACTTATTAACACTTTTGGCCACTTTATAATTAATTGTATGTGACTAAATACCCAAAAGAAACATGCTTTGTGTGACTAAATGTTAGATAAAATTCATGTGGCCATTGGATGAGCAATAGTCACACAAAACACAAGTTTCTTTCACTTAAAACACCATATGGTCACACTTATTAACACTTTTAGCCACTTTATGGTTAATTGTACGTGACTAAATACCCAAAACAAACATGCTTTGTGTGACTAAATGTTAGAAAAGGCCACACAAACATAAAATTCATGTGGCCATTGGATGATCAATAGTCACACAAAATACACGTTTCTTCACTTTAAACACCATATGGTCACACTTATTAACACTTTTGGCCACTTTATGATTAATTGTATATGACTAAATACACAAAACAAACATGCTTTGTGTGACTAAATGTTACAAAAGGCCACACAAACATAAAATTTAAGTGGCCATTGGATGATCAATAGTCACACAAAATACATATTTCTTCACCTTAAACAACATATGGTCACACTTATTAACACTTTTGGCCACTTTATGCTTAATTGTATGTGACTAAATACCCAAAACAAACATGCTTTGTGTGACTATACAATGTTTATGGTCACTAATACGGATTAATCCAACAAAATTTGTACCTAATTAGTCACACATGTTACGGTTTTGGTTACTCTTTGCAATAGAGACTAAAAAAGTCAAACACGTGACCATAAAGTACCTATGGTCGCATGTGACCTTTAGTCACACATCATTGAAAATTATGTGTGACTATATGTATATCGTCACACATATTCGGTGTGGCCAAATCCACTTTTGTTCTAGTGCAAACTTTAATTAATAACATAAATTCATAATATAAAATCTAGAAAAATATAAAAGAATCCAAACTCGAATACAAAGGAAATCGTAGGCAAGAACTTCATTATTCATGCTCCTAAACCATGCTTCTTCTTACGTGTTTGATCTCCCAAACCCTAGAAGGTTTGGGAAAGGAGAGATGCCTAATAATTGATGAAATCGTCGATTATTTATAGGCTTCAAAATAGTTACGGCGTAACCTATTAGGTAGTTACCGTAACTTTCTTCAATCTTCTGCTTATCCATTTGCTATGGCGTAACTTTCTTGGTGTTACCGTAGCTTACTAAATTCCAAGTGTTAATCATAGTTACGGCGTAGCTTAAGTTGAGACTACGCCGTAGTTTTGGTCATCAGTTGTTACGGCGTAACTTGATCTAAGGATTACGCCGTAGTCATCGAAATCATCAGTTGCGTTGTGACTGCGTCACTTGGTTACGTCGTAATATGTCATGAAATGTCCAATAGCGCCTTCCTTGCTTCCAATGCGTCTGAAATGAAATATCAAGGAATAAGAAAGTTTTGCTAATAATATATTCAAAATGTGATGATAAAGGGGAAATTAATACTAGAAACTCGGGACTATTTGATGTTATCGTTAACATTTCCATCAGTTTCGGTTTCGAGAATGTCCCTAGTCGTTCCAATTTGAAATGAATCTTCATCAATTGACTTAAGGATGTTAACCCCATTCTATTTTCCTAAGCAATACAGTATGATTCTTTGAGCCCAAGAGTCATAATCGGTTCTATCAAGCATGGGAGGACGAGTATCGGATCCTGCTGCTTGAACGTCATCAGCAACAAAAGAAGGGATTGTAGACATGATTACAAATTTCCACGGGATTTTACTACTCTTTCATTAAACCGGGAAATAGATTCTTTCACGGGATTTTACTAAATCAAGAGAAAACCGTAAAATGTATCACGAAGAAATGACAAGTCTCAAAAGACAAATCGCACACCTGACAAACTGCTTCAGTCAAGTCGCACAGTTGACAAATCGCTTCTTGTCAAATCGGTTCCTACCCAAATCGCTTACCTGTCAAATCGCTTAAGTGTCAAACCACATACTTGACAAATCGCTTAATTGACAAACCGCTTAAAGTGACAAACCGCTGAAAAGACAAACCACTTAACACACAAACCACTTAAAGTGACAAACCGCTTAATACACAAACCGCAGGGGAACACAAGTACATCCACTACTTTGTCCTTTCTTTTCTTTTTGTCTCAACACAAAAACCGCTTAGTTGATAAACTGCTACACAAAACAGGACAAACCGCTTAAAAACTGAGACAAACCGCTTCAAAGAACTTTCACCCGAGAGACAAACTGCTTGATCTGCTTGTCAAACCGCTTCAAAGAAAAACACTCCGAGGGACAAACCGCTTCGTAGCAACTTTCAAAAACTAAACTTTTCAATCCAAAAACAGTCCAACCACGATGATTCAAGCCTTCCAAACCAAAACCTAAACACTTATGATGATTCTAAACACAAAAGTACTATCAAAATTCAAACTTTAACACTAAAAATGATCCAAATTATGAAAACTACTCAAAACTCATTCAAACCCAAAAACCTATGAAAACCGCTAGAAATCCAAGAACATGAAAGATAGATGATCAAACCATGGCTCTGACACCAATTGTTACATATTGGTTTTCACAAACACACAAACGCACAATACTTAGGTCGAATGAAATGAGTTTTAGAGAGAGAAAGTGGAAGAGAGTTGGGAACTTTAGTGAGACAAAGAAAAATGAATTATGAAAGCTCCAACCCTTTGCCTTGCGGGGCAAAGGATATTTATAGGTTCATACATGACATGCCTCCTACGGGTTGTGGATCAGGCATACAATGGGTAAAGACCCGTCCGTCCTCTACGGTGTTACTTAACAAATTACTTACTAACACTAAATGACTACGACTACGAGCTTTCTAACGAATACATATAATTGAGGTGACCGACTCTTTAACTACCGGATTTTCTAAATCCTAACATGGTTGTTTGATCTTAAACAAAGTTCCAACAGATACCTGTCCAAAATTTATAGAGAATAGTTCAGGAGCAATATACCCTGGTGTTCCTCTCATATGATACACGGATATCATGCTTCTTTTCTCAGGGAATAACTTAGCCAAACCAAAGTCAGATATCTTAGGACAAAAATCTTGATCCAATAGAATATTGTGAGGCTTTATAGCAAAATGCAAGATGCGTGTGTTACAACCACTATGCAAGTATTCTAATCCTCGAGCAATCCAAATAGCTATTCGATGCAACTTTTCCCACCCAAGCTTGCTATTACTTGAGGATTCCCGACCATATATGAACTTTTCGAGGGATCCATTGGGCATAAATTCATAGATCAAAGCTCTTTGACGACCCTCCAAACTAAATCCCACAAGGCTCACAATATTAATATGGCAAGTCGTGCCAACACTCGCAACTTCATTTACAAAATCTTTCCCATCACCTTTAAGTTGACTTAGAACCTTCACTGCCACAAGGTTTCCATTGCTTAGCTCTCCTCAATACACAGAACCGAAGTCACCTTGTCCTAGTTTGACTTTAAAGGTGTTTGTCATCTTCTTGATTTGTGAATACGAGTACCTTTTTGGTGCCATGAAAGCTTCATTCTTTAGAAAAGTTTCCACATTGGCGTTGTATTATGCCTTTTTTCTCCATCCAAATTTCCATTTAAAGCATAAGATTATAGAGACTAATATTATCATTTTATCACAACACCTATACCGAGAGCTGCAACATTCAACAGATGTAGTTCATTATATAAAGTGAAATAGTGGGTTGAAGGCAACAAAAAGTGACGTTGATTATAAATAATTACCTAACAGAAGTTTTACCCTTGGTAAGTTTCTTGCTGCTTCTACAAAATGGAATATTCAAATACCACGCCGATTTTAATTTTATTATTATTATTATTATTATTATTTTCAACTATAGAAAATATAAATAACGATAATCGGCCTAGGAAGGTTTTTAGTTAGACTAAGGGTGCAACATGAGTGAATAGGAATCAAAACGAAGAATCAAAAAATAAGTTACTATGTGATGACTCAATCCCTAAAATATACTATAATAATATAGTCAAGAAATAAATACCCATTTTAGTCAAGAAATAATTTCATATTAGATGATAAATAAGGTGTCCAAACCCATTTGTGACTTCAGGGTTTTCACACATGTAAACCGTATATATTTTTGGGAAAAAGGGACCATCCCCGATAATATATAGAGGTTACATAAGTGGAAACCCTAAACATTTGTGGCCTTGAGCTTATTTATCATCTTTATTTTCCATCATATATGTAGAATGTGTAATCGAGTCAAGCCGAGCTCGATCTTGACAAGGCTTGAGCTTGGCTTGGAACAAAAACAGTAGGCTTGAACTTGACTTGATAGCTTGGCAAGCTTTAATCATCTAAGCTTGAGCTTGGATTGAGTAGGTTTCGAGAAAAGCTTGAGCTTGTCTTGAAAAGCATGAATGTATACAAAAATATTGCATTTGATAGACAAACTCATCAATATATATTTTTATAAACTAATACAAACTAAAGCCACATTTGAAAATCAAATTAAATTAATTTAAGAGTAATAAACCAACAATAACATTCTCTTACTACGTCCAACGTTAGAATGAAACATAAGCCAAAGTACTAACTAGTGTTTTTTTTCGATAAACAAAGTAGAAAAAAAAGCTAAAATTATCTAATAGTAGTATATGTTTTGGTCTATTAATATTCACGATATAACTAGAAACTTGTATTCGCTTCCAGATACAAAGCAAGTAAGTAACATCACTGGTCTAAGATATCACTGTTACAAATAAATACAACTTTGTTTACCATATAAAAGTCCGTCAAGAGTATATTAAATAATCCCTTATGAAGTAAATCCTTATAATTAGAATAATATTCCGATTAGCCCATAGTTACTTACATAAATTTGATATAAAAAGATATGTATACTAAGTCTTAATAAGAGATTGATTAAAGCTCGAGCCAAGCTATTAAAAGCTTGAGCTTGGCTTTAAGCTTGATAAAAGCTTGGCTCGATCGAGTCAAGCTCGAGCTCGAGTTGCTTCATAAAATCTTGGCTTGATTGCAGCCCGTAGATGACACTGGTTGGCCTTTTTTTGACACCAATGAGATAATAAAAAGATGTAAATAATATGACAATAGCATAATTTCAAAAATATGTTAGATACATCAATTTTGGTGTAACTAGAATTAGAAAGAAAGGAAGAGGAGAAAAGAAAATGTAAATACCCTTTTTGGTCTCTATACATTTTCCATTGTTAGCATAACACGGGTTGCCTTTTTCTTTTACACTCTTCACATATAAGTGGTGGCTCAAATGAAATGGAGAAGGAAGATGAGAGCAGAGAAAAGATGTTGGTTTCATGATCAACTTCATTATAGTTTTTTGAAGTTTTCACTTTCACCGGCAGCTTTATTTCTTGACATGTATGCGGGAGTCACTGGAAACTGTCGCATTGCTGATTGAATTTTTATAGTAAAAAATGAAACCCAGTAGTTAGTTTCATATAAAATTGAAGTAAGTTGATCAATTTTTATTGATCAAGACAAACTTTCAAGACTTGGTGTTTACTTTTTTAATTGATTAGCTTTGAATGTTTAAATGAAACTTTTAAGAGAAAATTACCAAAAGGGGATTTTTTTTCAAGTGTGGTCCATTTTTAAGACTTTTATCTCATCTCTTTCCCAAAAGAGCCACGCTCAACTGCTCAACTGCTCAACTCCACCCCTTTTATGCCACATTTCCCTTGGAGTACAGGAGTTAGGTAGGATTATTTTATTGTTTTTTATCAGATTACCAAAATACCCTTAATGGTTAGCAAAGAACTAATATACTTTTTGACTTTTTACATCATGAATCTGTATTCATTCATGAATATCCACGGTTCACCTATCCTTTTCCCATTAATTCTATTAGCAACATTGGTTCATCAAATCATGGATCTAAAAAAAAGACACCACAAGATCCCTTGCAAGCACATTAAAAAAAAGAACATTGGTTCATCAACTGGGTTCACCTGATCCCTTGCAAGCACATTAATCCGACTGATGTTTTCAATATAACCACCATCACCATCACCTCCTAGTCGTCACCATCATTTTAAAAAAGACACCACAAGATCCGGCCAAGACCATTGAAAAAAGACAGCACAAGATCCGGCCAACACCCACAGGCTCCGGCCAAATTTATCTTCAAAGATCCGGCCAGATTTGATCGTTTGTGATCTGACTCGTCGCCGGAGTCGTCGTCATCGGAGCTATATGTAATTTATTTTACAGATCTGATAGATCTATAACTTTTTTTGTAAGTTCATGATGAACCATTTAATTATTAACTTTTTTTGTATGGATCTGTAGTTTGAATTTTCATTTGATGAAGATTTGTAAATAGTTTTTAATGTTTTAATTTTTTTGACCATTTAATTCTAGCTTTTAATGTTTCCCTATATCCTTTTAATGTTTTAATCAACGACATCAAGGTGGTTGATTTTTTTTTATTTTTTATTATTATTATTTTTTTTAATCTTTTCCAAAGAGGTTGTATAAATAAGGTAATAAAATTAGTGGTTGTATTCGCAAAAGATATTGATTAGGTATCTAACCAGACTGGCGGTTGTGGTGTTGGTTTGGAGGTGTTTGGTCGAGTAGTGGTGGTTGAGCAGTTGATCATTGGTGGTGAGCAGTGGTAGTCGACCAGTTGAGCGGCGGTGGTGGTGGTGGTTATGGACTGCTAAGGTGGTGAGCAGTGGTGGTCGAGCAACTGAGCAGTGGTGGTCGAGCAGCTGAGCAGCGGTGGTGGTGGTGGTAGTGGAGATATGGCCGGATCTTTTCCCATGGCCGGAGATATGGCCGGATCTTGGATTAAGGTTGAAGAGAGAGAAGATATGTGTTTGAGGGTAAATTAGTCATTTGAGTTAAAAGGTAAAAAATATCTTCACCTACCACATGACACATGTCATCAAAATAATGGAGTTGAGCAGTTGAGCAGTTGAGCAGGCTCTTTTGGGAAAGAGATGAGAAAAAAGTCTTAAAAATGGATCACACTCGAAAAAAATTCCTCTTTTGGTAATTAACTCAACTTTTAATTGGAAGAGAGAGACAATTGTGTGTCTAAATTAAGAGGGACTAAGTGTTTTTAGCCCACAGATATAGGAACCTAAAGTTAGGTCTAAACTTAGACCTAAAACCAAGTGTCATCATTCGGATGGGTTGTAAAATAATTGGGTCTCTGTCTGTAGCCATCATAATGATGTCACTTGATTTTAGGTATAAGTTTAGGCCTAAATTTAGGTCCCTTTATCGTTTCTCTAGTATCAATTAAGAGGTAACAATGGAAAAATAAACACTCCTTTAGACTTTTTGACTACATTGTCCTTAATCGCTTAAATTATCAGTTATTATATACTTTTTTTTAGGTAAATTGCAAATTTGGTCTCTAAAGTAACACGAAAACGCAAAGATCACATCGAGACGATTTTTGTTGCAAAAAAAAATGTTTACATTTTTTGCAAACAGCTACTGCGAATAAATTTTTGCTAACGGTAGTTAGTTATCGTTCAGGGGCCCACCCGTGAGGGCATTATCGTCATTTCATTCGTTTCAATGGCTAAATTTGCAAATGAAAACTTAACATTCGAAACATTATTCATCAGCTTCCCTCTCTAATTTTCTATTGAATTTATATTTAATTTTAAACAATTATCAAGAATATCAAGATGAAATCCATATTTTCTTGATTTTTAACACCCAAAAAACTCCCAAACCCGATTGTGTGTGTTTATTTTTTCAATTTGAGTCGGTCTCTTTTTAACTTACGGAAAAATGTATCCAACCCATTAGGCTAGTTTTATCTACGTTCACCGTTTGGAATCCGTGAGACTCGTTCGTGACTATTATTTATAAATTGGTAATTCCAAGTACATTACACGCCGTTACCACCACCTCCTCTCCGTCCAAACTACCGCCGGCGACTCGAATCTATTTTTACATCATTTTGAGATGATGTGTTTTTATGCATTTTTAGATGATTAACTGCATTTAACTAGAAGATATAATAGATAAGAAAGACACAGAAGAGATATTGAGAGATACAGAGGCATGGCTTTGAAATCTAAAAGCGGTTATGAGTTCTCAATAGTGAATATGCAAATTACTTGCACATGTGAATTATATTTTTAGGCTGAACGTAATGGTGGTCTAGGGGGTCGGTAAACCCAGTGGTCGCCTTCGGTCGGGCCATCGTGGCTAGATGGTCGTGATCGGTTGCCAACTGACAAAACACAAAACTCGGTCGTTTAAATGGAGTGTTTACACACAAAAAATAATAAATAAATAAAAATAAATAAATAAAAATAAGAAGAGAAAAAACCCTTTTTAATACATTCGACCTTTTTAATATATTCGATTATTGCTGTGGCAATTTGGTCGTCTCAGGTTGCCGGAGAAAAAAAAGTTAATGTGACAGGGTCGCCTTAGGTCACCATTGTATTCAGCCTTAAAACTTGAATTAGCCGAGAACCAATTAGTAACAAAATTGAAAATCAAAGCACTTTGCAGTTACTATCATAAGTGACAACTGAGTGCATTTCTTCTTTTTAATTGGTGGACAAGTATTCGTTGAATGGAAATAAAAGTTCATATAATGAATATTTGACTATTTTTTTTTAACGGCGGAAATATATTAAAAAACTAAAAAGAAACTAGCAAAAAAAAACACAAAATGTTAGAACATTGGGTTTTGTAACCACAACGTCCAAGCAATATTACACTTACCACATCTATTCATATACCAATCAAAAGAATGAATGACTATGCTATCATAAATATCACTTTTCTTCATTTTCGGATCCTGGAAAACGATACTGTTTCTAAAACGCCATAGCATCCATATTGTAGTATATATGATCACACCCACTACCTTTCTTTTCTTTGCATCTGAAATAGAAGCTTCAACCCAATCTAACAACATCGAAATATCATCTATAGCCAGAATCTGTAGATCAAGCCAAATAGCCACCTTTTTCCAAACTTCAACCGCTACATCACACTTGAAGATCACATGTTGAACATCTTCGATAGCTGACATACAAAACAGGCATAAAACTGAAGGAATGTCGACACCCTTCACCGCTAGTTGACTTCTAGTTGGTAGCCTGTTTTGAATCGCACGCCAACACATAATGTTCACCTTTGCAGGAACTATCCTACACCAACGAGTAACCTGTTGACATGTTGCAAGCAAAGAGTTATCAATAATCTGGCGTGCACATTTAACTGAGTAACCTCCATCCTTAGATAACTTCCACACCCAAGAATCATCTTGGTCAACCATATGAACATTTGTTAACATCTCTAGTAACTCGTACATGTGGTGAGAAGTTCTACTACCCTCCCGCATAGGCCTATTCCATTCCTAAGACCAAACGCCATTTATATATCGGTCTACAATGTAGCAATCCTTTCGAGCTTCTAAATCAAGCAACCTAGGGAACGACTCCTTTAACGTTTTTCCCCCCAACCAAACGTCCTTCCAAAAACGAATGTGCCTCCCATTTCCTAGGCGCATGTGCATATATCCAATTTGAATAATATTTTTAGCATGCATTTGATTCAAAACTTTCACAATACTTCCCCAAATACTGTTCCTAAAATGATTATTATTTGATGCCCCTATACCTCCATCACTTCCATGGATACTTTGAATCACTTTAACCCAAATGGCATCCGGGTTATTTACTAAACGCCACCTCCATTTATACAATAAAGCTAGGTTAAAAGCCTTTAAACTTCCGATTCCCAGCCCTCCATTGTCTTTTGAATTTAACACTGCATCCCATTTCACCCATGCAATCTTCCTCTCTTGCTCACTCCCTCCCCAAAAGAATTGAGCACGAAGACATTCTAAACATTTGATAATTGATTCAGGCACTCGGTAAAGGGACATATAATAGATACCCAAGCTCCCTAAAATGGATCGGATTAAAGTAAGCCTCCCACCGATTGATAACAATTTTGTCTTCCACGTAGCTAACCTCCTTTTAAAACGTTGAATAAATTCCTGCCAGTTAACAATGCTCCGCATATTATTGCCCACCGGAAGCCCAAGGTATCGGAAAGGAGCTGAGCCTGCCGCACATCCCGTTAATCCTGCCATCTGATCAACTTCTTGTAGCCCTACCCCAACACCATATAGATTAGATTTTGCAAGATTTATACGTAATCCTGATACTAGAAAATAGAAATTAAGAATAACAATCATATTTTTAATGTTGTCAACATCCCATTAACCTAAGAATACCGCATCATCAGCGTAAAATAAATGTGATACATCAAGATGATTATAACCGATCTGAGCACCTCAAAATAGACCATGAGCTACCGCATCTTCCATTGCGACATGTGATAACGCTCAAAATGAACATGTTTTTAGTAGCGTTATTGTTGGTTTTGTGTATGATAATCGGCTATATTTACTCATAACTGTTGCAAAAGTGCAAAAGATGCGTATTTGTATGTGAATGTAGCCAGGTATCGTAAAAGATGAAGAAATGAAGATTTCATGCACATTTGGAGAATTCGAGGAAGGAAGTCAAGTAAGGAAGCTCTTGGACTCAATGATTAGGAAGCTTAATGATTTCTAAGTATCTACAACAAGTAAAGATCAAGTTTCGTCTTGGAAATCGTGAGCAAAAACAAAGAAAAAGCGCGAATCAAGAAAATTCAACAAAATTCAAATCGGGAGTAGGAGGCGCCCAACCGATCGGTTGGAGCCGCAACCAATTCGGTTGGCTCGATGGTCAAAAGGCAACCGATCCGGTCGCTCTCAACCGATCCGGTTGCCAAGCCCAGTTACATCTTTTGTTATTTAATGTTGCCTTAACTCCCCATAATCATTGGAGGCCGATCATTTCTGTTATTAACTTGTATGGGACGTTTTAGCCGCTTAGTTAAGGTTCTTTAGCTATAAAATGAACCTAGACTTAGTAGTCTAGGTGTGACACAACTCAAAGTGTAATAGTTTACACCAAAGCTATTACCAAACCTTATTATTCATCCCAAAGTCTTGTTCATCAGAAACGTCCAGGAGGTTGGAGACGAATTCTCATCCATTGTTTGATCATTCGAGTTATACGGTTAAGCTAGACGATTGGAGGCGTGTGGTTGCTATATTCCACAATTTCTAATTCTTGTAATCCAAAAGTTTAGGTATTCTATGGAACTTATTATGAATTACTATTCTCTTGAATCATTTGAATTACCTTGTTACTACTTGTGTTTTGTTATGATTGTCATGGAGTAATTCTTGAATATACTTGTGTGTAAGGAGGTAGGAAATCATATTAGTGTTCTTATATGTGATGCATGTAAATGATCTTGTTTAAATGAGTTTGTTGGAAAACTACTAGTCTTGTTTGATTTGTCGGTAAAACATGTTTTAAGAAAAAGGACCGAAAAGGATTTCTCTTGTGTTTTATTCCAAAAGTTAAGTGACAAACTAGTATGGGGATATGGTGATTGACACCCACCATGTTTACTTATTGAAACAAGACTAGAAATATTTTCATCACGAAGGTCGAAGATTCGTAGGAACAAGTTTAATAAGAACCTTTTACAAACAAATGGATTTTCTAAAGGATAATCATTAGGATAAGGACCGAAAGGATTACCTACATGTTATTGTTCTTAAAATGATTTTACAAAACATAAACCATGGGTTGGAAATCATTTGCTTATGATTTGTGCATCATAACAAGAGTTTACACCAAGCCTTCATTAACACTTTCTATGATTGCCTATAGACTACATACAAGTATATGTTTCTTAATATTGATTTTCACTAAACCATAATTTTTTAGAGAGCCTTGACAAGCTTTCTTGTTACCAATCTTTTAAAACAAACTCAAAAGCAAATCTATTGGGACGATCTCGACTTACCCACCTTTGCTATCGCGAACGAGTATACTTGCTCGTATGTGTTTATAGTAATTGCTGGATAATTTGTGTTTATAAATTTTTTAAACTTGCACACGGTGAGCACATCAACATGTAAGCCCTCCAGAGCTATGATAAACAAAAACGGGGATAGTGGATCCCCTTGTCTCAAACCTCGACCCATTGAGAACTCTTTGGTTGGACTTCCATTAACAATTATAGACGCCCGGGATGATAAAAGGCAAGCCTTAACCCACCCTATCCATTTAGAAGGAAACCCCATGAACATCATAATGTGTAATAAATAATCCCAACTTATAGAGTCATAAGCTTTATCGAAATCCACCTTAAAAATCATGCCCTTCTTCTCTTTATTTTTATACCAAGTCATAAGTTCATTCACCACTAACGGGCCATCAAGAATTTGGCGACCTTTTATAAACCCCGACTGTTCCACACTAACAACCCCATCAATGACCTCCGACAATCTATTTGCCAACAGTTTCGAAATAATTTTATATTGCAAACCTATTAAACTTATAGGTCTGTATTCTTTAATAAAAATGGGATTACTTACTTTAGGGACCAATGTGATGAAAGACGAATTGCAACCAACTGGAATTACACCATTATGGAAGAAATCATCTATGAACCCGTAAATGTCATTCTTCAAGAGATCCCAAAATTTTCTCACAAACTTGAACGAAAAACCATCTGGACCCGGGGCTCGATATCCTCCACATGACCAGATAGCATTTTTAATTTCTTCCATAGAGAAAATCGAGACGAGGTTCTCACAACTACTATTAGAAAATGCTTATAACGAGAACTTGGATTAGATATAACAGACCTTTAAACCTCTTAAACTTATCTTTATAAAAGTTAAAGAGCTAATTTTTACCTCAGGCGGCTCATTAATCCAATTTCCTTCAACCATAATGCCCGTAAACGTGTTTTGCCGCCTTTGCTGCTTCACTAAATGATGGAAGAAATTCGAGTTTTCGTCCCCTCCATTTCTCATTTTTTTCTTAAATTTTGAGCATTGTCTAATCGATGTATATTCTCTACCTCCAAAAGCTTTTTCTTTGTATCAAGTCTCGCCTCCATCATTACTTGAATGTATCTACCTTTTTCTTTTCTCAATATTGTTCCCGGTATTGGTCTCAAATATACTATTAACTTTCTCAACCCTACATGCTTGACTTTCTTTCCAATCTGCTTTTTGAAAATTTCCCCGTAATTGTATTCTTGCTTCGTTATTGTCTTCATTACCTTATGATCAAAATTATATCTCGGTCCGTATCCAGTATCCATGTGCCACTTGTAGCAATGTTAAGAAATCCGCTGAATACATTCCAAGGCCTGATCAGGAGTCATGCTAGGAATAGGTCTTGGTGAATCAAGGAGTTCTCGTGTTTGTGAATTAATCCCCTGATAGAAAACATATACGATCTGATGTTTGTTTAAATCATGAGTCGGGCATCGGTAGAGAAGTTCATTAAATCTTTCCCACGCTTGGTACAACGTTTCTTCTCTAATCTACACGAATTGATAGATTTTCCCAAGAAGCCTAGCCATTTTTTAAGGAGGGCAAAATTGTGGACGAACTCCTTTCTTAGTTTTCCCCATACTTCTTTACTTTAGCTAGGAAGTTTGTTATACCATCTTTCTTTGTTCGGTTGAGAGTCATAGGAAAAATCCTTGCGTTGATTGAATAACTTGGAGTACCCCGACGTTGAAAAGAGAGGATAAGTGGGGAACTTCATCTACGTGATCCTGAACGTCCTCATTTTCGTCTCCGAAAACTTAAGCTCATGTAACTCTCGAATAATATGATATGGGATGGAGTATTTTTGGTAGGAGAATCCTTAGTGAAGCTTCGTTGGCGATTATCGTTTGGCGATCCAAATACTACTCCGTAGTAAGGTCATTGATATTATTTTCATTGATGACCTCTCAGTTACGTGTCCGGCCGTCCGATTCGTAAAATGAGAACATGATGTGAATAGGAACCGGAGAATAGATCCTCTTTTCCGAAATTGCTTCTCCGGTCAACAAATGGGGTAGCGAAAGGGCCTAGAGTCATGCAGTCTTGTATCCCGACATTTATCGAAGAAAATTAAAAATGACTTAATATGAAATCCTAAAATAGCTCTCAGCTGGCGCCAAAAACTTGATGCGTGTTTCTTGACTGGTCTTAATATTTATAGTGTCTCGCTATACCTATGGTCTACCCTAATGCACTAATGGGCGGTGTACCCGGTCGTGTGTAGTGTAGTAAATGGTAAAGCCGAGGTCGTCCCAAGAGCTATGTCATCGGATAATTACTAAGACTAATTGTCACGAGAATATTAATGGTTTGATAGGGTTTTAATTAATTAAACTACTAATGCGAATATAAAAGCAAATAAATGGTGGAAGGAAATCAATAGAGGAATAGTGGTGCTAACCTAGTTAATCCTCCTAACTAGCTATGTCTCGTCTACCTACTTCCAATTACTTGGTGGGTCAAATTGAGAGGACGACATTTGGTCAATTCGCCTAACCTATCGACAAAGATGCCACCACAGAGAAATCAAAGCACCGTCATAAGTCCTGTTGTTCCCGGTCCCCCTGCCAGTCATTAAGTACCGCTACATGCTAGATTCTAAATAGTAAGTGCCCTACCGTTAGGAACTTAGACACTACACCCCAATTCTTAAGTTCATCCAAACGATAGGTGATCGGTTGGTCAAATCGCACAAGTAGAAAGTGGTCGTCAGGTTGGTCATATCTTACCCTTCCCATCTCACTCCGCTCACCTAGAATTGGGTTGGTCATATCTCCTAGGCAATTGGCCTCTATCGCCATTCAAAACTACCGAACCAGGGGTAACTACAAGAACTATGCATGCATGCACTTAGAAATAATTGTACGAAGTAAAGGTAAATGCAAACAAAACAATTTAGGAATCATAACTAGGCTAGCACCAAAGGGTGCTTAGCCACTCATATTAATTATGCACATCAATTCAATATTCAAAGGTCACAAATACATGAATTGAAAGTAAAAGAAATAATAAACGCTAAAGCTTATCGTAATGGTGTGACTTCTCCTCGAAATAGCTCAGTATGCTTCCCTAGACCTCCTTGAGCTTTTTCCCACGTTCTCGAGTGTTGTGTGTGGAATGGGATGATTTGAAATCTTTGGAATTCGTGGGGTATTTATAGGCGCAGTCGGGTTACGCGTAACCAATAAATGAGTTACGCCGTAACCTTCTATTTTCCGTAAATGCACTAGATCGCTAGTTACGGCGTAACCATATAAGTGGTTACACCGTAGTCTTCAATAAACTCGGTTACGTCGTAAGTGATGCGATGAGTTACTGCGTGAAGTATCGTGGCGTAGAACCTCTTTTGACCTAATGGAGTTACGTCGTAACCTTTGGGAGGAGTTACGCCGTAACCTCTTGATAAGTTGGACTTCGGGTCACGCATAATTAATTAAGGCGTAATGTGAGAGATGAGTTACGCGTAACTTCTTCAAAATAAGCATCTTGTGATAAATATTTAGTAACATTTCCATTTCGCGTCTCTTTAGCTCCAATGCTCGTAATTTACACGAAGTGTAAAACAATGGAAAACAAGCGTAAATCCATATAAATGATATAAATAACGAGCAATAACGGGGAAATTGACACTTAATATTCGTGACTATTTGATGTTATCAAATATCCCCTACTTCAACTCTACTTGCCCTCAAGTAGACCTTATTAGATAGATTCCTAAAAGATATCTCCCAAAACCCGAAAATATGAGTTTACAAATCCCTTATGCTAGAATAAAACAAAGCCAACACCTCACGAAAGGGAACAAACACTCAAATCTCTCAACTATTCTAAGTGTCAATTTCGGTCGATCATTCAATCGCATACGGTCATAGCATGTATTCTATCATAAGCTTGGCGGTTACACAAATCTACACCACTAGAGTTAAAGGCTAAACAATTCTCAAGGCAATATGGGTAGACACGACAAAGGTTAAGGGGTGACTCGTCAGTACTAATATGTCACGGCGAGGTGGACAAAATCAATGATACATGACCAAATCCATGGCCAAGACACCAAAGATTGCTCATTGCATCACCTAGACATGCTTCATGACTAAAGGGTAGGATAAGACATGGGATATATAATTGGTGTAAAATGAAAAACAAGGTGTAGTCCATATCTACAACTAAGTCATCACCACTTCACCGTCCGCCCAAAGTTCAAGCTTAGAAGTCTAGAGACCGGATCATGAAATGCAAGGTAGATGTGTCATTAGAGGACGTCGTGATGGGCACACTACCTTTTCTTCTTCAGTTGGTATAACTCCAACTCCAATCTTCCAATGTGACCGAGGTGGCCTCCTCGATACTAAACAATAAAGCTTATACTACAGTGCTTATAATGGTAGGCTATTTGGGTGATAATCCTATAATACTGCCTTCTAAAACTGAAAAGTCTAAATACATCGAGCTAACTCAACATACCTCGTCATTGGTCTCGAAATGATGCAAAGGCCAAGTTTTAAAGTTTACAAGCTACCCAAGACACTCATAATTTGGTGGATTTGGGGTAAAATATTGGAAACGGATAAGGCTAATCTCACCATGTAATATCAAGGGTTGTATGTGCTTTGGCTAAGGTCTAATCTAGTTAGGTTCGGAAAAACATGTCAAAATTTTAAAAATGACATAATTTTTCAAAATAAACTAGAAAAATGAGGGCGAAATAAAGTTCAAGAGATAATAAAGGTGAAGAGAAAGGTAGAATTAGAGCGAGAACTTCCCTGAAATTTGCTCCATAAAGAAGAAGGCCCACGAGAAAGGATCGTGTCTTCGTTAAAGCGTCATGAACAAACTTCAATCCCTGAAATCACAATACCGACAAGCATAATTCTAAAAGAAAAATAAAATGAAAACAAACCTAACTCACTTTCGTAGGAATCACGGTTGCATTTAGCGAATGCAACAAGCTTTAAACCACTTGGTGTCCCAGTGGATGAGTGAAGTCTCGTGAGGGTTTACAGGAACACACCCACAAAGTTGATTTAAAACTAATACAAGGTTCTTGTGTTTTAAAATGAAAGAATTAGAGTAGGAGAGTTGTAGTAACTCCTATGAGAGAGTTACGCCAGAATCGGCAAAACCTGGTATGAGTTGTGAAGCGAATAGTTACTGACGTAACCACCGAGATGGTATTACACCGTAATTGCTAATGCGACAAAATTTTGTTGCTAAAATGTTGGTTACTGGCGTAATTACTTCATTGTTTTCGCAAAATGGTTAGAAAACACAAAACCCAATGTAAATGAAATAAAAACAAAAGAAAGGATAATTGGGTTGTCTCCGAAATAGCACTTTTCTTTATTCTGATGTTTAAGTTAGACTCTTAGTCGTGGGCTACCGATGTTTGTCCGTCATCTCGTGGACTGGGAAATCTCTATGTTGAAGCCAGCTGATCAAATTCTCATCACGTTTGTATCCTTCTCCAAGTTCTAAACACCCTAAGTAAAAAAAATTGATCTTTTGGTAGGGGTGATCAAAACCTTTGGCCTTATCTTCTTCACTAATACCAAGCAACGGTCTAGCATAACTCAACTATCTTTTAGTCTAATTTTTAAAGTTTTTGACAGTCCTTGGCATTTTGAAAACAGTTTATCATCGCCAATCTTTAGCCAAACCGGTCCTTCCTTCTCGCTTTTATCAAGCCCGGATATTTCTTTAAAGGGTTTTCGAAAATCACCCCGTCGGCCCATCCGCCACGAATTCGCTAATATCATCCAAAACCACAAAGTCGACTAGAAGCAGTGTGTTCCTACAAAAACTCATATATTTGTTGCTATCCCGAGGAAGTTGTTTCCTTTGTAATCAAGCTCCTTTTCCATAACCCGGTTGTAGCATTCCTTAGAGATAATGTTGATCTGGGAATCGTAGCCGATAAATGGGTGAAAATCAATGAACCCAATTTTGCATGAGATCTTGAGATAGTGGGATTCCTATGATGGATGCGTCCCTATCTCATAAAAGCTGCGGTTGGTCCAATTGCAAGAATGTTTTTTCGAGTTGTCTTGCCAATGGGTCATCTCGACATCACTAGAGGTCTTCAAGACTTAATCCTAAGTTATCTTCTTCCTCAAAATTCACGAAAACATCAAAATCCTTCCCGAGTTAACCTCTCCGGGATCCGGGGGTCGCTAAGAAACTTTTCAAGGCTTCACCAAAATCCCCATCGGGTCAATTGCACACACCTTCTCGGGGTGGACAAATGTTCATTAGGTCCGAATGTGGCGATCTCTCCATTAGCTTCGAGTTAATTTCCGGCAAAGACATCCACTTTAGTGTGAGCGATAGCAAGCATGGGTCTTCCTAAATTGACAGGTATCTTCGTTGTCTTCGGGATATCAAGAATCACAAAATCTCTGGAAAAGGAATCTCTTTATCTTCACTAATACATTTTCAACAATTCCTAATGGTGATTGTGTTAATACAAATAAGCCGTAAAACGTTTATTTATATTTTACGATCTTCTAATTGTTTTGTCGATAACAAACGTAAAATCATATTAACGAAACAAATAAAATACGTAAATGGTTTGAACTAATAGTTTCTAACATATTCACATTTTCACATAAAACACTAAAACAAGTATAAGTGATTTTATGATTTAGTAATACATATGTACAACAACTAGTGTTTACATATTTGGGTAAATATATACACATAACTAGTATGTAGTATATTGGGTAATATAAATGGGTAGAAACTTAAGTATCACAACCCATTGGGCAAATACATTGAATGTAGTTGGGTACAACCCAAAGCCCATAACCCATGGATCTTGACCCATAACCCATTGCATGACATCATGCTTATATCATACATGGATAATATCCATAACCCATGGATCAACCCATACCCAGTGACTAAGTGCATTGCACTCAAAGATACATTGTATCTAGCCAAAGATCCATGGTTCAACCCATGACCCATGACCCATAACCAAAATACCCATGGGCAAAGAGGAGCGTTCCACGGATCCCTAGCTTTGTGCTAGCGGATCCCTTGTGGAAGGGATCCGTGGGATCCGGGAAACAATGAGGATTTTCCTCTATAAATAGTGAGCCATTTCTTCATTATTTCTCACCCTTTCTAACACACTTTCTCCCGAGTTAAATCTCACTAACCTTAGATCCAAGAGATCTATGTTTGTAGTTTTGTTTTTGTGTGATCTTTTAGGTTCCTCTTAAAGGCAAGATCACCACCTTTGAAGTCGAGCAAGCTCAAGTCCATGAGTTGCCATGCTTCCTCATCATCAAGGCTACTGAAGTCTTCTTGTTGATGATTCCTTTCTTTCTTCAAAGAAGTGTAGTGTTGAAGACATTAGTGAAAGATGTCTCAAGTGTCAAGACGAAGATATTAGTGAAGGGTATCTATCGTCTATAGGATAAGCACTTGTGGTAGGTGCTTAGAAGTCAAGACAAAGAAGCATTAGTGAAAGGTGCTTAGAAGTCAAGACAAAGAAGCATTAGTGAAAGGTGCTTAGAAGTGAAGACACAAGACATTAGTGAAAGGTGTCTTGTAGATCTAGTCAAAGGCATTAGTGAAAGGTGCCTTAGATGTACATTCGATATGGTGTGTTTCGATGTACAAGATAGACTAGTATTAGATCCAAGGATATTGATATCCTTGATGATGTTGTAAAGGAGTAGATCTCCTTTGGGATTAGTCGTTGGTGTAGTGTGGTAGTAGTTCCTCCATTGCAATGGAACTAGGTGCTTAGCCTAGTACCTAATAAAGGGTAGGCGACGTTGTGAAGGTGTAGTTCACCTTGGTGTGAAAGAACTAGGTACTTAGCCTAGTACCTTATAAAGGGTAGGCGACGTTGTGTAGGTGTGGTTCACCTTGGAGTGAAAGAACCCGGTGGTTAGCCTAGCACCGGAAAAAGGGTAAGCGACGTTGTGAAGGCTTCTCCGCCATAAGGAGATTGGTGTAGTGTTTACGAACTCTCGAGTAGGTGACTCGGGGAGTGGAGTAGGGCAAGGAAGGTGTCCTTGTAGCCGAACCACTATAAATACTCGCGTTGTGGTTTTGTGCTTCTTACTCTTATCTTTTTCATTACATATCTTTATATGCTTGTTTATCAACATCCAACACACACAACCAAATAGATTGACATAAGTCGATCTAAATAGTTTAAAAGGAAGTTTTAATTGGTAAAACTATTCAACCCCCTTCTAGTTTTCCACAATTGGCATCGAGCTTCGTTACCAAGTTTCTTGAAGTATATTGTACTTTAAAAACTTGATACGATCCATGGTTAATTGAAAACTACAAAGAAGGTTTTCATAAAACAAACACCATGTCTTTTAAAACTATATGTTTGGATGTTGATTTGATAACAACATTTTCTTTTTTTTTTTTTTAATTGCACTAATCTTCCTTGTCATGTTGATTAGTCAAAGCTCATACCCACCAAGCTTTAGGAGTCGCTTGGTAACAAGAATACCTTCCTTAAGAAGGTATCTTAAACATAAAGGAGCGGGAATAGTCTAAGTGACATTTGTTGTGTCATTTGTAAAGACATTCCTAAGTGCGCTAAAGGTATGATTCTCTTTTACTTTGCTTGATAATTAAGTATACCTATTTAGGTATTTATATGATTATCTTTTGTGCAAATTACATGTTTTACATGAAGCTTCATTAGGAAGCCTTTTTCTCACATACGTGTCTTATTTCTCGTCTAAAGTCGTGGTATATAAAACTTATGTTTTGTTTCTTTTAATCCAATAATAAAACAAAACACGAATTTCAAAATTCCTCCTTCCTATAAAAACTCCCACCGTCGACCTATCTATCAAACCCTCACTTTTTCAAATCTTCCAATTTCAAAATTTCCTCTCATTCAAAAACTTCATCTTCCTCCTCATTCCATCTCAACCGAAACCAAGAAGATCCGTCATCAACATGGTTTACATCGCACTCGTGCTCATCGCCTTAACACTCATCGCACTTGTGTTCCCTATGATGAAGTTCACATATGGAGACATTTACTTTGTGTTGTTAATCTATATTGGAGTCATATACCCAATCCTTTGTATCATCCTTAGCATTGAAATGCAATATTATTAATAATCTAGTTTATCTAGATTATTTTGTTATAATATGTTTATTTTCTTTTGATTTATATGTTTTATATTCTTTCGTGATACATTAGAAGTCATGTATGCATGCTAAAAGAAAATGTAGGATAAAACATATTTCGTGGTATAAAACCGTAAAACCTATGTTTTATCAAATGCATTTACATTACTACGGATCCACGGATCCGGAAGTTATACTAGCGGATCCCTTTTGAAAAGGAACCGTGGGATCCGTCCTCTTGGAGAAACTTTTTCATGCAAATTAAAACCTTTTTTTTCTTCTAAGTGTTAAAAGTAATACTCCACTATTGATCAAAACCATAAATAACGCGATAACACGCGTCGTTCGGGGTCAAAGGAACTTCCTTTTCTTCGAGCAAGTTTTATAACACCCTAGGCAAAGTGAACCTAATCGTTGTAGTGTAGTAATTAGGGTAAGCCACGGGTATTGATATCGTTCTCTAGGGAATAGGAATGCTAGTATGGAGTTACTACGCTAAGGTTAAGGTTGAGGAAGATTATTTTTATCTTTTTATATTTTATGAAAATGGAAAGGTACGAATCTCGGGTATTGGATTTGGGGTTGGTATTTCTACCGATTACTCTACTATTATCTAATTATCTAAACTAAGGTTGTGGGAGTCTATGTCTAATTAATGTGTGCTCGTATGATAGTTTAAAGATGTGTTTACTTAGTTTGTATTACTCCTTAATTATCTCCTATTGATGGTTGAGTGTCACGTCCTTATTCCTAGTTGCGTTGTGTGTCTAAAGTTGTAGGGTATGCGTTTCTCCCTAACTCTTTGAACTTACCAAAGGGTCTTGTCTACAAACCCACTAGAGATTATAGACTCCTACTCTAAGGCACTCTTTGGATGGTTTAGCCTACAATTACTCTCGGTAATTATACTCTAAGGTTCACAAAGATGAATCAAGCATTAAGTACACAACGAATGACCTATCGCATTACTAGATCATTAATCAACTAAGATAAGAAACAACCAATCAATATTCAATAATTAAGTTTCATACTTCCTAAGCAAACACACAAATAAATTAGCGGACATGGAGAACATGCAAGCATACACACAAATAATCAAAGACATAATTGAATTAATGAAGTAAAGACTTATCTTGATGTAAGATAGGGTTTAAAACCCTAAAATACTGTACAAGACACCTTAGGTTCGGTTTTAGGTTTTACTCCAAAGACTCTCCACACAAAGACCGAAAAATTCGGATTCTATATATAAGATTACAATTGCGACGGCGTCACCTTATGTTTAGTGGCGCCGCCGTGTCGCCGCTCATTAGGGTTTCGTCTTGGCCACGTTAACCTTGCGACGGCGTCACCTTATGTCCGTGACGCCGTCCTCTTGACTTCGACGTCGTCTGGATTGCATCTAGGCCGCCCGAGTAGCGACGGCCTACTCTTTCACAACTAGACGCCGTCTCTTGAAAATACGAGTTTTGGGTTCGACCCGTCACAATAATTCTCCGACGGCGTCGCAAATAGCAACTGACGCCGTCGCCTTCTACATTCAAAGAACGTGAGTGTCTCGATTTCGACTTTGGCCATTTTCTTCATATATTCGCGCCTTTTCGTCCAAATAAGTGCCATTCCAAGATTTTGCCTTCACGAGACCTAAAAGTGAAAAGGAACGATATTAAGCAATAACGGATACAAAAGTGATCAAATAAGGACTTAAACGACCCTCAAAATGGTACCTTTTAAAACCTTATCAAATATCCCTACACTTGTTATTTGCTTGTCCTCAAGCAAATGTGCTTTTAGCCAATTAATTTATAAGTTAGGGGTCATGAAGCATTAATTCAAAACGGTCCACAACACATATAAGCCCATAAAAGTCATAACAAGCACGGAATTACATACTAGCACCTCACATGGGGTGTTTGGATACACATCTCTCTCGGTGTATAAATGAAATATAACAATATAGGAAATGGAAGATAAACACTCATTAACCGGTCCTAGTACATAGATTACCATAGGCTTGAGAATAGATCAAACCTCCATCGCTTTGGCGTAAGCACCTAGGAAAGACTATCAAAGAGGTCTTTAAAGGGTTGTAATGTTAGGCTTACGGTAGGGAAATAAGGGTTTGGTGGGATAGGCTATTTAGTGGTGGCAAGTCAAAATCTCTATGTTAAATGCATATGAAGAATGGCGTTGCTAAGCCAAGACTCGACACTCTAAACTCTAGATAATCGAAATAAACAAACATAAATTTAAAAGATAGATGTAGGATGGTAGGTATTTTTTTTTTTTTTTTTTTTTTACCTATTTTTTTTTTTTTTTTTTTTTTTTTTTTTTTTTTTTTTTTTTTTTTCATACACTTTTACTCTACCATCCTCTATGATAACATCAAAATACTAGGGATTTATAGGCATATCCCTACACTTGAGTTTTATTACTCTAACACTAATTTGACCCGATTTGAAAAGATCAAAACACTTGGGGTACATTATTACGCAAACAAAGGGAATTTGAATTTAACGTTCCCTTCCGTCATTTCATAAACTTTAACTTTTCCCATGAATCCCAATCATCCCAAAAGCGTATACAAAGGATATGACTCGACTTAGCAACTTATGCAAGCAACTAGATAATTGAACTAAGGGTTTAGGGTGATAACAAACATTTGCACTAAAAGTGAGTGCATAAGGGGTAGGCTAAGGCGATTTGGGTGTATATTTGGGGTGGGGTGTAAACAATGCTCTTCATTGATATTCGGAAAACCGAAATATCACGAGAACCGCGAAAAGGATAGGCTCGAGGGGTTAACTAGGGGTATCGTGTACTAAAAATGAGTACAACGCAAAGGGTGTGGGGAATTACTCAACCGATGTGGAAGAAGTAATTATATTACGGGTATCAAACAAGGGTTATCCTAATGCCTCTTATCATTTAGTTATTCCTAACTACACAAGTGTAGCCTCACTTGCGATCTCGAATGCATCACAAAACAAGTTCTAGAATCTAATATACTACCGGTTCACACTCTAAGCATTAAAGATGAATGCTTTAATTCCTACTAATCTAAGGCGATCCTCACATTTTGGTGGAATTTGGGTGGTAAAGGGTTTTGTGCTAGTCATGCAACTTCCTATCCGTGAGACGCTTTTGTTAAGACTAATGGCCCACTCCTATATGTCATGAAAAATTTTAAATTTGGTGCCAAAATTACCCTAACCGACATTTTCTCATGGTTTATTACACAAATACAATTGGACAAAGCAAATAATCAAGGATAAGCATAGTTTCAAAGTTCCGCTTTATTTTCCTCCCTACACTTAAACCGAACATTGTCCCCAATGTTCCCGAAAGTATCAAAGTTATGATAAAAGAAGGTAATTAAAAACGAAGAAACTAATACTCCCCGATTAGCTCGGTAGGATCCGTGTAAAGTGGTGGTTAAATTCTTTTCAAGAAGAATTATTGCGTGAAAAGCTCCTTCCAATCTTATGTAACTTCTTCTTGACAAACTAAACCGCACACTTGAAGAAAACAAACGAAACCTTCGTAAAATCGGCGGTAATAATATATATAAGACTCGATTTAAACTAGGATATAATGCTTGTGGAATGGATGTTTACGAATTTCTAAGAAAATTAAGACCGGAAAATTCCAAAATTTATAAGTAGCTCGAAACGAGAAAAAGTAATCGATGTTTTACTCCTTCGACGCCGTCAGTTGCAATCTGACGCCGTCAGTTATCCCGACAAAAAGCGGTCTGCGATTTTCGGAAAAAATTCGGAAAATTTACATCTTTAGAATCGGAAAATTTCGCAAAACATCCATTATGACTCGATACAAGCATTTGACTCGAACAAACAAACATATATATCTTTTAGTTAATTGTTATTCTCATGTTTACGTTTCTTTTGAAAACGTGTGTAATCCTCCCTACACTTATCCCTTATGTAAAATACCTTTATATGCAATTAAGACGAGGTTAAAAACAAAATAAAGCATTTTTACAAATTTAAACATGAGGATAAACAATTAATAAAAGATATATGACACTAACAAGCAAACAATTAAGCATGGGTTGCCTCCCACGAAGCGCTTTTCTTTATTTAAGAGTCTTGTAGCTAGACTCATAGTCGTGCTCCTACGTTTCCTCACCACCGCCCTCTTGACGGCCTCTAATGGGGGATTCCATGTTGTAGAAGTGCCCTAAAATGCGCTTCTCTAAGAGTTCATCCTCTCCCCATTCGGTCCTGTATTCCGGTCCTAGGCTCAAGCAATCCTTGTAGAATCCGAAAATCTTAGCCATAACATAATCAACACCTTTCTCCCTATCCTCATCATTCCTATAATAGACCGATAGTTTAAGTTCCTTTTCATCATTAGAGAGTGATGAAAACTTCTCAATCTTAAACGGCATTTGGTAAGCTATGTCATCGGTCTTATTCTTGAATCGCACTACTCCTAATGAGGGGTCATAGGTCATTCCGGTGCTTTCTATGAAAGGTTTTCCTAGAATAACATGGGACAAGCTAGGGTCTATGGCGTGCTAATATCATCCACAATTATGAAGTCCGTAGGAAACGTGAAACTACCTACATAAGCGGGCAATCCCTTAACTCTACCAAGAAAATTGCAACTAACATTAGGATCATTGGGGTCTTGCCTAGTTGGAATAGGCTTCTTCAATATCCAATTGTAGTAGGTGCTAGTCATTATGTTGATTGGGGACTTGCGATCAATGTAAGCTTTGCCACAAAAGGTGTCCTATGACACATGGTATGTTAAGATTCCAAGGGTTCCCAAACTTAATTCGAGGACTTTTCCTAACATACATGTGACGGAGGTCACGCACTAAGTGAGGTGGCGAGATAGTTCTTCTTCCGTAGGAAATTTGTTGAAATAGTCAATGTCTACTTCATCTACTTCCTCGGGTATTTCCTCATCCACTAGTGTATAGTCCTCTTCGTCATTTGTTTCATCGGGTTCAACTAAGGCGATGGTATTGACGAATTGGACATACTTTAGCTTGCTTGGATCCTTAATCTCTATGCCGAAGGCTCGGGAGTTGAGATAGCACTAACCTTCTTATCACTATTAGCTATGGCTTTCAAAAGGTTGTCTATTTTCCTATCCATCTCGGCTTGTTGATTATTAAAGCGGTCCGAGAGCTTAGCCATTTGGGTTTCTTGGGATGCAACTAGGTTTTGCAACATCCTTCGATGTTTTGTTGGTTAGGACCGTTAGGTGGGGCCATGAGAAATCATTAGAAGTGAATTCTTTGGTTTGTCCCCAATAAAAGTCGGGCTTTTTTCCATGCTTCACGGGTTTCATTGAAATTCCTAGGTCCGGTGTTGTAGGAATCTTCCTCCGCTCCATTAATACGCGAGGATGCGTAGTCAGCGAAGCGTGTTCGGGGATCGGGTGCTAGTCTTGCGTGTTATGAGGATCACAAACGGCTCACACGAAGAGGAAGCTTTGTTCACATGGTGTGAAGACTTAGGATTTTCGTAGGAACTCATGAGGAATTTAACTTGATCTTCAAGTTCGATCATCCTACGGTCGGGAGGAGGCAAGGAGATTGCCTTGACGGTTTTGGGCACTCACGGGGTCATCCCAACTTTCGTTGTCATAGAGGGCAAGGTCCTCTATTATTTCCCATGATTCTTCCGCGGTGAGATCACTAAGTTTTCCACCGCCGCTTGGTCAATGGATCGCTTAGTGGGAAAGTTGACATGATCATAAAAGATTTGGACTTGGAGCCAAAGATCAATGCCGTGATGAGGACTTTATGAAGTAAGTCCTTGAATCGGGTCCATGCTTCAGAGAGATTCACCTTGACGTTGTTGGAACATCAAGATGTCATTCCTAAGCTTAGTGGTTCTCCCGGTGGGAAAAATTGAGCAAGGAAGCGAGAGGTAAGATCATCCCAACTTGAGATGGAGAGCCGGGAAGTCGCTCAAGCCAATTACTAGCTTGGTCCCGTAGAGAGAATTGGAAGAGACGCAGCGCGTGGTCTCCCGAGTAGTAGCATCAAGGTCGATGGAATCGACGATTTTGAGGAAATCCTCGGATGTCGATTTGGATCTTTGAACGAAGTCCATGGAATGCACATCCGCTTTGCACCAACCGGATGGTGTCGGATCGCAGGCCGTAGTTTGGGCTTGGTCGGGAAGCTCAATGGTGTTCCTATAGCCTAGGTGGCTTGGTCTTGAGTATTCACCAAGAGTACGGGCTCTTGGCGGGTCATTTGGTGGTGGGTTGATGAATGGTAGTGGGTTATCACCTTCCATGATGAAAAGTGATGGAATTACGAACAAAGGTCACGAAGAAGGGGATAGACTAAGAGAAATCTAAAATGAGAAAAAGTTTACTTGATAGGAATCAAGCAAAGAAACCTAAACGAGGTGGACTACTAACTAGCTATTCTATTCCCCGCGTGGCGCCAAAAACTTGATAACGCTACACGCGTCGTTCGGGGTCAAAGGAACTTCCTTTTCTTGAGCAAGTTTTATAACACCCTAGGCGGTGAACCTAATCGTTGTAGTGTAGTAATTAGGGTAAGCCACGGGTATTGATATCGTTCTCTGGGGAATAGGAATGCTAGTAGGAGTTACTACGCTAAGGTTAAGGTTGAGGAAGATTATTTTTATCTTTTATATTTTATGAAAATGGAAAGGTACGAATCTCGGGTATTGGATTTGGGGGTTGGTATTTCTACCGATTACTCTACTATTATCTAATTATCTAAACTAAGGTTGTGGAGTCTATGTCTAATTAATGTGTGCTCGTATGATAGTTTAAAGATGTGTTTACTTAGTTTGTATTACTCCTTAATTATCTCCTATTGATGGTTGAGTGTCACGCCTTATTCCTAGTTGCGTTGTGTGTCTAAAGTTGTAGGGTATGCGTTTCTCCCTAACTCTTTGAACTTACCAAAGGGTCTTGTCTACAAACCCACTAGAGATTATAGACTCCTACTCTAAGGCGCTCTTTGGATGGTTTAGCCTACAATCACTTAGGTAATTATACTCTAAGGTTCACAAAGATGAATCAAGCATTAAGTACACAACGAATGACCTATCGCATTACTAGATCATTAGTCAACTAAGATAAGAAACAACCAATCAATATTCAATAATTAAGTTTCATACTTCCTAAGCAAACACACAAATAAATTAGCGGACATGGAGAACATGCAAGCATACACACAAATAATCAAAGACATAATTGAATTAATGAAGCAAAGACTTATCTTGATGTAAGATAGGGTTTAAAACCCTAAAATACTGTACAAGACACCTTAGGTTCGGTTTTAGGTTTTACTCCAAAGACTCTCCACACAAAGACCGAAAAATTCGGATTCTATATATAAGATTACAATTGCGACGGCGTCACCTTATGTTTAGTGACGCCGTCGTGTCGCCACTCATTAGGGTTTCGTCTTGGCCACGTTAACCTTGCGACGGCGTCACCTTATGTCCGTGACGCCGTCCTCTTGACCGGCGTCGTCGGATTGCATCTAGGCCGCCCGAGTAGCGACGGCCTACTCTTTCACAACTAGACGCCGTCTCTTGAAAATACGAGTTTTGGGTTCGACCCGTCACAATAATTCTTGGGACGGCGTCGCAAATAGCACTTTTGACGCCGTCGCCTTCTACATTCAGCAACTGTGAGTGTCTCGATTTCGACTTTGGCCATTTTCTTCATATATTCGCGCTTTTCGTCCAAATAAGTGCCATTCCCACATTTTGCCTTCACGAGACCTAAAAGTGAAAAGGAGCGATATTAAGCAATAACGGATACAAAAGTGATCAAATAAGGACTTAAACGACCCTCAAAATGGTACCTTTTAAAACCTTATCAATCCTCACTTTTCAAATCTTCCAATTTCAAAAGTCCTCTCTCTTCCTCCTCATTCCATCTCAACCGAAACCAAAACATGGTTTACATCGCACTTGTGCTCATCGCCTTTATGTTCACATATGGAGACATTTAATATACCTAATCCTAATTAAAATGCGTTAATTTATATGTTTCACCATTACATTAAAGTCATGTATGCATGTTAAATAATATAGGTTGACCATAAACATCACCTCTTATTAACCCATCTCTTCTATAGGTTCAACTATGACGCATGAATACGAGTTTGATTTTTCACTCACTAGCGTCTACACTAGATTAACATCTCATCTTGAGCCCAACACACTTGCAATCATGTCAGTGGGTTCAATAATCGAACCCAACACACCGCAAACCCGTCACTTCCATGAAGGACGTGTTAGACACCTCTCTACAATTCGAAGAAGGTATCAATACCTCCTTCCGAGCCATAGGACTAGAATGTCTTCTTGAAATCAACGAGAAGATATGTCCAAGGTTCATAATGGAATTCTTCCGTCAAGTCGAACTCGTTCGTAACGAGGATCGCTCTCTATCTCTTTGGTTTTATATCAAAACCAAAAGTTCACTCTAACCCTTGGGCATTTTGCTCACATCCTCCGGATTCCAAATCATGGACAATGTGCCTTCACGAAGATTGGTCTCTTGATTCTCTCTTCAACTTTCGTGAAGAAAATAGTCCATATTGTTCACACATACCTCTCCGGAAGATTTAAATCGCATAATATGCAAACCTCGACCATATTACTCCGATCCAAACATTATCTTTACAAGGGATATCCGAGAAGAGTACAAGCCTCTTGCACTCATCCTACGTGAAAATGTTTGGAGTCTTAGGGGAAATCGAGAAATTCTTCCCGCTTGTTGTGCTCACATGTTGTACTGTTTGCTAACACAACAACCATACAATCTCGCCTACTTCTTCGCAAGGCGAATTGCAAATCTTCAAGGCTCCAAGAATAAACTCATCCCTTATGGAATGTTCTTGACACGCCTCTATCATAATGTTATGCACTTCCATCCTCAATTTCAAAGTCCGTTGTACGTACTTGTGAACAAGATGATGGAACCGCTAAACATATCTCTCATGAAGACGTTCTTCATTCTTGATTCCACCAACACTCATCAATCACATAATGATCCTCTAGCGAAAACACTCAAGAAACCTAGTAGTATTTCAAAATAGGATCAATCCTTTTGTACTCGTGCTTTATCAATGTAATCCAATTTCTTTCATGAAATAAAACATCTTAGACTTTGATATCTTAGTATTAAAACTCTTTTCAGACTATCCTTGAGATATAATGCATTGTCAAGATCATTGCATACCTTTAGTAAAGGTTCTGCTGAGCAGATGGGCGGATCCCAAAGATTGTGATAGACGGATCCCTACACTTAGGGAACCGTGGGATCCGGCAAACAGAAAATGCAATTGCAAGCATTATATTTCAAGCATATCCTTAGAACACCTCACACTAAGCTAAACATAGTGTCTTAAGGCAAATTAAGTCCTTATCAAGATAGGTTGATCTTTCCTACTCATACATAACTCACCTAGATCACACTCTAAGACATTTGTAGATCTATCATTTTGTTTTTTAATCCATTACTCTTCCGCTCTTAAACTCACACTTCATTTTCTACTTGATCCTCACATCTAGTCTTAGAAATCTTTCGATTATGGCAAAATTGATCATAAATCATCCTCACCTCAAAATTGATCAAAGTTGATCAAAATCTAGTTTTTCCATCTCAAAGCTTCTAGGATATTTTCCAAAACACTATCCTAAGACACAACCCGATCTCTAGGATCATTTAGCTTCAATTGACACTCTAAATCTTTAGTGTCATCCTTGCTCATCCATTGGTACTCTTGAAAGTTCCAAATCCTTCCATAAAAGACAATCATTAGCTACATCATTCATTACCTTCAAGTACTTAAGCACCCCTTCATTTAAAACACTTAGGAGGACTGAAACACTCAAGATGTTATAGGTCTTAGATCTTAGAAACATCATTTCCACTCTTTCATAATCACGAAAGCGGATCCCTAGGATTAGCCTAGACGGATCCCTCGAGGAAGGAACCGTGGGATCCGGATGACGTATATGTCAAATCTTGCTAAAACAATCATTTCAACTCATCTTCCTAACTCAAACACTCCATCTCATCTTAAATGAGTTCCTAGATCAGTGCAACCTCAAGTTGACTCTTGTGCATGTCAATCATCACATTCCAATGAATCCTAGTGGCTTAAGGCTTAAATGCACTTGCCAAATCTCTTGGTTTATAAACCACCTTGTTAGGACCTCCATAGTCATCACTCTCATCCTAACTTTCAGCTCTTGCAACCTCTTGAAATCATCTCATCATGAGGAAAACCCCAAGTAGTAACTTATCCACCAAAGAACCACCCATGAAAAAGGCGCGTGTTATACATGAAATCTCTTCAACCGAATCATCTCCGGTAAAGCCAACAAATGATAGGATTCTTCATCATCCAATCAAACCAATTCCTAAAAGGATAGTACCCACAAAACTACCTATGCCAAACACCACCATACCTCATAGGCCAAACAATATCATCTCCACTAAACCATCACCATTGGTTCCTAGAGCTATTTCATTTACATCCCCACTATCATCACCACACCTCTACAATTTAGAGGACTTGCCTCCTAGGCCGTCTCATCCGCTTCCGCCGACAACATTCTCCTCATTAGGAGGAATAATGGTTCAAAATCAAGGTGTTGAGTCAACACTTGCTCCGGCTTCCTTTTCGCCGTTTCCATCATATAATCCCATTTGGATTATGAGAAATCATCAAAGTCAACCACCCGACCATATGGAAGTTGACACTTCTCTACCACCACCATCATTCTTGGTTGAGTCATTCTCAAATGCACCTCCACCAATCCCTCCATCGTTTGAAGCTCCACAAGCCGCTTCACTTGATCCTTCGCATCAAGCCATTTCATTTCCTCCACCACCACTACCTAGCCATGACAAAGATTGCTATCATTGTCAACATGTTGAAAGTTTGATACATGAAGTACGAGAAGACCAACGTTTCATGTTCTATCATCTCCTCGAACGTTTCGACGAGATCAAACCTAAACAAAACTTGAGCTAGAAGAATTTTAGTGGTGTCCTAGCATCAAGCGTTAGTTAGTCTAGAAATTCCTAGTCATGTATTGTCTATTTTCTTAGTTTTTAGAGTCATGTATATCACAACTCTAGTTTTATTAAATGGAATTACATGCTACTTGTTATTTTGTTGAGCATATGATATGTATTCATATCTCATTTATGTGATAACATTACTTGTTATATCACCTTTGCTTATTTTAACATCGATAAGACGGATCCCTCGAATGCCTAGACGGATCCCTACTAGGAGGGAACCGTGGGATCCGTGAGACGAAAGCTTTCTTTCTACTAACTTAAATCACATTTGCGTGAAATTGTGAATTATACTTGCTTTCTAACCTTTGTTTTGTAGTTATTCAATTTACACATGAAGAATTTGACATCCTAAAGCTAGGGGAGCTTTATGTCAAAGCAATACATTGCAAATTACTTGCAATACTAGATTTACATTTCATGACATCCCCTTGCAAAATTGCAATCATCAAGGGGAGCACATTCGTCACATAGACGTAATCTTTTGCAAACTTATTTGCAAACAAACTAGATTAGTATCACTTACTTGACGCCTTACATAGGGATGGACTCGTCAAGGGGAGTAAAGACGAGATCCTTTCCGTTACTTGCTCTCTATTTCTTTTACTTTTATTTCTTTCACATGTTTTTCTTAAAACGATGTGTTGCTTTCCTTCAAACACTTTTGTTTCGACAAAAGGGGAGAAGAAAGTAAAACTACAAATTCAAACTTTTACAATTTTAGCTTTTCCTTAAAATAATTTTATGTTTTGTCATCAACAAAAGGGAGATTGTTAATACAAATAAGCCGTAAAACGTTTATTTATATTTTACGATCTTCTAATGTTTTGTCGATAACAAACGTAAAATCATATTAACGAAACAAATAAAATACGTAAATGGTTTGAACTAATAGTTTCTAACATATTCACATTTTCACATAAAACACTAAAACAAGTATAAGTGATTTTATGATTTAGTAATACATATGTACAACAACTAGTGTTTACATATTTGGATAAAATATACACATAACTAGTATGTAGTATATTGGGTAATATAAATGGGTAGAAACTTAAGTATCACAACCCATTGGGCAAATACATTGAATGTAGTTGGGTACAACCCAAAGCCCATAACCCATGGATCTTGACCCATAACCCATTGCATGACATCATGCTTATATCATACATGGATAATATCCATAACCCATGGATCAACCCATACCCAGTGACTAAGTGCATTGCACTCAAAGATACATTGTATCTAGCCAAAGATCCATGGTTCAACCCATGACCCATGACCCATAACCAAAATACCCATGGGCAAAGAGGGCGTTCCACGGATCCCTAGCTTTGTGCTAGACGGATCCCTTGTGGAAGGGATCCGTGGGATCCGGGAAGCAGTGGGATTTTCCTCTATAAATAGTGAGCCATTTCTTCATTATTTCTCACCCCTTTCTAACACACTTTCTCCCCGAGTTAAATCTCACTAACCTTAGATCCAAGAGATCTATGTTTGTAGTTTTGTTTTTGTGTGATCTTTAGGTTCCTCTTAAAGGCAAGATCACCACCTTTGAAGTCGAGCAAGCTCAAGTCCATGAGTTGCCATGCTTCCTCATCATCAAGGCTATTGAAGTCTTCTTGTTGATGATTCTTTCTTTCTTCAAAGAAGTGTAGTGTTGAAGACATTAGTGAAAGATGTCTCAAGTGTCAAGACGAAGATATTAGTGAAGGGTATCTATCGTCTATAGGATAAGCACTTGTGGTAGGTGCTTAGAAGTCAAGACAAGAAGCATTAGTGAAAGGTGCAAAGAAGTCAAGACAACGAAGCATTAGTGAAAGGTGCTTAGAAGTGAAGACACAAGACATTAGTGAAAGGTGTCTTGTAGATCTAGTCAAAGGCATTAGTGAAAGGTGCCTTAGATGTACATTCGATATGGTGTGTTTCGATGTACAAGATAGACTAGCATTAGATCCAAGGATATTGATGTCCTTGATGATGTTGTAAAGGAGTAGATCTCCTTTGGGATTAGTCGTTGGTGTAGTGTGGTAGTAGTTCCTCCATTGCAATGGAACTAGGTGCTTAGCCTAGTACCTAATAAAGGGTAGGCGACGTTGTGAAGGTGTAGTTCACCTTGGTGTGAAAGAACTAGGTACTTAGCCTAGTACCTTATAAAGGGTAGGCGACGTTGTGTAGGTGTGGTTCACCTTGGAGTGAAAGAACCCGGTGGTTAGCCTAGCACCGGAAAAAGGGTAGGCGGCGTTGTGAAGGCTTCTCCGCCATAAGGAGATTGGTGTAGTGTTTACGAACTCTCGAGTAGGTGACTCGGGGAGTGGAGTAGGGCAAGGAAGGTGTCCTTGTAGCCGAACCACTATAAATACTCGCGTTGTGGTTTTGTGCTTCTTACTCTTATCTTTTCATTACATATCTTTATATGCTTGTTTATCAACATCCAACACACACAACCAAATAGATTGACATAAGTCGATCTAAATAGTTTAAAATGAAGTTTTAATTGGTAAAACTATTCAACCCCCTTCTAGTTTTCCACAATTGATAGATTTTCCCAAAGCCTAGCCATTTTTAAGGAGGGCAAAATTGTGGACGAACTCCTTTCTTAGTTATCCCCATACTTCTTTACTTTCGCTAGGAAGTTTGTTATACCATCTTTTGTTGTTCGGTGAGAGTCATAGGAAAATCCTTGTAGTGGTGAATAACTTGGAGTACCCCGACGTTGAAAAGAGAGGATAAGTGGAGAACTTCATCTACGTGATCTGAGCGTCCTCATTTTCGTCTCGAAAACTTAAGCTCATGTAACTCTCGAATAATATGATCCGGGATGGAGTATTTTTCGGTGGGAGAATCCTTAGTGAAGCTTCGTTGGCGATTATCGTTTGCCTATCCAAATCTTGCTCCATAGTAAGGTCATTGATATTATTTTCATTGATGACCTCACGGTTACGTGTCATCCGTAGTGCGATTCAGTAAAATGAGAAGATGTTGTGAATAGGAACCGAGAATAGATCCTCTTTTCGAAATTGCTTCTCTCGGGTCAACAAATGGGGTAGCGAGAAAGGGCCTAGAGCTGCTGAGTCTTGTATCCCGACATTTATCGGAAGAAAATTAAAAGCAGACTTAATATGAAATCCTAAAATAGCTCCCGGCGGTGCGCCAAAAACTTGATGCGGGTTTCTGACCATGTCTTAATATTTATAGTGTCTCGCTATACCTATGGTCTACCCTAATGCACTAGCAGGCGGTGTACCCGATCGTGTGTAGTGTAGTAAATGGTAAAGCCGAGGTCGTCCCAAGAGCTATGTGTGTCGGATAATTACTAAGTCTAATTGTCACGAGAATATTTATGGTTTGATAGGGTTTTAATTAATTAAACTACTAATGCGAATATAAAAGCAAATAAGCGGTGAAGGAAATCAATAGAGGAATAGTGGTGCTAACCTAGTTAATCCTCCTAACTAGTTATGTCTCGTCTACCTACTTCCAATTACTTGGTGGGGTCAAATTCGAGAGGACGACATTTGGTCGATTCGCCTAACCTATCGAAAGATGCCACCACAGAGAAATCGGCACCGTCATAAGTCCTGTTGTTCCCGGTCCCCTAAGCCGAGTCATTAAGTACGCTACATGCTAGATTCTAAATAGTGAGTGCCCGGCCGTTAGGAACTTAGACACTACACCTCCAAATTCTTAAGTTCATCCAAGCGATAGGTGATCGGTTGGTCAAATCGCACAAGTAGAAAGGGTCTTGATTGGTAATATCTTACCCTTCCGTCTCGATCCGCTCACCTAGGGTCATTGGTCATATCTCCTAGGCAATTGGCCTCTATCGCCGATCAAAACTACCGAACCGGGGTGACTACCAAAGAACTATGCATGCATACACTTAGAAATAATTATACGAGTAAAGATAAATGCAAACAAAACAATTAAGGAATCATAACTAGGCTAGCACCAAAGGGTGCTTAGCTCATATTAATCATGCACATCAATTCAATATTCAAAGGCGAAATACATGAATTGAAAGTAAAAGAAATAATAAGCGCTAAAGCTTATCGTAGCAGTGTGACTTCTCCCTTGGAAACGACTCCGTATGCTTCCATAGACCTCCTTGAGCTTTTTCCCACATTCTCGAGTGTTGTGTGTGGAATGGGATGATTTGAAATCTTGGATATCGTGGGGTATTTATAGGCGGTCGGGTTACGGCGTAACCAATAGATGAGTCACAGTAACCTTCTATTTCTCCGTAAATGCACTAGATCGCTAGTTACGGCGTAACCTTATAAGTGGTTACGCCGTAGTCTTCAATAAACTTGCTTCGTCGTAAGTGATGCATTAGTTACGGCGTAAGTATCGTGACATGGAACCTCTTTTGACCTAATGGAGTTACGTCGTAACCTTTGGGAGGAGTTACGCCGTAACCTCTTGATAAGTTGGACTTACGGGTCACGCAATAGTTACGGTAATGTGAGAGATGAGTTACACCGTAACTTCTTCAAAATAAGAATCTTGTGATAAATTTTTAGTAACGTTTCCATTTCGCGTCTCTTTAGCTCAATGCTCGTAATTTACGAAAGTGTAAAACAATGGAAAACAAGCGTAAATCCATATAAATGATATAAATAACGAGCATTAACGGGAAATTGACACTTAATATTCAGGACTATTTGATGTTATCAGGCGTTAACCACACCGGATCTGACGTTAACCACACCGGATCTGACGTTAAAGTCGTGTTAACGTGCCCATATTAACCCCTTAACGTTGCGTTAAAGTGGGTTGTTAAAAAAATCATTTTCACCCCTCTAACGGTTATTATATCTGTTGGGTTAAAAAAAATCATTTAACTCCCACAAGTAAACAGCTAGTTAAAAAAAATCAAAAAAAAAATCAAAAAAATCAAAACCATTTTCTTACCACTATAAATACCCAAATAACACACAATTTTTTTCACACTTCCACAACTCAATCTACTCAATCTTATACTTCCATTTGCTAAAAAAAATGTCAGGAGGCAACAACAACGATGATTCATTCGTGAATCTTCTCGGTGGGTGGAATATCTCAAACCCGGGTTCATCTTCAAACCCGAACACGGGTTTTTCATCACCCAACTTCTCTTTTCCTAATCCACTAGGCTTGTCAAGCCAAGAACTTTACCTACAACATCGACGATTTCTGTTTTGAGAAGAAAGTCAACAAAACACACTAAACACAATTTCCAAAATCTACAATTCTCACAACATTCACTACATTCACTGAAGGCAAAGATCTAAACGTTGTGGCTTGGATCAATGAAGAAAAAGACCGAATCATCAAAAAATATAACTTGCAACCTCGTCACTAGATTCTATTTTCTTCATTTCCTTTATGTTGTAGTTTACTTTGCGTTGTATTTTTTTTTCGATGTAACATTTTTTTTTAATTTCGTATTGTAATATGTTTAAGAATTAATGAAGTGTTTGCTTTAGTTTAGGGATTGAATTTGAAAATATTTTAGTTAAAGTGAGTTAAGGTTAAGTTATGATAAAAGATGTTTTTTTTTTAGTTAAAGTAAAATGTTAAAGCTGATGTGACGCTGACAGACATGTGTTAAAGTTTAACTTGAGGGCACCACACCCTTGGCTCTTAGGGCATTAGCAATGCAAAAAGTCTTTGATGACTTTTTGCATTTAATTTATTAAATGCATACTACATTTAATACATACTACTATGAAGAAAGGCTTGAGGTATATAAAGTCATATTAACAAGCTTTTTAAAAAGCTATGAATGCAATGGCATAAAAAGCCTTTCAAAAAACTTATTTAAATAGTGAAAAACTAATTTTTTAGTATGCATTGCGGATGTTTTTAGTTTGTTGGATGGAATATCTTATCAAAACTAATTTAAGTAATTGGGCTCAAACGTGTCAAAAACCAAGTCAAGTGTGACATTTTTAATAATCAGATTAAGAATATCTAAGAAAGTGTCTATGCTTGCGAACATAATGTTTTCTGCATAGAAAAAGAACATACAGTCATTCAGAGAGATAATATATTATGGTCGTCTAGTAAACGATTGATTATTGTAACTCTTAATATAGACCAAGTCTCCGTTGTTCGGAAATGAAGGTGAATTCGCAATAATCAACGTCTACCCAGCTAGAACATCATGCAGAGACTAGCTATTTTGATATTTATATGATTAGGCAATTTCTTACCCGTTATGTATAATTGTGTTTATTGGATTGTGGTGCTTCTCTAATCAGTCTAATCAAATAAATTAATTTAAAATGTTAATGTAGATTGATTAGATGATGTATTTCTTATGATTATAATTTGATGTTGATATGATGAGATAACGGACTTTTTTTTCTTTTTTTTCTTTTTACATTTATGGGTTTGATGTTCTTGATGTTCTTCATTTGAGATTAAAAATAATTGCAAATTTAAAAGAAATTCAAACGGGGAAGAAAACGAGGGTATATTAGTAATTTCATTGTGTTCGACCTTGAGTTAACAAGAGAGCTAACGCCCGTTAGCATTCAATGACTGTTTTGCAAAAAATGTAAACTTTAATTTTTTTTTATTTTTTTTTTTTGCAAATAAAATCGTCTCAATGTGATCCATACGTTTTCATGTTATTTTAGGAACCAAATTTTTAATTTACCCTTTTTTTAATTCTTTTATTTAACCAAACAACGTATCCAGAAGTCACATAGTTTCTTTTCGGGCAAATAGCATAAAATGGTATCGCAGTTAAGGTCAATTATAACTTTAGGTACTCAACTATTTTTCTCTCAGTTTAAGGTATCGAAGATATTTTTGTGCAATACTGAGGTTTTTTCGACTTTTCAAAAGCGCCGACCATAATTTTAGCGAAATGACTTTTAAATGCTCAATTATAACGATATATCATATTAATTAACCAATTCAATTTGAAAATGGTCGATAACGCCTTTCAAAAGTCGAAAACCCTTATGTTGCACAAAATAACTTGGATACTTTAAATTAAGAAAAATAAAGTTGAGTATCTAAATTTAAATTGATTTAAGTGTGATTAAACATTTTTTTTTTTTTTTTTGCATCTTTTGTGCAAATAGAATGGGAGTAAATTACACGTTTGGTCCTCGATGAATGTACCAAAATTGCACTTTCGGTCATTTTCAAAAACAAGACGTTTCCTCCTCTTTTCTGCAATTCAGTCAAAAAACCAACGTCCATTAAAATTAACTCAAATTCTTCGCACATATGGGTATTTTAATCATTTCTGTCGAAACATGTGATATTTTACATAACGCCTCATTTTTATGCTTAGTTCTAAAAAGTAATATAAAAAATATATATATATATATATATATATATATATATATATATATATGAAGTAAACATTTTCAACTCAATTTTAATAGAAAATATTTTACTTCAAAATTAACCAAATCACATTTAATTTTTTTCTGTCATTTTCTTTTTTTTTTCTACAATTTTTTCTATTTCACTTCATTTTCTTTACTTTCTTTTTAATTGATCCTCGAGAACACAGTATAATTTAAACGCATATTTGTCATCCTCTCCAACTTCTCACCACCAACAAAACCATCACCATATCCTTACTACCGTTAGCCACCGCCTTAAAACCCACCACAACCAACCACCGTCAAATCAGAGCGCGTATACCTCGAATCAGAACCCATAAACCTCAAATAAAAAAAGCTAATATAACCTTTAAATAAAAAACAATCTCCGACAATACCTTCGGCCACCACCGACTACTTTGAAACCCACCACAGCCACCCACGTTTTAACTAGAAAATCCAAAACCCACAAAACCTTCATTCAAAACCTTATTGCCACAACCACTATTCGCCGTTGTCATTGCCGTATGCCTATAGCGTCTCCGCTATTCATCGGCCGCCATTATGGAAATCCTCACCTTCATCGTCGGATCACCACCGTCTTCCCTCTTTATTCTTTTTTGTTACCAATCTAGATTTAATGGTGTATATATTGCTCAACTTCACTCTCTGCTCACCTCCAGTCTTACCCTTTTGTTATAGATCTATATTTAATAGTGTAAATGCTCATTAGTTTTTATGAAATATAATTTGGATAATACTAAGTGTGTTTACAATAGCTATTTGATTTTGTAATATTTTGATTTTTTAGTGTTGGGTTTTTAATTTTGTTTGGTCTGAAATGATTTATGTAAGGAAAGTGATTCGCATACTCTCAAAATTTATTGAGAAATAGATATTTGTACTTTAAATTTATCTTGTTTTAATTATTTGTATAATGGAGTGTTCCAATAAAATTTGTGAGTGTGTCAATCACTTCTCTTTATGAAATTGGGTTTGTTTGTAGAAAGAAGAAAATGGTGTTGGATATATAAGATTTGGTTTTTGGGTTTTAAAGTAATTGTTTATTCTCGATGTTTTAAGCGTATATTTCTTTTGGTATATTCTTGATTTAAGCTTACGGTGATGACGATGTTTATGTAAGGAAGCTCATAATTGTGCAGGTTTGAAACCAAGAGGTTCAAGATGATAAAGACAACCAAGAGGTTCAAGATGATAAAGACACGGTATAATTGTTTCGAAGTGTTTAGAGATAAGAGTGTTAAAAAAAATAAGGCGTTCGGTTCTGAATCTGAGTATCACATCTTACTATTAAGAAGCGCTTGAGAAGTTTTGAATCTGAATCATATAACTTTGTTTGTTTTTTATCTGGTAAAATGTCTGAATGATGTCAAATGTTGCAATTTAAATATGAAAAACGTTGCATTTATTTGTGTAAAACCTCACTAAATGTTTCAACAATATCAATCATATATTTATGTCAAATCGATAAACGTGTGTAATTGTTTATTATACATATACGTGTGTTGAAGTCGCAAATTTGTAACACATTTTTCGTTACACTTTTGTAAAACAAGAAACACAAAATAAGAAAAAGTCTGTATATATATATAACTAGCTTCATGGCCCGCCCGGATGGGTGGGCTAGCTTCATAATAATACATGTCAAATTCTAAATGTATGTAAAACAATTGGGAAATAATGGAAAAACAAATTAAAACAAAACAATTAAATTAACTAAAATTTTCACGTAATATATCTGAAAACATAATGAAGCCGTAAAGTAATACGTGTCAATGGTGCTTATTCAAATACAAAATAAAACTTCTTTGTAAATGACGTTCGTTGTAGAGTTTATGTAGTTGTCGTCTTTGTCGCAACAAATAACCTTCAAACCTTTCTTGCTCTTGACTCTTGAAACAAACACATATAGTTGTCCGCATGAGAAGCTGACAATTGTAGAAACAATACGACAATGTTTTCCATTGACTTTTATTAATGGTCATAGCAAAACAAACCGAAACATAAACTGTCTTCGGTTTAGTTAAATATTTTATGTAAATTCAAGAATTTTAAATCGTAAATGCATAGTCATTGCTCTTTTGATATTATCAAACTTGGGGCATAAACGTCTCACAAAGAGGAACCATTCTGAAAAAAGGAGCAGGAATGTAGAATAAAGCAGCAAGAAAAAGAGAATGAGCAATGTAAATACGAATACTTGGCCAAACTACATGATTAGTACATTACAGTATTTGAGTACTTTAAGATCAAAATAAAGATTAAAAACATATGATAAATGGAGTAGAACAAAGGATGGCATCACTATCTCGCCAAAAATAGCAATTTAAAATCCATTATGTAAAGCCCCCCCGCACACAATGAGTCAAGTATGCTAACATAGGAGGCCTCATTCTCTACCAACAACCAAACACCCCCAACCTACACCATGCCATGCATGACAACATCCCATTCATTGGCCACTTTTCTTACTTGTGCAAACTATTTAACTTCATACTATTTTGATGAGTTCAATTATATCCCAGTCAACACTACACACATCCTCTCTTCATTAGCAAAAAGTCTTATGTTCCTATATTGCCATAAATAGTCTTATGTTCCTATATTTCACATGTTTCCTTTTTAGCTTTCTACATAATTTCATATTTACGTCTCTCACCAGCCCCAACACTAATAATAAGTAAGGAATTATTACCCGACTACAAATCACGTTGCCCCTAATGTGATCGAAATTTGGAGTGCCAAAACCAACAGCGTAGAAGCTATCTCAATAACAACTGCAATATCTAAAAGACAAATTAAGCCACTAAATACAAAACCATTTAGTACTTTAAACAAAACATACCAACCTACGCACGAAGGGAAACTGGTGGATCAGTATGGTTTTTGAACTCTTTTTCAATCTCTTTACAACATTGGTAAAAGTACCTTGAAGACAAGCATCCGAAATTCCATACAATTACAGAAAAAATTGATTAGAAACTTAATAATACTTTTTTTATGATAAAAATAATAGAGAATACTTGGTGACTGACCAATTTTAAGTAGGGAGATACCATTTTCGTTGCAGCAGCTAATAAAACCTGACTTTCCAGAGGCTCGTAAACTTAAACAATGGTTTGATACTCTAGGGAAAGATGCTCTTCCGTTTCTTTATCCTGGGAGTTTGCCGCCCAAACAGATTCATTGAAGACTATATCCCAAATTAAAGACGAAAAGCTTGGGACTTCTGAGAAACCCGACTGGATAACGGTTAATATGCCACTATTTGGCATATGAAGCCTGATAACTTTTGCTGCACAGCATGTCCAAACATGTTTGTCGATAAAAAATGTGGTAAAAAAGTTATGAATGACATTGATGGAAAATGGCGATGTGATCAGTGTGATCAGACTTTTGATGAATGTGATTATCGATATATGCTTCAAGTACAAATACAAGATCATACTGATATGATATGGTCAACTGAGTTTTAGGAAGCCGGTGAGGAAATTTTAAATCATTTTGCTAAAGATTTGTATTTTATGAAACATGAATATCAAGATGAGGATAGGTTTGCGGAATTTTTTTTTAACGCCTAATTTAATGAATATAGTCTTAAGTTAAGAGTGAAGGAGGAGACTTACAATGATATTCCATCAGTAAAATCCACTATAATCAAAGTAGAGAAGATAAAGTTTTCATCAAATAAAAAAAATCTACTTGGGGATTTAGAGAAGACAACGACCGAGAGCCAAAATCTTATTTCCCGGCCAGAACACAGGACTTGGTCCGCAAGTAGGGACTAAGGGTCTGTATGGAAGTTCAGGTGGAATGTTTAATGGAACCGCTCCTCAAGTGGGTGTTAGGTCACCATAAGTTAACACAAGTATGTAGATGATAGAAATGAGATGAGGAGGGATGGTTAAACACAATACACACGTATGAATATGGAATGGTTATGCGGTAAATGTATTAAGATGAACAACACCTCTCAAATGAGAGGTAACAAAGTATTTATAGGGGAAGGGAGCTAGGGCAACACATCTAGTCCCTTCCTTGGCCTTTTGGGCCTTTGCATAGGCTTATGGGCTTTCTACATAAGCCTAGCCTTAATTACTAACATAAAAGCCATAATAATGCAACCTATTACATATAAATCTCCCCTTAAGTGATAGTTATAATGTAATAGCAGTTGCTCGACGTCTTCTAGCATTCTTCTTTCTTGTGAGTAGAGATGCTTTTGGTTCCAACAATCTCCCCTTGTTTGGGATCTTGTTTCTTTTGAAATTTTTAGCTTTGACGTCGAAGTGTTCTTTGTTCTTTTGTGGATGTAGTGATAGTATGTTGTTGTCTGCCATTGGTCAGCTTCATCGTTCAGGTGTCTCCACGTCTTTCTCCACTATGCTCACACGTCTTTTGACTTTGGATTTCAGATGTGAAGTTGATCTCGAGTCTTTAAACTTTGTAGATTCTTTGGCTTTGATGAAGAATCATTTTGACTTTTGAGAGAACTTCATATGTGTTGTTGTTGGTATGAGCATGTGGAGAATCAGCACGATCTTTTCTCCCATGAACTTTGTATCTCCAATCCTGCATGTAGACAGTTAGCAATAAAGTTCTTGATGTAAAAGTTCTTGATGTAAGAGTTCGGATATCAGCACGATCTTTTCTCCCATGAACTTTGTACTGGCGCGGCTTTAGACGAATCTTAAACCGGATTGTCATTGGGATGTCCCCGTACTCAATATCGTTACCACAGCCGTTGTGAGTCATTTGGGTATACCAGTATCACTCACGACGTATACCTTTTGAGACCATCGCGAACACTAAGCGTAACCACAAGGAGTTGCAGTGACCTCTTGTCGTGGTGTTTGATGTTGACCTTGGCGGGAGTTTCCATTCAATCACCGAGGATCACAATTGTGAATCCTCATAATGTTCTCGTGATTGCTAGAATCTGCGAAGGACTCTAGAATGTTTCACTTGCGTTCTTATTTGTTGAAAGCGACAAGTGATGAAAGTTCAATTGTTCCTAAGAGATATTTTGATGAATCTCGTGGCTCTAGACTCAATAATGTACTTTGGTTTTCCTAAGCGGAGACTAGGGAGAGGGTCTCCTTCTTCAATACCAACAATCTCTAAGAGAGAGCCGATAGATTACGTAGGGTTTCCAGTGAGAATGAAACAAGCTTTATTGAGAGAACTTGAGTGGTTAAGAAGGTTTAGTGCATTGCGTCACTGGGTCCATGACGACTTTGTCTTCAATACCGGTGTCATCTTGTGACAACCAGTAGCATATGAATTGAACCCGGTGTCTGCCCTAAGTTGAATAATTTAGAAGGCTATTTCTTTTCATCATTTTCTTTAAATTTTCTTTTTAATTCTTCAACTCCTTCTTTCTCCGATTCTTATTTTTTTCCTTTTTCAATCATACCTAAGGACTTCTAAATACTAACTATTTGTGGTGTCCTTTGGTAGATCCCTCCGGATCTGGCGGATCATAGGACGTTTATTCCTAAACTTAGTCACCTTATAACTTCATGACTATCCTATGTTTCCATAAAACCATTTTCATGAAAATCTCTCAACGTGTTTATGAATGAAAACATGTTTGTAACACTTCGAGAGTTTCGTATTTTCATAAATAATCCCCCTCCACATGTGCCTTATAAGTTTTGACTGAAATCTGCGCAGTGAGGGTAGAGCGCGCACTTTTGAATTGACCGACTCGAGATAGACAATTCCCCGCGAGACACGGTTACATCATCGGGGTCGACTTGAAGTTGTAAACACTTCTTGGTGAGGAGGTTAGACCCGTCAAGGTTCATGTCTACCAAGAGTTTCTCGGATGGTACATTCTACTAAGACTAGTCCTTTGCGAGACACGTTTACATCACTAGCGAACTAGTTTGAAATTATTACCCGTCTCGGACAAGTCTTTTCGATTTACGAAATTTAAAGCTCGTCAATTCAATGGTTAAGTCTATGCACACTTAGATTCAATCACAATCTAACATATTTGTATCACACAATTTTTCTCCCCCTCAAAAATGGCATATTAATGTTATTTGTGATGAAATTTTGATATCGAATATGACCATTTCTAGTTTTACGGGAAGATTTCCACAAAGAACATTGTTAGAACAAAATTAGTTTGCAAATACTCCCCCTCAACAAGTGATGTTAACTTTTGAGGTTTAGAAAACACGAGAGAGTACTTGTTCTTTTGAGCAAAATTTTGAAAAATGTTGAAAGTTTAATAAATTTTACTCAAAAGTAAGAAGCTTTCGCTCCTTTTATAAGGATTGTGGCACTGAAGCGTACCATAGGGTCCTTTCATTACAATATCGGGTTGTACACTGCTATTTATGTACAAACCATAATGAATAAATGGATCAAATATCAAAATGCAATCAAGAGTGTTTAAAGAGTACCCAACGATTACACACGACCCGGGACTTTATCTTCACATTGAAACGTCAAGATAGAGAGAATTTGGCGTCCTCCCACATAGCTCTCCAACCTTCTCATCTGATCCCGGTGGAACAACCTTTCATCCAGTCTTGTAATAAACCTGCGAGCTTCCTTGCGTTCTTCAGAATTCCATCTCTTCTTCGAACCAATGCCAGCTTCAAAATCCTTTAACCGATAAGCTAACCCGTCTCGAACCATCTTCAATGTTACATCATAGAACTTATGGATCTCGTCAAATGCCATGAAACATGTGTGATGATTTTCACTGCGGTAGACGACTCCAAACTTCGGTGTATGCATGATAGTGTACTGATCATGTTGATTGTGTTAGGGAAAGTGCATCAGCGGTTTTGTAAGATTAATCTGCTTCTGGTAAGATTCGAGCCCAAGTTGTAGATCTTCAACACGTTCTTGAATGACTTTGCTGCGAATGAAGATCAGCAGGGTAGTGATGAACTGAAGTTGAATCTCTGTTGAGAATTGTCGCATCCTTCCTTGTACCTTTGCGAGGTGCATGTCTTCGATGTCGTTGAGTGACAATCTCGACAAATAGGCCTCAGTGAAATCATATTCTTGTTCATCTTGTCGTTTGACTTTCATCTTGGACAAGAATGAATAGCCCCACTTTGTTTCCAGTGTAACTCCCATCACAACAACTATTCTCTTCTCATTCTTTACCTCCTTGTTTGACCTTTGTACTTGACAACTTCTGTAGTACAATCTCATCCTTGCTGGCCAATGATGAATGCCGTATTTAGCATCGATGTCGTACTCCACCACCTTGTCAACGTATAATTTGGTGGCGTCTTCTTCAATGGCAATATTATCAGAAAAAAAGTGCAGCTGGAATGTTGAAGGTAAGTGAGGTAGCATAATTTTTGCTTACGCTACTGCCGTGTTGAAGAAACTATAGGTCGTTGTTGAAGAAGAAATGTTAGGGAAGCTTCGGTTGCTCGGGTCGGCCAATTGTTCGTAGAGGCTTTTTCCAGTCAGTGTAGTAGGGAGTGTTATCCTTTCTTGTAACATCGATGTTCGATTTGGGATTTAGCTAGTCGATGTTGTTGGACATTGCACGGGCAATGTTGTCCAAATGGTATTCGACCTCAACTGCACTGCAGGCTCTGTCTTTCAACAAGTTGAATGTGTCATTCTTTATCCTGCGCAACTCCCTTTTTGTCATGTTTTTCACTTTGAACTCATCTTGGATAATATTCACCAGCTCCATTGTTCGACCGTCTACCGGTTCTTGGCCTTCAGGCAATCTGGGTGTAGCATCAACCAACTTGCTAAACCATTCATACTCCTCGGTGTCGTCTTCGTCCAACCATGAGACGACATAACCATGCTTCTGTTTCTTGGTTCTTGAGGATGATTCTGGTTGCGGTGAAGGTTGTTGCTGGGGCTCGGGAATGTCTTGATCCTCACCACTGGTATATATGAAGTGATCACCAATTTTCTGCAGTGGTGGTGGAGAATCTGCATCCCGAGGTTTGTCAGATGAGGGAGGTTGTTGACTAGCTTGTCTTGTGGGTGTGGTGGTGGTCTTAGGAGGTGGTGGTGGCATGGATGATGATGACCCGCTGGTTTTCTTTTGACGTTTTGCATTTGGATCTTGATCCTTGTCATCATCATCTCTTGGTCTTTTATCCAAACCAGCAGCTTCCTTGCAAGATGTCTTTAGTTGATGCGCAAGAAGTACCTCATATAGCTTCGATTCATTTGGTGTGAAAGTAGGAGCTCGAAGAGACATCTATAGTACCAACTGTGAGATTAAATCAGCTTCGGTGACAACTGGAGGTTGGATTGGCCTGGTTTGCATGACCACCGGTGTAGTAGTAATCATCTGCTTGACCAGTGTTTTGAGTCTTGGGTAGAACTGATTCGTGAACATTTCCTTGGTGACGGCAGGAACAGTTTTGAGAAGAAAGTGATGAGTTTACTTCTTGATCTGCTCATTCATTTCTCCTTGGACGTCCCTGGTGAGAAATGCCTTGATCATTCTCTTCGCTTGGCTGGTCCATCTGTGGCTCGATGACCTTGTCACCAAACATGTTCAATCTTTGTTCTCAAGACTGTGTGTTTCGTTTTCTAGATTGAAGCAATGCTTTCGGATCTTGGCTTTGGTGCGAGATGCCCAGTATCGGCCTTCTTTTGATTGATTTTGAAGATGATTTTGTTGTTGTTTCTTTGGATGGTGGTGGTGATGGTGAGAAGATGATTGATTTTGGAGGATTCACGGGTGGTTACGAAGATTGCTCAGGGTTGTGTTCAGGATTGTCCAGAATATAGCTATCTGTTTCCATTCTTATGCGTTCCTCTTCAGCCTTCTTAGTAGCTTCGTCTGCAGCCCTCTCTTTTTCTGCTTCCAAAACATCTTTCTCCGTGATTCTCTCATCAGTATCTTCGTTATCTCCATGGTCGAACATTTCTTCATCCTCTTGCTGCTTTTTCTATGTAGGTTCCTTGGTGGTGGCATCGGTTCCTTTACCGGGTTGATTAACTGGACCAGGAACGGATGTAGCAAGAACACCACCTTGGAACCTCAGGTCCTTTAATTTGTTGAAGGGCAAACTCTTGATTTCTCCATCCTTGTTGCTTGAGTTTTACGAGTTGTTTCTCTGACATTAGGATCATACTCCCAATCGACTCTTCTTCTTCTTCTTCATCGAGAGGTTTCTTCCTTTTTGGATGAAGGGTGGCGAGTTGTCCTCTGTCTTCTTCGTGATAGGTGTGTCATACACGCGTGCCGGAGTAGGCAGTAGGTCATCCGACTCGATTTTTAATCATCATCTTGTTGAGGCGGTTCGATTACGCTTTAGGATGAATGATTTTGGCTGGGACTTTCCTCTTTCTGCTTGGATTCCTTTTCTTGTACTTTGTTGTCCTTCCAGTGCTTCTCGTGCTTCCAGCTCTCTTAGCCCTTGTAGTAGCCGCTGGAGTCGTCTTCTCATCCATGAAGCAAACTTTTCCCGCAAGCACAACTTCCTTGTATCGTTTGTAGGTTGGAAGATCCTTGATTGCATCAGTAATCAAGCAAGCAGGGAGTTTCGCACCTTGTTTTCTATTTGATGTGTCTTTGAACCTAACAGATTATGGATTAGTAACTTGGTGTATCTGATGAAGGGAATCTTGGTACCAGGCTTCATGTAGTGTTGCATCATGTTTTCCCAGATCAAACTAGCATAGTCAATGTGGTTCATATGAACCATCCCCCAGAAGGTTTGAAAATGCATGAGCTTTGGGTGTTCATGACCACTATCTCTACCTGAGAACGATTTGGCGATCATGAGATAAATGGTCCTCCATGGTTGTGGGATGTTTTTGAGATCGACTCTAGAATGTTTGGGGATGATGCCAGAATCTTTGTCGTATCCAATGTTAATCAAGAAATCCAATACTTCCTCTTCATTAGAAATCGGGATGTATTCAGTAGAAGGAATGACCGAAAGAAGAAGAATGACACGAAGATCCGCCACATTGACCGTGACTTCCTTAGTGCCAAGTGTCACTTTAATCGCATCTTGTCCGTCAATTTTGTCCATAGTATGCCAAAATGATGAATGTATATATTGGGTACGGTGGCTGTGTTGGTGAGCATGAGATTGAACGGGTGATTCTTGAGAATGTCAACAACAACTTTGCATGAAGATTCTGAGCACGTGAAGTTGTTGAAGTCGACACGGAGATTGTTCTTCCCGATGATTTTGTCATAACCGGCAGGGAAGATATCAGCCATTGTGAGCATATTTGGGGCATTGAGGTTCTCTTGATTGACAGCCATTTCATGATCTGAAAGATATTTAGACAAAAGAACCAACATATTGAAACACATTGTGTTAGTCTTGGTTTGATTTATCGTCTAATTACTTGTTTGAAGTTATCATGTTTATGAATGTTACGACTCCAAAGTCACTATTAGTCCAATTATTTGAAGTTGATGTGATAAGTTACATGAATATGTTAATTTTAAAGTTTTAATGTCCAATATTCACTTAAACACACAACATTTTAACTTTTGAGAGCTTATGAGTAATATTTGGTTTTGTGACTTAAGTGTAACAATTTACAAGCAAATCTACGCGTAACAGTTCAAAAAACAAGGTGGATAGTTGGCTTAAGCATAAACATATGAATTTATGCGTAAAATAGGTGCTTAGGCATATGCGTAAGCTTAAGCGTAAGGGCAAGTCTTAGGCGTAAGAAATTCCTACGCGTAAAACGAGTCCATAGGCTTATGTGCTTACGCGTAAGCTTTAGCAAAAATGTTACGCGTAAGTTTTACTCGTAAGAGTAAAGCTTAGGCGTAAACATCCTAGTTTACGCATATCCTTCCAGGATACGCGTAGTCCCACTGTAGACCCCTTATGCGTAAGAGTTACGAGTAAGATTACACTTATGCGTAACCTTTACGCATAACGGTATTCCGTATGCGTAATCAGTGAACACCTTTTGTCTGATTTTTTTTACGAGTAATCAACCTGTGAAACATAAACATGAAAATTTGATTACAAAATAATCCTAACATTTTCAGAAACACAATACAGGCACAAAGACAAATCAGATACGCGAAGAACAACTTAGGCGTAAGAATAGCTTAAACCCTAAACCCTAGATTCTACACATAATAGATTCAGCCATGAAATTCAATCAAGATTGTTTTCTGCGCATTCCTAGATGTCTAAGGAGTAGTCTAGAAAAGATTTTAACACAAATAACCCACTAAATCAAAAGATTCATGTTTAATGAACCTAAGAACCCTAAACACTTGATTCTTATAATTTGTTGTTTCTGGGCAAGATTGAAGGTTGATTTTATGTAATTAAACATGTTCTAACACTACTTTAAGCATCTAATCATAGCAAAACACACAAACACGAAAAGCCCTAATTATGAACATAAACCCTAATTATCAAAAACGATCAATTAGTGATTCTGGGTAAGATTGGGTGACTGAAATGGTTTAGATACATGTTTACAAAGGTTTTGACACAACCCATTTCATCACAGACAACCTTAGGCGTAATCTCCTAAACCTACGCATACGCGTAAAACACAAACTCAAAATATTTAAGGATTGAACCGTTGGATTGAAAAGATTTTGAAAACCATTGTTTAAAAACATGATCTAAACCTTATACCACTTACAGATTTTGATTTGCTTGAACGGATTTGACGAATGAATAGGAGCCGTAGGATCTTGGTAGGTTTTTGAAATAAATGCTAAAAGAGATGCATTGAATGAGGTTGGTAGGGATTTTTGTTTAGAATTAGTTTGGAAAAGTGACATCATTAGTCCCTCAACCTCAAACTTTTTCAACCAAGACCCATTAACTTCCATTTTAGTTAGACAAAACGCATTTTAGGCAAGAAACTTAACGATACTCCCCCTCGACTTTTGAAATAGTGAAATTTGTAAACTTTTGAGTCCGAGGATGGTATATAACAAGATACATATTCGCCATTTAGAAGAAACAACATATTTTTGGTAACATTCAAGTACAAGGTTTTATGAAACTAAAAAATATTTACTTTCTCCCCCTCAACACTTGTTCGGGAAAAATGGTGAAATGTTTGATGGAACACTGTGTTGATGGAATTTTGCACTTGCGACGTTTGTTTTTCAGATAAAATTTAGAAAAGAAGAATATTTTTGGATTTTATAAGATTTTATATTTTTGTATTTTGTTTTTGAAAAATATTTACAAAAGAGGTTTTGGTGTTTGACTTTTCAGGAATGTTTTAAAAGTTCATCCAGTTCTTCTGGAGTCAAAAACCTAATACCAATACGGTGAATCAAATCAGTAAATCTTGCAGGAGGCAAGGCTTTAGTGAGAAGATCCGCCAATTGGTGTTCTGTACCTACAAAGTATAATTCAACTGTACCCTTTTCCACATGCTCTTTGATGAAATGATATCAAAGATAGATGTGCTTTGACTTTAATGTTGAATGGTGTTGCATGAGATCGAAATAGCACTTCTGTTGTCGCAGTACACCGGAATTCTGTCAAATACATAACCATAATCTTTGAGTTGTGTTCTCATCCAAATGACTTGAGCAGAACACGCATAAATGGCTAAATATTCAGCTTCAGTTGAGGACAGCGATGTACAATCCTATTTCTTCGATTTCCATGACACAAATTTATCACCAAGGAATTGTAAACCTCTAAAGTACTTTTACGTGAATCTAAGCATCCTGCGTGGTCGTCGTCGAAAAAGCTATTAGCTCAAAACCAAAATCCCGGATACGGATCCCAAGTTAATGGTTCCCTTGATGTATCGGAGGGTTCTTTTAGCCTCAGAGAGGTGTCTTTTAGTTGGCATTGACTGATAACGGGAGAAAATATATACAGAAAATACAATGTCGGGTCTACTGGTTGTTAGATACATGAGAGACCCAATAATACTGCGGTATTTGGTAGGGTCAACCAATTTCCCATGTAAATCAGCATCCAGTTTGTTGGTATGTGCCATTGGTGTTGCATACGTGTCACAACTTTGCATTCCATGTTTATTCAATATTTCAAGAGCATATTTGGATTGACTTAAGAAAATACCATGGGGTGATTGATGAATTTGTATTCCTAAGAAGAACGTAAGTTCACTCATCATTGACATTTCAAAATTTGTTTTTATTAGATGTGAAAAAGCGTTTGAGTACTTTTTGTGAGTAGAACCAAAAATGATGTCATCCACGTAAATTTGAACAATTAAAATGTATGCCACATGATATTGAATAAACAGTGTTTCTGATAAAATGATTAGCAAGGAGAAAGGATGACAACTTATCATACCATGCCCGAGGAGCTTGTTTGAGATCGTAGAGAGCCTTGTTCAGTTTGTAGGCGTGATTAGGGAACTACGGATCAACAAATCCTTACGGGCGACTAACATATCTTGTTTCCTTGGTTTACCATTCGAAAGCGGTTTGACATCCATCGATAGCGGTGATGTTCATGTGAGCCGCAAATGCTAGAAAAATCCATGCAGCCTCAAGTCTAGCTACCGGATCAAATGATTCTTCAAAGTCGATACCCTCTTCATGTTTATAACCCTTAGCCACCAGACGTGACTTGTTTCGGATAACCGTACCTTCAGCATCTAACTTATTCTTCCAAATCCATTTGAGACCAATGACGTAGACCCATGTTAGTCTTTCAACCAATTCCCATACTTCTAAACGTTTAAACTGGTTCAGCTCTTCTTGCATGGATTCGATCCAGTTGTCTTGTGTCATTTCATCTTTAATGTTTTTGGGTTCAGTTTGACAAATGGTGAGTGCATAAATGCAATGTTCTTTGTCAGTCTGAAGGCGTTGTCTAGTTACGACTGGTTGGTTTGGGTTGCCAATGATGTTAACAAGAGGATGGTCTTTATTCCATCGGTGTGTCTAGGGTTGATGTTGGTATACATTGTGCAGATTTAGTGGATTTAGATGGCTGGTAGAAGATTCAGCAACATCTGAATTTGCAGTTTCAGTAGCGAAACGGTTGAAGAATGCAATTCCATCATAATCCGCGGGTGCATGTACATCTTGATTAAGAATATCGTCAGCTGGGTCATTGTCATTAGAAGCGGTTTGTTAATTTGTTGTTGGAGATTCAATTGCGGTGCATCGATTATGCATTGTTGTTGTTTCGGTGTATCGGGTAATATATTAGTGTCGGGTTGAGCGGTGAAACATTTGATACATACGAACACGTTGATCAAAATCTTCACAAAACAAAGGAGCAAACAACATTTCCATTTGACGATGAGTGATTTGAAAGGTTTGATCGGTGATGATTGGGGAAGTTGAGACAGTTATGTCGGGTTCCAAGCTTTTTTGCTCGAAGCCATTTACGTGAGCTCATCAAAATGAGCTTGAATGGTTTCATAATTTCCTTTGTCGACGATTCAGTTCGGTATCCTTTGAGTTTTCACGGTATCCAACGAAGACTCAATTTGACTTTGGCCTTGGGCTTTCAAAGTCATCACGATCATTATTTGGGTAACGAGGAGCACCAAATAAGTGAAAGTGTTTAAGGTTCGGTCTTCTGTTATGGATAAGCTCATAAGGTGTTTTGTTGTGGCGTTTTGTTATCATAGAACAGTTCTGAGTGTACCATGTAGTTGACATGGCTTCTGCCCATAAGTAATCTAGAAGTTTTGCATTTATCAACATTGTACTTGCAGCTTCCACTAACGTACAGTTTCGTCTTTCGACAACTCCATTTTGTTCTGGTGTTCGTGCAATGGATGTCCGATGCTCAATTCCTACTTGCTCATAGTATTCTCGAAGAGTTCGCTTCACAAATTCAGTCCCTCTGTCTGTTCTGACTTGTCTAACCGTGTTACGGAGCTAAACTTGAATTTTTGTGAGAAAGGTGATGATTATTTGTGGAGCTTGATCTTTACTTCGAAGAAAATAAACCCGAGTCTGTTGATCCCAGTTGAGCAAACGATCTATTATAGAAGCTGACTTAATAATATAACCTGTTAAACACTACGCAGAATTTAATATTTAACCTTAAGAAGAACAACGATGATTATCACTAAACACCTCAATATATTATTATGATAACATCAAATAGTCACGAATATTAAGTGTCAATTTCCCGATAATGCTCGTTATTTATATCATTTATATGGATTTCGCTTGTTTTCCATTGTTTTCCACTTTCGGGTAAATTACGAGCATTGGAGCTAAAGAGGCGGAAATGGAAACATTACTAAAGATTTATCACGGTATGCTTATTTTGAAGAAGTTCTGGCGTAACTCGTCTCTCACATTCTGTAGTAACTATTGCGTGACCCGAAGTCCAACTTATCAAGAGGTTACTGGCGTAACTCTTCCCAAAGGTTCTGACGTAACTCCATTAGGTCAAAGAGGTTCCACGCGGCGATACTTACGCCGTAACTCTTGCATCACTTACGGCGTAACCGAGTTTATTGAAGACTACGGTGTAACCACTTATAAGGTTACGCCGTAACTAGTAGATCTAGTGCATTTACGGAGAAATAGAAGGTTCTGGCGTAACTCCTCTATTGGTTCTGCCGTAACCCGGACACAGCCTATAAATACCCCGAATTCCGGCATTTCAAAGCATCCCATTCCCACACAACACTGAGAGCGTGGGAAAAAGCTCAAGGCAGGTCTAGGGAAGCATCGGAGTTGTTTCCAAGGAGAAGTCACACCATTACGATAAGCTTTAGCGTTTATTATTTCTTTACTTTCAATTCATGTATTTCGTACCTTTGAATATTGAATTGATTTGCATGATTAATATGAGCTAAGCACCCTTTGGTGCTAGCCTAGTTATGATTCCTTAATTGTTTTGTTTGCGTTTACCTTTACTCCGTACAATTATTTCTAAGTGTATGCATGCATAGTTCTTTGGTAGTCACCCTTGGTTGGTAGTTTTGAATGGCGATAGAGGCCAATTGCCTAGGAGATATGACCAAGTGACCCTAGGTGAGCGATTGAGCAGGAAGGGTAAGATATGACCAATGACGACCCTTTCTACTTGTGCGATTTGACCAACTGATCACTATCGTTTGGATGAACTTAAGAATTGGGGGTGTAGTGTCTAAGTTCCTAACGGTCGGGCACTCACTATTTAGAATCTAGCATGTAGCGGTACTTAATGACTCGGCTTAGGGGACCGGGAACAACAGGACTTATGACGGTGCTTTGATTTCTCTGTGGTGGCATCTTTCTTTGATAGGTTAGGCGAATTGACCAAATGTTGTCCTCTCGAATTTGACCCACGAAGTAATTGGAAGTAGGTGAGCGTAGACATAACTAGCTAGGAGGATTAACTAGGTTAGCACCACTATTCCTCTATTGATTTCCCTTTACCATTTATTTGCTTTTATTTTATTACGCATTAGTAGTTTAATTAATTAAAACCCTATCAAACCATTAATATTACGTGACAATTAGACTTAGTAATTATCCAACACACATAGCTCTTGGGACGACCTCGGCTTTACCATTTACTACACTACACACGACCGGGTACTTTGCCTGTTAGTGCATTAGGGTAGACCATAGGTATAGCGAGACACTATAAATATTAAGACACAGTCGGTAAAACACGCATCAAGTTTTTGGCGCTTCTTGCTTGGGAACTATATTAGGATTAATATTGAGTCTTTCATTTCATTTTAAACTTTTCTCACGATCATATTTCAAGTTTTCGGTACCATGGAAGTTGTTAACATCGATGACCTCACTCTTGAGGAATACTTGGCGTTGACTAGAAGCGGATCAAGGGCGGGTCTCGTAAGACCGGCAATCGGAGCGGATGTTCGTTTGAGATTAAAGACCAATTTATGAGGAGCTTGCGCTAACCCTTTTTCGGAAGCAGGGCGAAGGCGCATATGAGCACGTTGAAAATGTCCTATACATCGCTAGCCTTTTCAACATTCGGGCGTGTCTCATGATCTTTGTTATGCTCGGGTCTTCCCAATGACTCTCCTTTGGGCGGCCGGAAGATGGATCGAAGATTGCCCGCAGGCGGTTAATACTAGGCGCTACTAAAGAAACACTTTATTCAAAGATATTGCCCGCCATCAAAGATTTCTAATCAACTCTTGGAGATCCACAATTTCAAACAAGAAGGCGACGAAACTACGTATCAAGCTTGGGACGAGATACAACGATCTTCTTTATAAGTGTCCTACCAATGATCTAAATAACCGGTGAAGGTCAATATTTTCTACAAAGGAATAAATGTAACTACAAGGCGGATGTTGGACTATCAAGGACCTATCCGAACATGACTCCTACTACGCAATTGAAGCCATTCAAAAATGGCGGACCATTCTCAAAAATGGCACGACGGTGGAAGTAAAAGAAACCAAGGCGGAAGTTTCGACGGAATTGCGGCAATCGCTAGTAAAATTGAAAGTCTCGATCGAGATATCTTTGAAGGTCGGAGAAACCGTTCATGCCATCCAAGTGGGTTGTGAAAGCTGTGGAGGAGGACATCTTACGAAAAGTTGTCCTCATATGGACGTAGAGGATATTGAAGAAGCTAAGTATGGAGAAAATCGACCATTTACGGTGATAATCGAAATAGTAATGGTTATCGTGGAAATTACAACCGTGGGCCTTATGGAGAAAAAGCCCGGTCTTGAAGAAACAATTAACAAATTCACGGAGACTTGACCCGAAACAAAAAGAACAAGATATTTGGTTAAAGGGTTTCCGGAAAACACTAACAAGAATCTTTCGAGCACGCGAAACCCTAACAAATCTTGGAGCAATGATCGAAAAACTCGGTCTTGAGATTGATGGAATTGAACTTAATGAAGCCAAGCGCAAGGAGGAATGCAATCTTGTTTTACCAATGATTCTCAAAAGTGATTGAGGAATGTATTTCTTATCGACATATTGGATGTCGCGAATACCGACCAACGGGAAGAGTTACGCCGTAACTACTTCCACGAGTTCAGCGTAACCATGCTCGGAAGGCATATCGAGTTAGGATCAGTTTATTCTCGGTTAAGGATGTTAGCGCAAGCGGTAATCATTCCATGTTCTCTTTGGTAAAATTGATATTTTGGGGATAGTAGACTTTGGGTCTTGTGTAAACATCATGCCTCTATCCATATTCTTAAAGCGAGGATAATCCACCTTTGGGAAGCGGATATCGTGATTGATTGAGTCTTGAAACTAAGATTACCCCTTTAGGTATTACAGGTGGTATGTGCGTAAGGTCGATAAATTTACCTCACCCCGAATTTGTGGTAGTCGATAATATGAACAACAAAAGGAGCATTTGATTCTTGGTAAACCATTCCTTGACACATTGGCTGTCGGTGGAATCTATGGAGATATTGTGGAGTTTAAATTGGATAAAACCTTGAGCCTTGAGCGGACAAAATCGTTACAAAGGAACCACCAAAAATAGAATTAGATGACTCGATAGGTTTCCACCTTCATCTTTTAGCCATTTGCGGGAGTCGAATCCGGCGACAATGAAGATGATGAGGAAGAGATTCCGTTTCTTTCCCGATTCGTTGTAAAGGAAGAGTTCCTTTGTTGTGTTCCTTTACGAAGGGACGAGTAATATTTCCACATGTTCCCCTTTCCAAAAGGATGTAATGGAGGAGGAGTATCTCATTCGGACGATTAAAGAAGCGCAAAAGTTTGGTGGTCTTTGGGAAAAGAAGATGATATCGAGAAAAAGTGGTTACAAGAGCATAGTGCTTTTGCGAATGGTTCTCCGACATTGCTGGACCATTCATTTTGCGAACCGGTTATGATGCACGATGAATACACCTTGGCATGGCCTACATGTAACCCCAATCGCAAGATTTGCGATGGAGGAAAATACCACGAACCTAAATGGCTCAAACGCAAAGAATGGGCATGTTTTGACGAAGATAAGAGGAGCAATGTAGGATACAGGGGAATCTCATTTGAAAATTGGTTACTAGTAAAGTTTGGGTATGTTCAAATTGATGAGGAAGAAAAGGCTAGGTTTCGTTTCGAATGGGCACGAGCTAATTTTCTACAAAAAAGATACTCCATGACTCGTTATGTTTCACCACATGTTTGGGACCAGCCTTATTCAATGAAAGACATGGAAGAAGTCGGGGATGTCCAAAGACCCCCATAGGAGCCCCGCGGCTCTGAGTCTAACTTAAAGACTCGTTAATAAAGAAAAGTGCTCTTTCGGGAGACAACCCGAATTATCCCTTTCTTTTGTTTTATTTCCTTTCATTGGGTTTTGTGTTTTCTAACCATTTTGCGAGGAGACAAAGAAGTAATTCTGCTGCGATTCTTGATCGAGCGAGTTCTGGCGTAACTCATCTTGGTGATTACGCCGTAACCAACATTTTAGCGAAATTCTTGACGCATTACCAATTACGGCGTAATTCCATCTCGATGGTTCTGCCGTAACTATTCGCTTCACTGACTCATACGAGGTTTTGCGATTCTGGCGTAACTCTCTCATAGGAGTTCTGACGTAACTCTCTCTGCTAATTCTTTCATTTTAAAACACGGTAACCTTGTATTAGTTTTAAATGAACTTTGTGGGTGTGTTTCTGTAAACCCTCACGAGACTTCACTCGTCCACTTGGGACACCAAGTGGTTTAAAACTTGTTGCATTCGCTAAATGCAACCGTGATTCCTCTGAAAGTGAGTTAGGTTTGTTTTCATTTTATTTTTCTTTTTAGAATTATGCTTGTCGGTATTGTGATTTCGAGGATTGAAGTTTGTTCATGGCGCTTAAGCGAAGGCACGATCCTTTCTCGTGGGCCTTCTTCTTTTGGAGCAAATTTCGGGGAAGTTCTCGCTCTAATTCTACCTTTCTCTTCACCTTTATTTTAATGCCTAGTACAAAGGGACTTTGTACAATTCAAGTGGGGGCGGAGTAGAATTATCTCTTGAACTTTATTTAGCCCTCATTTTCTAGTTTATTTTGAAAAATTATGCCATTTTAAAATTTTGACATGTTTTCGAACCTAACTAGATTAGACCTTAGCCGAGCACATACAACCCTTGATATTACATGGTGAGATTAGCCTTATCCGTTTCCAATATTTTACCCCAAATCCACCAAATTATGAGTGTCTTGGGTAGCTTGTAAACTTTAGAACTTGGCCTTTGCATCATTTTGAGACCATAGGCGAGGTATGTTGAGTTAGCTCGATGTATTTGGACTTTTCAGTTTTAGAAGGCAATATTATAGGATTATCACCCAAACAGCCTACCATTGTGAGTCTATCGATTAGTCACCTCGACTTTTCGACCCCCATGTGAAACCCTTTTGTTGCACTCCCCTTTAGTGCAAGATACCCCTAGATACACCCTTATGAGCCATTCCTTTCATTTTGTCAACCCAATATATTGTTTCGTTACACCCTTACACCTTAGCCTACCCTGTAGTCTTTATTTGTAATTGGGAAGTCATCATTTGCCTAAGTTCAAGGTTCGAGTGGAAAGGTTTGGAAATCACGCTTTCATCGACAACAATTATGAAGATCATTGAAGACCCCCCGAATTCCCATTGTTCATCTCAAGTGGGGGATGTTATGTTATTATGTTATGTTAAAAAAAAAAAAAAAAAAAAAAAAAAAAAAGTTGATTGAGTTATGATATTGTAAAGTGCGATGTTATAAGCACTATAGTATGAGCTTTATTGTTTAGTATCGAGGAGGCCACCTCGGTCACATTAGAAGATTGGAGTTGGAGTTATACCAACTGAAGAAGAAAAGGTAGTGTGCCCATCACGGCGTCCTCTAATGACACATCTACCTTGCATTTCATGATCCGGTCTCTAGACTTCTAAGCTTGAACTTTGGGCGGACGGTGAAGTGGTGATGACTTAGTTATAGATTTAGACTACATGCTTGTTTTCATTTTACACCAATTATATATCCCATGTCTTATCCTACCCTTTAGTCATGAAGCGTGTCTAGGTGATGCGTGAGCAATCTTTGGTGTCTTGGCCATGGATTTGGTCATGTATCATTGATTTTGTCCACTTAGCCGTGACATGTTAGTAATGATGAGTCACCCTTAACCTTTGTCGTGTCTACCCATATTGCCTTCGAGAATTGTTTAGCCCTTAACTCTAGTGGTGGAGATTTGTGTAACCGCCAAGCTTATGATAGAATACATGCTATGGTATGCGATTGGTGATCACCCGAAATTGACACTTAGAATAGTTGAGAGATTTGAGTGTTTGTTCCCCTTTCGTGAGGTGTTCGGCTTTGTTTTATTCTAGCATAAGGGTTTGTAAACTCATATTTTCGGGTTTTGGGAGATATCTTTTAGGAATCTATCTAATAAGGTCTACTTGAGGGCAAGTAGAGTTCAAGTGGGGGATATTTGATAACATCAAATAGTCACGAATATTAAGTGTCAATTTCCCAGATAATGCTCGTTATTTATATCATTTATATGGATTACGCTTGTTTTCCATTGTTTTCCACTTTCGGGTAAATTACGAGCATTGGAGCTAAAGAGGCGGAAATGGAAACATTACTAAAGATTTATCACGGTATGCTTATTTTGAAGAAGTTACGGCGTAACTCGTCTCTCGCATTCTGCCGTAACTATTGCGTGACCCGAAGTCCAACTTATCAAGAGGTTCGGCGTAACTCTTCCCAAAGGTTCTGACGTAACTCCATTAGGTCAAAAGAGGTTCCACGCCGCGATACTTACGCCGTAACTACCGCATCACTTACGGCGTAACGAGTTTATTGAAGACTACGGCGTAACCACTTATAAGGTTCGCCAGTAACTAGCGGATCTAGTGCATTTACGGAGAAATAGAAGGTTACGGCGTAACTCCTCTATTGGTTACGCCGTAACCCGGACAACCTATAAATACCCACAATTCCGGCATTTCAAAGCATCCCATTCCATACACAACACTCGAGCGTGGGAAAAAGCTCAAAGGAGGTCTAGGGAAGCATCTGAGTTGTTTCAAGGAGAAGTCACACCATTACGATAAGCTTTAGCGTTTATTATTTCTTTTACTTTCAATTCATGTATTTCGTACCTTTGAATATTGAATTGATTTGCATGATTAATATGGCTAAGCACCCTTTGGTGCTAGCCTAGTTATGATTCTTAATTGTTTTGTTTGCGTTTACCTTTACTTCCGTACAATTATTTCTAAGTGTATGCATGCATAGTTCTTTGGTAGTCACCCTTGGTTCGGTAGTTTTGAATGGCGATAGAGGCCAATTGCCTAGGAGATATGACCAAGTGACCCTAGGTGAGCGGAATGAGACGGGAAGGGTAAGATATGACCAATGACGACCCTTTCTACTTGTGCGATTTGACCAAGTGATCACCTATCGTTTGGATGAACTTAAGAATTTGGGGTGTAGTGTCTAAGTTCCTAACGGTCGGGCACTCACTATTTAGAATCTAGCATGTAGCGGTACTTAATGACTCGGCTTAGGGGACCGGGAACAACAGGACTTATGACGGTGCTTTGATTTCTCTGTGGTGGCATCTTTCTTGATAGGTTAGGCGAATTGACCAAATGTTGTCCTCTCGAATTTGACCCCACAAGTAATTGGAAGTAGGTAGACGTAGACATAACTAGCTAGGAGGATTAACTAGGTTAGCACCACTATTCCTCTATTGATTTCCTTTACCATTTATTTGCTTTTATTTATATTACGCATTAGTAGTTTAATTAATTAAAACCCTATCAAACCATTAATATTACGTGACAATTAGACTTAGTAATTATCCAACACACATAGCTCTTGGGACGACCTCGGCTTTACCATTTACTACACTACACACGACCGGGTACACTTTGCCCGTTAGTGCATTAGGGTAGACCATAGGTATAGCGAGACACTATAAATATTAAGACACAGTCGATAAAACCGCATCCGGTGGATAATCTTTATCTATGAACATGAATATCTTCTCCTAGGTAGTCCGAATAGCATGCAATCTACAAGGCGATATAGCATCCATTCTACAATTTCACAATCTTCCCAAAATTTGTCTCCGGATTGGGTTGAAACATGTTCTTCACGAGATGTCCACATAAACCTAGCTAATGTTCCTGTTGGTCCAAATTTACCATACCTGAAATTAATGACCTTCAATAGTCATGTTCGGATCAATCTTAGTACTTCTCCACAAAGAACACCCAAAGTTGAAGTATTGATCTATCCAACCATCTCCTCTTGTAATTTCAATCACTTCTACGTCATTTCTTTGTGACAATCGCCAATCTACAATTGGTTGAAAAGATCTTAAGGGTGTAGGATTGATAGGTTCTTCAGGTTGATCACACACCATAAGATACTGTTTCAATCTTTCTTCCTTTTCCATCTCATCATCCATCTTCTGTTTCTTGGAACTATACTCCTCCTAAATAGTTTCTTTTCTCTTTTGTCTGTTACTTACCATCTCATCCTCTCTCTTAGAATTCATGTGAATGAAGTCATCACATCTTCTTTTGCAAGTAATGTAAATCTCCTCAACCTTCTCATAAGAGCAATTCCTCAAATTTATAGAAACATTCATCCCCATATGCCTGATAAACTTCATCATTTGATTTCTCTTTTCTTGCTTGGTTGGAGGTTTGTTCTTCTTTGCTTGATAATCTTTAAAAGCTCTTTCATGCTTCATCTTTCTCATCATCTCAACCAGCATTTTAGATCTTGTGTCAATGGATAATTAACCTCATTCAGCTTCTGTCATCTCACTTTGCATCCTTTCAGAAGCTTGAAATAGTGGTTGTTCATTGTTCCACTCTTCAATTAATTTCAGAGAAGCTTACTCATCCTTTTGCCTTTTCTTTTCCTTAGCAAGTTCTTCAGCATTTAATTCCATATGCAATCTTAAAGCTTCTTCTGAATCATACGCCTCCTGCTCCTGTCTATTTTTAAACTTCAAAACTGGTTCTGTAATTCCTTTACCCTTTCTAATATCTGGTTGAGCAACTATCTTCACAGGCTCACCAATTTTCAAACTTTTAGCCAAAGGTTTAGGTCCAGTTGTTTTAAGTATAATAGGGACAGGTTCAATGATGGGTTCAAGGATTGGTGGAGATTGTTTTAGATTCAGCAATGTACTAGCAACCTTCTTCTCAGCTTCTTTTGTCTTTGGTGGTGGTGTTAATGTGGTTGTGATTATCATGGCAGTGGTTATGATAGCAGTGGATGTATCTGAAGTAACAGTGGTTAGAATTACCTCAAAAGTAGTTGCAGCAGTGATTTCTTCTGTACACCTTTGTCGTGTCTACCCATATTGCCTTCGAGAATTGTTTAGTCCTTAACTCTAGTGGTGGAGTGATTCAGGTTTTACTGACTAGGTTTTAATATTTATAATGTCTCGTTATACCTATGGTCTACCCTAATGCACTAACGGGCAGTGTACCCGATCGTGTGTAGTGTAGTATTTGGTAAAACCGGGGTCGTCCCAAGAGCTATGTGATCGGATTCTAATTAAGTCTTGGTGTCACTGATTTTAATTGGTTTTAAGATTGAAATGATTAATTAACTACTAAAGCAAGAAATGCAATAAAACAAATAAAGAATAGGGTTGTGATCAATAGAGGAGAAGTGTGCTAACCTAGTTACTCATCCTATCATGTTAAGTTCACGTTTAATTACTTCCAATTGCTTCAGTGGGTTTTAAGTCGCTAGGACATCATTTGGTCGATTCATCTAACCTATCACAAGGTTTCCATCGGAGATCAAACTACTACCCTTGAAAGTCCAATTGTTTTTAGTCCCCTAAGCCAAGTCATTAAGTTCCGCTACATGCAAGATTCATAACCATGAGTGCCCGGGCACTAGCATCTTAAACACTCATCCCTAACTTCTTAAGTTCATCCAAACGGTAGGTGATAAGTTTGTCAAATCGCACAAGCAAAGAAGGGTCGTCAGTTGGTCAATACTTACCCTTCCCACTCAGTCTACCTACTTAGGGTTAGTTGGTCATATCTCCTAAGCAACTAGACACTACCGCCATTCAAAACTACCAAAACAAGGGTAGCTACCAACAAACTATGCATGTATACACTAGAAACTATTATACGAAAACAATGTAAACATAAACAAAACAATTAAGGAATCATAACTAGGCTAGCCCCAGAGATACTTAGCCGATCATATTAAATGTAACAATTGATTCAATGTTTAACATATTGAAATACATGAATTGAAAGTAAAAGAAATGATAAATTGCTAATGCTTATCGTTAGGAGTGATTTCTCCCTTGGAGATGGCTCCGTATGCTCCTCGAGATCGCCTTGACCTCCTACCACGTCTCTGCTTTTGTGTGTGGAGTGAATGATGAAATGCATAACTTTAGGCGGTATTTATAGGCGGATCACGGTTCTGGCGTAACTTAAGTTGAGAGTTACGCCGTAACATCCCTTTCTTCGTATTTTGCTATGGAAAAGCTGGTTACGGCGTAACATCAGGAATGAGTTATGCCGTATCTTCAATAAATCATGTTTACGACGTATTTGTAGAACGATTTACGGCGTAGCTTGCAGCGGCGTGGAACATCATTTGACCTAATTAGTTACGGCGTAATCCTAGGATGAAGTTACGCCGTAATCTTCAGTTGAGTTGGTTTGCTGAGTCACGCTTTTGTTACGGCGTAATGTGAGAGAAGAGTTACGCCATAATTACTTCAAAATAGGCATACTATCATATATCTTCAATAAACTCTCCAAATCCGCGTCTCATTAGTTCCAATGCTTGTAAATTACCTGAAAGTGAAATATAGAGGAAAACAAGCGTAAATCGAAATAAATGATATAAAATACGAGCATTATCGGGGGAAATTAACACTTAATATTCAAGATTATATGATGTTATCATGGAGATTTGTGTAACCGCCAAGCTTATGATAGAATACATGCTATGACTGTGCGTTGAGTGATCACCCCGAAATTGACACTTAGAATAGTTGAGAGACTTGAGTGTTTTGTTCCCATTTCATGAGGTGTTCGGCTTTGTTTTATTCTAGCATAAGGGATTTGTAAACTTATATTTTTCGGTAATGGGAGATATCTTTTAGGAATCTATCTAATAAGGTCTACTTGAAGGCAAGTAAAGTTCAAGTGGGATTTTGATAACATCAAATAGTCCCCGAATATTAAGTGTCAATTTCCCGATAATGCTCGTATTTTATATCATTTATATGGATTTACGCTTGTTTTCCTCTATATTTCACTTTCAGCTAATTTATGAGCATTGGAGCTAATGAGACGCGGATTTGGAGAGTTTATTGAAGATATATGATAGTATGCCTATTTTGAAGTAATTACGGCGTAACTCTTCTCTCACATTACGCCGTAACAGAAGCGTGACTCAAAAAAACCAACTCAACTGAAGATTACGGCGTAACTCCATCTTAGGATTACGCCGTAACTAATTAGGTCAAATAATGTTCCATGCCGTTGCAAGCTACGCCGTAACTCCTTCAACGATTACGGCGTAATCATGATTTATTAAAGATACGGCGTAACTCATTCCAGATGTTACACTGTAACCAGCTTTTCCAGAGAAAAATATGAAGATATTGATGTTACGGCGTAACTCTCATATTAAGTTACGCCGTAATCAGATCTGGCCTATAAATACCGCCCAAAATTCGGCATTTCTATTCATTCACTCCACACACAAAAGCAGAGAACGTGGGTAGGAGGCTGAAGGCAGATCTCAAGGAGCATAAGGAGCCATCTCCAAGGGACAAATCACTCCCTAACGATAAGAATTAGCGATTTATCATTTCTTTTACTTTCAATTCATGTATTTCATTATGTTAAACAGTGAATCGATTGTTACAATTAATATGATCGGCTAAGCACCTCTGGTGCTAGCCTAGTTATGATTCCTTAATTGTTTTGTTTATGTTTACATTGCTTCCGTATAATTGTTTCTAGTGTATGCATGTATAGTTTGTTGGTAGCTACCCTTGTTTCGGTAGTTTTGAATGACGGAAGTGTCTAGTTGCTTAAGAGATATGACCTACTGACCCTAAGTAGGTAGACTGAGTGGGAAGGGTAAGAATTGACCAAGCGGCGACCCTTCTTCGCCAGTGCGATTTGACCAACCGATCACCTACCGTTTGGATGAAATTAGAAGTTAGGGATGAGTGTTTAAGATGCTAGCGCTCGGGCACTCATTGTTATGAATCTTGCATGTAGCGGAACTTAATGACTTGGCTTAGGGACTAAAACAACTGGACTTTCAAGGGTAGTAGCTTCATCTTCGGTGGAAACCTTTGTCGATAGGTTAGGACGAACCGACCAAATCTCGTCCTAGCGACTTTGATAAAGATTTAAACGCACACTTTTAAGGGTCATTTAAGCCCTTAATCGCCCCTTTTATATCCGTTCTGACTTAATTTTGTTCCTTTTCACTTTTAGGTCTCTTGGAAGCAAAATGCTAGAATGATGCATTTTGAGCGAAAAGGAGTGAATATATGAAGAAAATGGCTAAGTCAAGATCAAAGACTCTTAAGCTGCTGGAATTGAAGCTGACGGCGTCACAATCCATGGGCGACACCGTCCATCTCTACGTAATTAAATTTGTGACGACTCAGTAGCGTTTTTGCTATTTTACACCGACGGTGTCGCTTTGAAGAGTAAGGGTGTCACGAAGACTTTTCTTCTCCTACGGCCTAGATCCGATTCGACGACGCCTTTGTTGAAGACCAGCGGCATCACAACCACAACTCAAGCGTCGTCCCAATGATGACTTGGCCAAGACGAAACCCTAATGATGGAGATCTGACGGCGTCCCAACTAAAACGATTTTGGTCCGGTTTGGACAGTATCTTAGGGTTCTCATACCCTATTGTACATCAAGATAAGTAATTTACTTCATTGATTTCATTATGTCTTTGATTGTATGTGTGTATGCTTGCATGTTTAATATGTCCGGCTAAATTTCTTGTGTGTTTGCTTAGATCTATGAAACCTAGTTATTAATTATTGATTGGTTGTCTCTTATCTTAATTGTAATTGGCTTAGGATTGCACTAGGCTATCATTGTGTTTTTAATGCTTGAGTAATCTTTATGAACCTTAGTTTATAGTCACTTAGCAGAATTGTACACTAAACATCAAAAGATAACCTTAGAGTTAGTTTTTGAATTCTAGAGATTTCGTAGGCAATAACCTTAAGGTATTCTCAAAGAGTTAGGGATAAAAGCATACCCTACGACCTTAGAAAACACAACGCGTTAAGAATAAGGACGTGACAATTCAACCACCAATAAAATATAACTAAGGAGTAATAGTATATAGGTAGAACATTTTTAATCATCATACGAGAACACATCAAATAGACATAAGACTACCCATTAGTTTAGATAATTAGATAGTAGAAGTAATCGGTAGAAGTACCAAAACCCCCAAATCCAAACCCCGAGATTTTACCCTTAGCTTTATAAAAAAATATAAAAAGATAAAAAATAATCTTCCTCAACCTCAAACCTTAGCGTAATACATCTCTCACTAGCATTCCTATTCCCCTAGAGAACGATATCAATACCCGAGGCTTACCCAATACTACACTACAACGATTAGGTTCACTGCCTATGGTGTTGAAAAAATTGCTCGACGAAAAGGAAGTTCCTTTGACCCCGAACGCATTATACGCGCATCAAGTTTTTGGCGCCGCTTCTGGGGAATAGAATAGCTAGTTAGATTTCCATCTCGTTTAGGTTCCCTTGCTTGATTCCTATCAAGTAAGCTCTTTTTTTTTTCTTTTTTTTTTCATTTTTAGCTTCCTCGTAGTCTATCCCTCTTCTTCGTGCCTTTGTTAGTAATCCCATCACTTTTCATCATGGAAGGTGATAACCCGCCACCACTCATCGACCCACCAATCATTGACCCGCCAAGAGGCCGTACTCTTGGTGAATACTCTATGTAATCACCGGTAAATTTCCACTTGTATGATATTCTAACTAAAGAATACTTATCCATTTTTCACGGCTAATTTTTTTTTAAACGTTATCAGTTTATCTAATCACAACAACTAACTAATATGATGTAACTCACATTCTTAATAAATGTACACATCATAACCAGAATGTCTTAAGTTCATTCCTTATACGTCAAGTATAAAAGTTTTCAACTTTTATTTAGCACTTTACGTTATTTCATAAATGTACGATTATTAAACATTCAAACTAAACGTTTTCTATCTATTGGAGTTTTCATGAAACCATAATTTATTATAACTATGATTTCGCTTAACTAACCCATCAACACTAAAGTACAACATTTTATACCTAGAGTACAAGTCATTAAAGCACGGAACCTAGCTATACTTTAATTTCCATTACAAGCCCTAATATACAACTCTATGATTTTATGTGCATGATATATTTTCAAAATACTAATGTACAAGTCTTTCAAGCACATGTACAAGTATTTAATGCATACAAGCTTAATACTTATATAAATCATATTATAAACCTCAATGTACCTATCTTAAAGCACATGATACAAACCTATAATGCACAAGCCCTTAAAATTGACATTCTTATAATTTACAAGTCTAAGGTACAAGTCCTTAATGCTTGTGGTACAAGTACTTAATGCATGGAACTAAAGTCTATACTTTTCATAAACCTAACTAAACTAACTTAAATCTAGTTACAAATCAACTAAACTCTAATTAGACACATATATGATCACAAACTAAGCCACATCACCTTGTCTTCATGATCTCTAACTATGATGACAAACATCTCAAGCTATCTATGTGGTCTCATTAGAACCATTCGAACCAATAACCCAAGTCATGGATATCATGTAAACACTTCACCATGTCCCCCTCACCACATACAAAATACCATGCTACACATCACCTTGTTTTCCACCATACTCCTTATTATGGTTACAACCTAGTACGAGTGGCCAAATTACCTTCCATAAACCCAAATCCTCCTTGCCTATATAAATCGACACAAACACTCTTTTCATCTCATACTTTGTTCTAACAACAAACCACTCAATCACACACTTATAATCTGATCTTAATTTCCAATAAGAAGTAGAAGGAAGTTGCACTAAAGTCTAGTAACTTTGGAATAGGCCTTGTTTCCATTTGGAGCCATTCTAGTCGAATTCCTTCAGTAAGTACCAACAGTTTGTAAGTCTATTAAACTCACTCAATATCGTTATCACCTTTAATATCAATTGCATGCTATTAAAAAGGATTTTATAAGGAAAACGTGGCAATTTGAATCACTTAAAATGAGTACACGAATCAAAAGTTATGACCAAACGAAGTTACCAAAAATATGTCCAAAACTTTATGTGGACAGAAAGGCCGGGCACGCGAAACGAGGCACTTCTGGTCCGTTTCATCAAAAAGTTAAAGCATGAAAGTTGTCCAAACGACGTTTTCTTCAAAAACTCGAGAGCACGGGTCCGTAAAGCATAACTAAGTCATATTTTAATAAAATCCCATGACTTTTTTGATTTTATAAAACCAAACGCCCACTTTGGACCAAGTTTTAACTCATGAGTTTTGAGCTTTAAGTCGAGCTATTGTACCATTTTAATAAGCCCCTAGGAGACTCTAGAACGCCCCCAAGACCTGGCCAAAAGATGCACATGTCACGTTTTTATTCTCTTGTCTTTTCCTTGTCGCGAGCCACTAGACCAAACACCCTTATTTAAATTTTTCGACATGTTTTCTAAACAAGAGACCCTAAAACCTTTCAAGGATAGACTAAATAAGTTTATAAACATGTAACTATGCTTAATAAGTCAAATCGTGAGCCTTAAAATCGAAAACCAAATTGTTTTCATTTCTGTCCATATCGAGTAAGCTGCCCAAGTGACCATTTTTGTCCAATTATTTTACCTATCAAACAAGGTCCATAAAATCTATAACTTGGCCCTTTTGAAGTCCTTACAGCATAGATAATAAAGGAACAAAGGTATCACGGAAACCTTGGCTTGTATAGTTTTTATTTAAGACTCTTTTGGGCTTGTCACCCACTGAAATTAGTCTTTTTGTCAAAACGCCCCATCCCCTCCACTTTGGGAAATTATTGCGACCATCCGTAAGAGCTTAAGACTTCTAGTTTGAACCATTAGAAAGACCACCCGGAAAACTCTTGAAGGGATCAAAAACGTAGTAAAAACCTCTTAGGGCGTGTTTGGTTCACTTAATTTGGGTGGTTTTCGGATGTTTTGAATTTAAAGTTTTGGCTTTATCGTGTTTGGTTGTCTTTTTAAGGGATTTTAAAATACTGACATTCTTTAATTTGGTGGGTTTATAAAAACATAGGGCGGAGGCCAGTTTTGAAACACGGAGTCAATATTAGACAACTATACCCTTCTCTCTCCTAATAATACATCTGTCTTCCACTCTTCCCCACCCTTCATCTTCTCCACCCTTTCTCATTCATGAAAACCCAAACGAACACCTTATCTCTTAACAGCAACAAAATCTACCAAAATTATCCCCTTTCTTTCATTCTCTACAAGTGTTTGATATATTTTTGCAGCCTTTTGATCTCATATGATAGTTGCATATCTCGTGTCTTGGATAGTTGCAAATCTTGCAGATCTATTAATTGAAATTTTGGCAAATACAGTAGTAGTGTAGAAGTTTTGTGTATTTGGTTCCAGGTATGATTAGTGCCATTTGTAATTTGGTCATGGTTTTTTATTTGATTAAAGATGTTATAATCCATGATAAAAGAATGGTTGAAGTTTTGTGTGTGATTCGTTCAACGAATACGATAATTTGACAAATCGATTGTATCTGTTCAAATAAAATAAGTTGGGAAATAGTGTTTTTATTGCTCCAATCTTATAAATGATGTTTTACATTTTATATTGATTTGTTCCTATTTTTTTAATTCAAAACAAAAGATTGATTAACTTTTTTTTGTAAGACAGTGTTTGTTGATACTTCACGATGAAAAAGGAGATCAACCAAGAACATGGCTTTCAATTTTGAAACAAACCAGACATTAAAAAAAGGACAATCACGTCATTTACTAGTATTTACTTTGCAATTCTTTTTACATATATGTGTCAACCAAACGTGATTGAGAGTTGTAAAAACAAGTATTTGAGACCCCTCAAGCTTTGAAATACTCCAATGTTTTAAAACCAATGAATTCAAATTTGTGAACCAAATGCCCCCTTAAGGCCTCGCTTATATTTACCCTTACTTTTGTCGATTTAGGCCTAAAACAAGTAAATTTTTCTTATAAAACTATAAGGATAAAAATTGTAATTTTTGAAAGATAAAGTTTTCTTGGGCTAAAAATGTAATTTTTTCAAAGTTAATTATACAAGGGCTGATTTTGTAAATAACCCATAGTTGAGGGTATAAAGTGTCATTTTAAAAACTATAAGGGTAAAAGTGTAATATGCTATATTATTACGGAATATAGTTATAACACTTTAAATGACTCGGGATTAAACATATATACATGTAATAATTTTATATCAAGAACGGATTTATATAAAGCGCATATATATATATATATATATATATATATATATATATATATATATATATATATATATATATATATATATATATATATATATATACATCTATATAACATTAACGAAACGATGATAATGTAAATATGAGAATAAGTAATTATGATAAAATATTATCATCCATAAACTTTTGAAGAAACTTCATATTGTCTCACTTAACATTTAGTCACCAATAAAACATTAATGAAACAAAAAGTAAACTCACATACATATACATATATATACTGAAAACTTGACATATCAACTCAGGTTACGTGTCGGAGACGTTTATCAACTTTACTTAATTTGTTTTCCATCCAGACTACTGTAACATCGAGGTGAGTTCGCAGCCCCATTTTCTATCATTTATCAATTTTGTAAACTCTTTTGGGGGAGATACATGCTCAACTACTTTCTTTTACTATCACAAATACTCTAAACTTTTACATACTGTTGTGAGTTCATAGTCCCACTTTTTACTTGTTTTTCAAGCTCATGGGGAGATACATGCTACAAACCCGAACACAAGTATTTTTCTATGCCACACCTACACCGATTGTTATTGCTTAAGTTACTTACACCGCCATCGAAAGTCCCTCATATCATGAACCATTAATCACTGCGAGTGAAGCGAATATAGTGAATAGATCTATTGTCGGTTGGCCCCATTTGTGTGTTTCGGATAGGTAACAAAATGCACTTTATTTGAGAATACTAGGAGAATGTCAAACTCCTACCAGAGGGCATTGTTGCTCACATCATTACTATGATGTCTCTAACTTACGTCATTATTATGACGCGTTCGTGTTAAGGTTTGCGTTTATGAGACTTAAGGCAATATATACTGTGTTGCAATGAGACAAATGCTGCAACTACTGAATTTATGGGTGCAACAACATGACCCAACCTTGAAACTTGTGTTCAACTGATTACTAAACAAACGAACTATAGGTGTATAACAACGTAACCCACTACTTATTTCATCGATATTGGTATTTATTACAATAATCGCTCAAACTCGAAACTATTGAACTCAATCTGCTTTAATCATAAACTCTATGAACTCACCAACCTTTGTGTTGACACTTTTAGCATGTTTATCTCGGGTTCATAATTTACGAGGATGGCACGGAAGGGCACGGATACTCAAGAAGGCTATATTATCATTCGAAAACTTATTTAATAAAATGTAAAACCACTGGGACCTAATTTTGTAAACTCTGATATTTATTTAAATTGAATGATAAATCTTTTAAAACGACTCAATTAGGGTTCGTTTTCTATTGATATAACTGTCGTGCCATGAAGTAACACCTCCTTGAATTCCGCTGCGTATCACGAAATTGGGGGTGTTACAGATTGGTATCAGAGCCTCAGTTATAGAGAAACGGGTCTAATTGAGACCTAAACTATAACTACTTTTTCACAAAAAAGTTTTATAGCCTTTCACTTTCCGTGCCTTCCATCCTTCAGGTAATTATGTGATTTATAAATAGTTTATGCTATCCAAACACTTTAGTATATTGATACATACACTCGGCATACTTTCGATCACTTTATAAACATACCTGCATGTGCCTATTCTAAGGCATTACGACTCAACCACATTTCCCCGAGCATGTACCTACTTCTATATTTTTCAAATTTATGAAACCTTCTCAAGACATTGTAACCAATTACAATGGTCTTTCCTACTTACCTTATTTACACTGAATATATATACTCACCAACTATTTTAAGTATTATGGCAACTTCCCTTGATATTTGTAAAGGGTGGAGGGTTTATTTTCAAGGTATATATAGTTATATTGCATGTTTAAACCTTTTAACCATAACCCTTAACGATACATGTAGCAAATTCTTTAAGAAAATAAAGAAAAAAAAATAGATTTTTTAAGTTACAAAGTAAACATGAAGAATGCTAAAACTGTATTTTCGTTTTCCTTATCCTATACAAAAAAATCCAGAAGAAATATAAGCATTTTCCTTCATCTAAATGTGCCATCAACTTATATAGTTCAAAAGACCAACTTATATACTTCTTTTAGTTATTTTTAGTTCTAGGGCCACTTGTTTGGCCATTGTATGTTTGTTTGTTTTGTGACTTTGTATTTTTTTTTGTTCGGATTCCTATCTCTTTAAGACTCTTGTTTGGAGATGAGGAACGCCGTTTGTTTGTATTGTTTTGTTCAGTTTTTACTGCATTTCAAAAAAATAAAATAAATAAATAAAACGAACACATGCATTTCAATCAAATTAAAAGAACAATGTCATCTTTAACCATACTCTTTATAAATTCTTCTAGTTTGAAGTAACATTGACATAGTTTACTTATATTCATCCTTACAAAAAAAAGTCTAATCTTCAACCACATTCTCCAAACTTAAACTCAAAGCCTTTAGAGCGGAGGGTGTGGCTCCGTTATACCTCGTCGTGAGCCTACGTGGCTCTTCGCCGTGGGCCGCCGCCACACCGGCGTCCTTCGTCGTGGCTCGCCGTCGGATCCACCGCCGTGGTGATGACGAAGATGAAAAGCTGACAAACCCACTACTACCAACAGATATATTTGAAAATCAAATTATATCCGTTATTAAACGGATAGAAATCTATTTATTTTATTTTATTTTTTTTAAAACTCACCACCCTTATAATTAACATATCATATCCACCATTTTCATCATCTTCATCTCCTCCATCTTCCTCAACTCTCTATACCTTTATTCAAAAAAAAATCTCAAAATGTCTCACAACCCAAATAACGGAGGGTATTTCACAAACTTACTCAACTCAAACCCACCACAATACGGGGGTTCTTCAAACCCGTCTACCCCCTCCTCGCAAAATTCCAACCCGTCTTCACAAGAAATTTTTCTTAACTAACAATATACGTTTCAATAAGGATTCGCAAGTCACCCCGCCCGATTTCCATCACCACAGCTTTTTAACCCGTCATAACCTCCACCGTTTTTTAACCCGTCACAACCTCAAACGTTTCCCTAAATGGAATCAAAACCATCCGGTTCACAATTCAAAGTTCTAAAACCACGTGAACCGGCCAAAGGTAGGGGAAAAAGACGAAGGCAAAAACAAGTTGTGGATTGGGACGCAGACGACGATTTAAAATGTGGAAGTCATAGCCTGTGAGACGGAGGAAGTGGAGCAAGTCGAAGAAAGGTTACTTGCGATGTTGGATAGAAATTTCCCAAGATCGAGATATGGGAAATGACTGTTCCGAAGATTTCTTTTGGAACGACATTCTCGACATGTTCAATGCTCAGACCACCAATGACCAGCGTGGCAAAAATATGATAACTGGTAAATGGTCGAGGATTAACGGTGATTGCCAGAAGTTCAACGCTATTTACAAACATCTGGAAAAAACTATCCAAGAGAAGATCGAGATGGAGTTTCTGATGATAGATCCGAATTTGAATCCTAACCCGGTAAAAGCAGAGATCATCCGAAAGAGGCAAGAACGACTAGTCAAGAAATATCACGAAAGAGATGACTAGGTTTCTTATTATTAGTTGTGTTGTATTTTTTTTTTACCCGTGACATTTTTTTTTCGTATTGTTTTTATTAGTATGTGTTTTTTTTTTCTTATTATTATGTTATGTATTGTATTTTTTTTTAATGAAATGAATTTAGTTTATTTGAAAAATTGAATAAAAAAATAAAGTGGTAGTGGTGGGCCCCAAATGAAGAGGTTGAGATTTGTTATGAGAGAGAGGGGGTTTGTTGTGGTTAGTTGTGGAGGTTTGTTATGCTTATGTGACGCTGAGGTGGCAGTGATGAAAAGTTTGAGCTCCATCACCACACCCACCCCTCTTATATAGTAGTTGGATTTACTTTTGCTCAATATCTTAATTAAGGCTGCCCCAGTGAGGGGATTCAATCCTCATTTTCCCCGCTTGCGTCGCCTTTCTCTCAAATGATCTTCAAAGGCGATTAGGTGCCCCATAAGAGGCGACCAAGTTCATTTTTTTTTTTTTAAACATTTTTAACACAAAATAAAATTTCATTAATAATTAAACGTTACATAATAATTCAAATAAAATTAAAACATTACGACAATACAACGACTAAACTAGTTTTGATTCTGACGATGCCAAATATCTTCAACCAAATCGGCTTTGAGGCTAAGATGAGTTGTTTTGTTGCATATCTCCTTGGTAATTTCTAACGATTCCACATGCGTTCTTATGGGATCATAAGAACGGTCGCTATTTGGAAAGAATACGGAGATATCGCCACTGTCATTCTGAATTATCATATTATGTAATATGATACATGTGTACATTATATGCGATAGACGCTCTTTGTCAAACCCTCTAGCCGGATATTTAATCATTAGTCACTTCTTCTTTAGTACACCAAAAGCACGTTCCACATCTTTTCTTGATGCTTCTACAATATTCGTTTGTGATCATTCGTCCCTGGATTTTTAATGGACTTCATAATAACCGACCATTCCGGATATATCCCATCAACAAGATAATATCCGCATTTATAAGGCACGCCGTTAGCAACGAATTCCACATCCGGTGCTCTCCCGCTTTGAGATCATTGAAAGAGGCGATGCACGTAAAACATTTACGCCGTTATTCATCCCGCGACACCAAAGAACGCATGCCAAATCCATAAATCTTGGGATGCGATCGCCCAATAAAATGAAAGGACTTTGCCCGTGATCACCCCTACAAAATTGAGCTTTTAAAGCATGTGGGCAATTCTCCCACGGCCAATCTGTGCAATCGATGCTTCCTATCATCCCAGGAAACCCATGACTTTGGTAGTGATGAGCATAGAGTTTGTCAATGTCACTAACCGTCGGCTTTCGCAAATACTCTGCACCATATAACTCCATTATCACCTCACAAAATTTTTGAAGACACTCACGAATTGTTGACGCACCCATTTGCACGTATTCGTCTAGAGCATCAGCATTGACCCCGTATGCCAATTGACGGATTGACGAAGTACACTTTATCAATGGAGAAATACCAAATGCGCTGCATAATTAGGATTTTGTTGGAAATAAGGTGAATGATCGGTTATATCTCGGACAATTCGTGTGAATAGTCGTTAGCTCATACGGAAACGATCATGGAATCTCAGATCGCCGTATCTTGGGGTCTCACCAAGTAAGCATCAACTAAGCGGTTATGAGCACCCCACGATCCCTACTAACTTGGGTTCGTGAGAGTTTTTCGAGGCTTCAATAGCCTCCCAACACTCTTCCGCAAACATCATAAACTCGGTACTAACTTCGCTTTCATCATCGGATGACTAATCGGCAATGAATAGCTCGTAAGAATTAAAACTCATAGTGTGTAAAGAATATAGAGAATGTGTGAAATGAGATTTGTGAGTTTAGTGTGTAAATATGTTGTGTATTTATAGGGTAGTTTAGTTGTTTTTTTAAGCTCAAACGGTAACATGTTTTTTTTTTTTTTTTTTGATATGTAACGTAAACTTTGCTCTTTGTCGATCGGCCTCACGATTGAATTGGCTAAAAAAAGCGACGATCGATTTAGACCACAGCAGCTCGATCGAGTGGTAATCGATCGCCATTATCCTCGATCGATAGGCGATTACCCCTTATTGGGGCTAGCCTAATCCACATTACTTTATGTATATAACAGAATATTAAGGGTTTGTAGCCTGAATAGTAAGTCTATGGACTTTGAGCAGTGCTCTATAACTCTATTATTATTAATTTATTATTTTTCATATAGTATGATTGGAGATTATTGTTGATGCTTAATTCTTTAAAATATTCTTTGAATACCATGGTGGAGATACGTATAAAGATGGGATGAACAGTGTTCAATAATGAGAATGTTTTTACTCAAATATATTAAAAACCGATATAGCTTTCAAATTATTTTAGTGCTCTTTTGTTTTTGTTGATGATTGCTTTAGGTTCCTTGGTTGGCAATTATTTTTTAGAATGTTTCTTCGTTATTGAAACAATCATCTACTCATTTCAAGCGAGACACTATAATAATGCAATTCCAAATTATGAGACTTAAAATCATATACTGTATCACATTTACAAAAAAGATGAATCAATACTAATTTAACTTATTATTCATTTTGCATAGTAAAATTAAAATGTTCAATTCACTTTGATTTAGTTGTCGACCAATTACTATTGTTTTCCACGTTACATGGCTATTTTTGACGAAAGGTTTATGGGGTTATAGCTTGGGTTTTTAAAATAATTCGGCTTATAAAATAAGTCTTGTTTGTCATATAGATTTATGAAAGCTTATAGCTTATAAAATATCACAAGCCTCCATAAGCCCAAGCTCATAAAAAAAGGCTTATAACTAGTTAAATTACTTAAATACATTTAAAAATACTAGACGAATACCCGTGCATAGCAACGGAATTTTATAGTGTTGGATAGTTTTAACGATAAAAAAAGTTTATGAGTTATAAACGAAAAATAATAAAAGTTTGATAATTAACATAATGTTTTGAAACCCGGTTCGACCCTGGTTGTTCAACCGGTTGAACCGTTCCGATCGAAAAATGAGTCAATATAAACCGGGTCAACCTGACGGTTAGGTCGAAAAAAACTGGTCAAATTTAACCTGGTCAACCCGTCGGGTTTGAAGCGTCCCGAGTCAATCCGGTTTTCAATGTATATTAATAGTTTCCTTTTGAAGTGTTGCCATAATAGAGATTCAAAACATTCCGTTAATATAAAGTTTCATTTATTGTGATGTTATAAGTTGTTTCTTACCTAATATAAATTTTTCCACATTTCACATATTGACTTTTTCCACATTGACCATTTTGTTTTTATATGTAGTATATATAATGAATTATCACTAAAAGCTGAAAATATATTTGAATTTAATTTGATGTATTTTTACATGACTTTACATTAATAAGCTTCAGCTCCATTAATTCGCCAAACAGTTTTACAAAAATATAAACATCAGCTTGCGGCTTATAATATAAGCCCCAGTCTCAGCTCTAGCTCTAGCTCAAGCTCCAGCTTCATCTAATTGCGCCAAAATATGTAATTATAACTTACAGTTTTCCTACAAAGTTGTTTTAGGACCATGGAGCAATAAATCGTATGCCGTAAGAGCACTCCCATCCATAACACCATAACACCAATAACACCGTTCACGTCAGCGCCACATCAGCTTTAACATTTAACATTAACATCCCAAAAAAACACTCCCATCCATAACATCCCAATAACACCATAACACCAATAATATTCCATATTTTCAATTTCAACCCTAAACTAAAACAAACATTTCATTTATTAAACTAAAACAAACATTTCATTAAAACTAAAAACATATTACAATACGAGATTAAAAAAAAAAATACAACGAAAAAAAAACTCCAAACATCGACGAAAATAAAACTACTAAAACTTAAAAACGAATCAATCGAGTCCCAACCATCGAGGCGGTTGGCGGAGAATAAAACTCCCCATTAAAGTATCGACTCTCCATTATGTCGAAATAGTTTTCCGTGCTTCTTGCTCACGGTGAGCAGCCTCTTCACGTGCTCGCTTCTTCCATAATCTCCTTACGGTTTCTTCATCTCGCTCGATTCTTGGAGGAAGCCTCACTTAACCCGCTCGGGTGGTTTTGAAAATCCACTGTGGGTTGTTCATGTGGAGTAGGAACAATTGGGAGGTACGGGATGTTTTCAAAACCCACCGGAAAGACATTTTCCGGTGGTGTAGAGTAAACATCATGTTCTTGTAGAGTTGGAAAGTTGGTTTCCGCAAGTGATTTAGATTTGGAAAGTCGGTTTCCAAGAACTTTTCCGGGTTGGGAATTCTTGAGAAAAATCTTTGCGAGACATTTTGTGTGTGTGAGTTGTGTATGTAACTTGTGTGTGTTGTGTGTTATAGATAGTGTCGGTAGAGTTATATATATAGGCGAGTTGATTTTGAGTTTGAATAAATCCGTCGATTTGATTTTTAAATTTCAAATTTGAATTTGAATTTATCCCACCTGTAATTGACCAAGACAATTTAAATTTGAATTTGAATAAGTTGAGGGTGTAAGTGAAAATTTATTTGAAATGGTTTAGGGGTAAATGAAATTTTTTTTTTTTTTTAATAAAGCAGCGTTAGTCCCTTAACGCCTGTGGACTAACGGCGTGAAAGGTCCGTGACTCCCATCGGGTATAACGCAATAACGCGTTATCGGGCTTGATTTTTGAGTTTAACGCCGTTCGGCGTGAAGAATGGGAGTGCTCTAATCGAGAAAACACTTATGTAAAGTAATTTATTTTTTCTTTGATATATCTCATAGTATTTGCTTTTGTAATTGTCATTATTTTATTATTTTTGCCACATAAAATTTTATTTTTTAGGTCATCTTCTATTCATAAAATTCATTTTGCAACATACATACTCTTATACCTTTTGTAATGTGCCAATAACTTAAAAACCAAGTTAAATCACATTTTATGGAAACATATTAAGTGTTTAAACAGTTTATCGTAGTAATATGTAAAAGAGTTTAAATTCAAAGTCATAATGTAATTTTCAATGTTTTACAATTCTTATTTGAATGAACCAAAGAATTTGACAAGGGTAGCTTTGAATGAAAATTATTGTGATCTCCTATGTAACTTAAACACTAACCAGGTTATGTTTAACGTAATGTTTGGTATGTAGTAATTAAAGCCATAATGGAAAAGATTATTAAGATGTAATGAAAAAATGTTGTTTGTTTACATTTATAGAATGTAATGATTCATTACAAAGAATGACCCATTACACCAAAAGCATTCCTTAGGGGTCCTCTACTTTTTTTCATTACATCTTGTAATATAATCAAAATTACATAAAACTAAATTATTAACTAACTACATTAAATAAACTTTCTTTCATCTATGATATTTTAGTCTTTTTATTATCGATTTCATTACGTCTTATCATACAAACCAAACAAGATTAATAACGACAATTAATCATTATATTACACTATTTATTCCATTACATCGTTTTTCCATTCATTTGACATTTCATTTCGTCCTACTAAACGAACCCTAAGTACAAACTTTCTTTACTCGTTGATTGTTCAATGGCCAAGTTGGATTCGAGGAGTAAATGTTTTTGAATGTATTATCACATTAATTACAATAGGTGCCTTTAATCTTTGTCAAACATTCCTTTTTATAACAGTGAATTAGGGTTACAAGGTGTTCCTATTTTACACGTGATGAACATTAATAAATGGTTGAGATTACATTAAATGCTTCTAAACATGTATAAGATTATAACATGCTTTAGGGAACAGTTGAGTACACTATTTGTACTTTTATATCAACTTGGAAAGATAGTCATTCCTAAAAATATTTTACTTTTTGCCTTCTGTATAAAGTATCTTTTTCCTGTCTTGTAACCTTCTAGATGTTAAGAGCATTTTGCTCAACATCTTTGTTGAGGAGATCGACATCGTTCAACGAGGCATTGCCAACCTCGCTAAACTGCACTTCTTCTTTGGGAAATGTGCTTCAACACTTGAACCGCTTCGAACAATGAAGTGAAGACTTTTGGTGTGTTTGTTAAAAATGGCAGTGAGCAGTAGTTGTGAGTTGTGTGCAGTAGTTTTTAGCAGTAGCACACCTCACCGCTTTTTAAAGAAGCATTGAAAAATTAGCTTTCCTAAAAATTAGCTAAAACTCATTGCTCTTTTGCCAAACAACTACTAAAATTCAAAATGTTAATTGCTCATCGTCCCAAAAAACTTGACAATGCTTCGCGCCAAACATACCATTTATCTTCAAAAAACCAAAATGAGTGTTGGGGTGGTAACTCCCGAGCGAGGTTAGATAATCAATCGTGAGAAAAGAAATAACAAGTCGTGAAACAAATACCACTAGGTGGTTACCGGATATCACTTGAATCGTGTGATCACTTTCCAAAGTAAACTATTCGACCCTAATGCGGGTTACACGAATATCTACTTGGGATAAGACCAAATGCAGTTATGAAATTAGGCACAATTCTATAACCCTTGCGCTATTAAGTGTTTATGGTTTTCTGTGTGTCCTTCATGCATAATCAGATCTCCTATTTATAGGAGTTTACTCTAAGCTAGTCAAATGGAATTATGAGTATTAATCGCCCATTAATAGCCTCATAATTATCCCCATTATAGTCATTAGTGGTTACATGACCAATTAAACGTGGTCATTAAGCGCTTGTAACCGCCACATGAATAGGTCAAAGCCGTTATAAGCAAGACTTTCATCAAGATTTCATAGCGCTATCGGTGGATACACCGATTCGATGGAAACCACAAGCTTCAGCTGAAAACACAAGCTTCAGTGGAAACATCGCTATGAGTGGAAACACCGCTTATTAGTGGAAACATCGCCATCGTTGAAACCACAAACGAGACTTTCCACAAGCACTACTAATACAAACCACTATAAGAGTCGTGGTGTTCATGGACCTTATGGGTGTACACTCTGCACCTCCTAACCCATTACAAGGTGTGAACTAATCCCACAAGTGCACTAAATTTTCCAACAATCCTCCCAAATTTAGTTCACTTCCTTTGCATGAAAAATAAACATCAAGCAAAACATGTGCATAAACGAAATGTCACGAGGATTGAATTTCCATCTTAGTAAATTACACGCTCAAATATTCGAGAATCGTGGTGTTCTAAGAATTGAACCTTCAACCCATTTGAATACACAAGATAAAATACACACAAGTTTTCAAATACTTAAAAGCTCCCGACACTTTACAAGCCATGTGTCCATATCCAAATTCATAAATGTTGTAAAAGCTAAAAGTTCAAAGCTTCACAAGCGGCAAAACTTCAACATTTACATAGGTGGTTCCTCAGTATTCATGCTCCCGCCAAGCACTTTTTCAAAGAAAATTAACCATTGAGAAGTAAAGACTTCATCCTCCTTTCGGTGAGTTCGAGCACAACCTTGGGATGTAAATAAAACATGTGCTCCATCCCATCGAATGTTTAGCTTTCCACATTGAACTCGGCTCCCAAGTTTCCTCGGGAGGAGTTGGGTGTCCTAGCATTCGATGACTAAGTTGGACTTAAACCCGTCCCTTTAGCGAGACTTTATAACCAAGTCTCTAGCTAAACCCTTCGTCAAGTGATCGCCTAAGTTCATTGAGATCTCACAAACTCTATAGATACCACCCATTCATGATAAGCTCACGAATCATGCTATGTCTCGACACCTAAATGTCTAGACTTACCATTGTACATCCGGATATAAGCCTTAGCCAATGTAGCCGCACTATCACACCGATAGAAATAGGTGCTATAGGTTTAGGCCACAATGGAATCTCAAGAAGCATGTTTTCAACCATTCACTTCTTTACCAAAGAATGCTAGAGCCACAAATTCGATTCCATTGTTGAACCGGTGATACAAGTTTGCTTCTTGGATGCCCAAGAAATTGCACCTCCACCAAGTAGAATACCAAGCCATCGGTAGACGATTTGTCTTCAGTTATCGATCCAACTTGCATCGGTGTAACCTTCCAAACGAAGGATAACCAGATATGAGAGACTATAATCCATAGTTCTCTTCAAATACTTGATACCCCTCGAATCTTGCACGTTGATGAGACTAGGATTACTAGTATACCGCTCAATTTTCCCACCGAGTGTCTAAATACTCATCATTTTTATACTGTTAGAACGCCAAAACATCTGAAAACACTCAGAAATGCTTCAAAATGATAAAAATATCATAAACAAGTGTTTTATATGTTTTAAATGCAAAAACATCAAAATCTGATGAAAAACGTATCAAGTTTGCATAATTGGCAGTTTTAGTCCCCCAAGTTTGAAAAGTTGTCAAAATTAGTCCCTGGTCATTCCAAAACTTGTAAAATGTCATTTAAGGTCCTTGGGATTCAAAAGTTGTCAAAATAAACCCTTTAAAGTTTAAAAATCACAAAATGACAACTTTAGTCCTTTAACTTTGAAAATTGTCAAAAATAGTCCTTGGTTAATTTAAAAAAGTGAAAATTATCAAGTTTTAACCTTGTTCTATTAATAAATGGCAAAAATGGTCCTTATGATAAAACTTTTTGAGAAATTACAATATTGGTCCCTATAGTTTCTAAATTGACAATTTTGGTCCCTCGGATTTGTAAAATGGAAATTAACAACAAAGGTCCTTGTTCTATTATCACTTGGCAGGTTTAGTCCTTATGAGAGCTTGGGAAATGTTCAAATCCAGCCCTCAACTTTGGCTAAATTACATGATTAGTCCTTGTGGTTACTTAGCTAAATAAACCAAACGGATCCAATATATCCATAAGCCCAAATCCAATCCAAAGAAACATGACCCGCCCAAAATTTAAAATCAAATAAACCGCTACCACCGTAGCTTGTCTCCTCACCCTCAGAACACGAAACTGTGTGGTTTTACCACCTCACCACCACTTTCCACTCACCTATCTTATCCCACCACTGCTTTACATCCCCTCCACCTCCATATCCTCCCAAACCCAATTAATGCAGAGAAACTACTCAAAGACTTTTGGCGCCAAAAGTTAAATGGATGGATAGGATATGTTGCGATGATCCAAAGGTCGATATTATTGATGGGATTTGTTGAAAACTCAGTGGAACTCGTAACATTATAAAAGAAAGAAGAAGGAGAAGGATACAACTACTTTTGGACTAGCCATTAGTCACGTAGTGTAATTTTACAAGCTTTCTTTAATTTAAATGTCATTTACAGTTTAAATGTTGTTATTTTACTTAAAATAGTGTAATGGAACTTAATTTTCGGTTTAATTGCAAGTTACTTTCAAGTTTCATATTTTGCTTAAATTTCCTTTAAATTTTCAAGTCATTTTAATTTCAAGTTATCTAGCATTTTAATGACTTCTATAGCTTGCATAAGCTCTTGACAAAGCTCACTAGGCTATTAGAACCATTAAACTTGCTAGACCTTTTAAATTCGTAAAATCACTAAAAAAGAGAAAATGGAAAAATAATCAAAAATTGGGAAAATGAAGAAGATGATGAAGCATGGTTGGATTTGGAGTTCTATGGGTATTAGGAGCTTATTGGTAAGCTGATAGGTGTAACCTTGTCCATTTGTTATGGGTCTCAGTCCTATTCTCATTTGTAAGCCATTTTTACAATTTTTGCAAGTTACTGTTTCAATACTTTTTATGTTTTGATTTTCATGTTTACTTGTTCCTTTGTTATTGTTCAATGTTATTACAAGTTTAAATAAGTAGTTAGTTCATTTAGAGTCACTTGTGCCTAGAATTGAAATGAATCAGTTAAAATGCAAATTTGACAAGTTTGTGTTTCTTGACTGTGATATTGAAGTTTATTGCTCATTTTGACTTAATATGTTATGATTAAATGTTTGGAATCATTTTAGACTCAAATTCAAGAATACTTTGAAGTTCATGTGAAAAGTGACATTAAAAGAGTGATTGGATTTCTTGATAAGCATAGATTCCATTGTCTATCTGTTGTTGTTTGCCATTGTTTTATGTTTACCTAGTAATAAATAGCTCAAGTTAGTCATAAAATCAGGTCTTTGTTCTTTCAAAAGTCAAATTCATCTTGATTCGTCTTAAATCATAATGTTAGAGATTTAGATTACATAATCATGTATTTTAGCTTAAAACTTGTTAACCTAGCTCTAGATCATCTTATTACGACTTATTATATCATATTAAGTCCATAGATTAAGTTTTAAATTCATTTTAGTCAACCTTTATGTTCTTGCAAAAAGTCAATTTTTCAAATAGCTGTTTTTGAATTAAATGTATAATTTTCTATAGGTTTCAATATTAAGTTTTAGCCTTAAACCTTCTAGGATGTTAAAATTTAGCTGCTAAACTTAAATATAAAAATACTAGTTTGTCATTTCTCAGCTTTTTAATAGCTTATTTTCAGTCTCATTTCAGCTACATGTTCTAAAACCATGCCCTGTGCACAGCTTATGCTGTCAAGATCATGAGCTTGCACAAGCTTGTGGTTTTGCCCTTAGCTTGTGTATTTTACTTATTTGTGTAGCATTTCTGTCCTTTTTATTATGTTCATGCTTATTTTTCAGTTTTCAACTTATTTGCATAGCTTAATCATTCAATCTTTTTTGTCCCATCTCATCCACTTCACTGAAGCAAACAGTGAAGTGGAGTTGTTATCAAAAGCTTATAAAAAGTTCCTAACTGAGCTTGAGCTTGTGAGCTTTGGCTTTCACAAAGCCAAGAAACCATAATATTTAGTTCAGTGTTAGTTGAGCTCTTATTAGCTTATTTGATAAGTCTTGTGAGCTTGTGTTTGCCCATTCCTACAGTTCAAACTATGAATTTGCACCATTTTCACAAGCTCACACCAAGCTCATTTGTGATCTTAAGCTTGTGTGGCCTGGCTTTTTAGGAAGCCTAGCAACCAAACTTCATGATCCTGTGCTTCACTTTCACCTTGTAGCTTATTTACATAGGCTGCAAGTAGCTAGAACTTATCATCATTTCATCAGTATAACTGAGTATATTATAGCTTCTTCATAAGCTCACAAAAAGCTTATCCTGTTGACCCAGCTTGTGAAATTAGTCTCTTTAAAAGCTAACCGACTAGTTAATAAGGTCCAAAGCTTAAAACCCATTTTGTAGCTTATTGAGTAAGTCTGCAATAGGCTTTTTGTTTGTCCCATAACTGAGTATATAAGTATACTCAGTCAATTCATAGCATTTTCATAAGCTTCCTACAAGCTCACTAGTGGACCCCACTAGGTGAGCTTGAGCTTTTTGGAAAGCCAACCAGCATGTCTTGCTACCTCAATCTCTACTTTGGCTTTTGAAGCTTATTTACTGAGCTTAAATTGCCAAGACAAAAGATAGCAGGGGTGTTTGGATCTACAGTGCACTGGAAGTGCTTATCTGCTTATTTCAAGCTTATTTGCCAATTCCAGTGTACAAGCTTGTGTATAATAGTCCATTATACTTGTACAAATATAATTTTACCTTTGGTTTACACTTTATAGCTTTTTCAAGCTTATTGTGAGCCTATGAGTTTACTGTGAGCCCATAAGCTCAACTGAATGACTAATAAGCTCATAATATGCTTATTTCTAGGTTTGTAGCTTTCCATTTTTCTTAAACTTGTTCATATTATATATATATACATACCCTTTTCCTTTTGTTTCCTTTGTTAAGCTTATTCAAAGCTTATAAGCCAAACAGTGAGTTAAAAGCTCACTGCATAAGCTTATAAGCCAAGAATTGCTTATTTCTTTGTTTGTAAAGCTTTTAATTTATTAAATGTACTTAATATCTGTATATATTTATGTCCTTAAAAACAGAAAAGCCCAAAAATAGCTTTAGCAACTAGTGCTAGCTTCTATGTGGGAGCTTATGGCTTATTTGGCCAACTGTCAGGGAAATAAGCTCCAACAGAGCTTATTTCCAAGTTTTGAAAAAGTTGGTTTTATTAAAGTTCCATATTTTAGCTTGTTATATCATTTTGCAAAAAGAAAAATCAAAAATAAAATGTTTTTGCAAAAAGGGTGGAGGCAGGCTCGAACCTGAGACCTCCACCCCTTTAAGGATGATAGTGAGTGTACCTGTAACCATAAGCGCCCTTGGGTCTTTCTTGTCATGGAATGCAAAATCAAATATATAAGGGCATTTGGCGATTATGGTTATAAGCTCTTTTGAGCTTATTTCCGACTTATTTTCCAAGGTAACCACCATTTTCTTATTTTTCTTAGATTAAGAATAGATTAAAGTATTTTTCGTAAAAGTTGAGATTTTTCCAATAAGTTTTAGTATTTTTAAACATTTAATTAGTGTTTTATAGTATTTAAATCATAATAAAAATATAAAAGTCTAAAAATATAAATCTTTTTGTAAAATTTTCTTTTATCATATAGTATGTAAGAAAATTAGTTTTACACTCTTAGGCCTTTTATTTCATAAAATTTACGTTTTATCTTGCGCCCAAATGCCATTTTCGTAAATAACGCTGCTTTAGTTTTAAGTAATGTTTTAAGTAATTTGAGTTTACGTTTTAGTTAAGATAGTTTATTTAAGTTATTTTGTTTTATAAATCATAAACATTCATCGATTTGTAAAAATAGTGATAGCGTTTATTTAATAGATTTTAACTTTTATTTTCTTTAATTTGCATTTAAGTCGCTAAGACATGCAAATCTCTACTATAGTTATAATCGTTTTGTTTTTTTTATACGTTTACATTTTAGTTAAACGTACGTTTGTATATCTTATATATTTTTAGGTTTCGATTATGCGTTTTTATTAAACTAGTCGTGTGTGAGCTATTACTATTCACATTCTAGTGTTAGTCAATCGATTCCTAATTTTATCTATATTATTTTCAATAATTCACAAGTCATTGTACCGAACATCACGCCTCACCGGGACATAAACGATCCAAGGATATTTTAATCCTTGGTAAACTTGCATTTTCTCCCGGTGTCTCCTTTTATCATCCATTACGGTTGACCGTACGCAAGCAGTTGACGAGTGTGACGGAGAAATAAAGAGGGTGGTTGAGAGCAATCAGGTACGACACGAGCCACGTGGGCATAAGTATCAAAATAGTCTATCCCCGACTTTTGTTTAAAGCCCCAGAATGACTAGTCTAGCCTTGAACTTTTCAATAGTTCCATCTACCTTCATTTTCCTTTTGAAAATCCATTTGCAACCCAAAGTTTTGCAACCAGAGGTAGATCAACCAACACCCAAGTGTTGTTGCCCATGATGGAATCCATCTCATCATTGATAGCTTCTTTCCGTAAAGCAATATCCGGGACTTCATTGCTTCTTCAAATGTCTTGGGATCATCCTCAACAATGAAGCAATCGGAGTATTGGTCGAGACCTCATTCCTTGTTCCTTCAACCAAGTATAGTTGAAACTCAGTCCAAATAACTTTGAGTCGACCATTTTGCTCTTCACGAGCACGAGTTCGAGTTGTTGAACCACAACCTCATCGTGGACCAGCGATGGTTCATCATCGAGGACCTCTCGATACACCCGATGTCATGAGTTCCATTAGAATCCTCGACTTGGTCAGGACCGATGAGAATCTATTCTCATCAAAGTTCGCATCCCTTGATTCAATTATTGAGTTAATTGAAATATATTCATTAGGTTCAATAACATAGAACCTAAAAGCCTTGGAATGCTCAACATATCCTTCAAAGATGCATCATGCCTCTTTCACCCAAAGTTTTCATCTTTGGATGAGGAGTCTTACAATTTCTACAACCCCAAACCTTGAGATAGTTCAGTTGGGTTTCCTTTAGTCCGAGTTCATAAGGGTAACCTTGTTCCTTTGTTGGGAACCCTATTTAATAAATAGCAAGTTGTTAACATAGCTTCACCCCGTAACCCTCGACTCATCCGAATAGGACAACATGGAATTAACCATCTCCTTCAAAGACTGCTTTTCCTTTCGAAATGCCATTTCTTTGAGGAGTATAAGGGCGTCGTTTCATGGATTATACCAACAGATCGAAAGCACGAGTATCCATGTACTCACCTCCCTATCGATCCTTAATCTTTTGATCAAAGACCCAAGTTGTAATTCAACTTCGCTTTTAAACACTTTAATTTATCTAATGCTTCATCCTTGGTATGTAAGATAGACATAACAAAATCTAGAAGCATCATCAATAAATGTCACAGTACTTCTTATTCCCCAAAGAAGGAGCAGCATGCAAATCACACAGTCATCTGTGTATAAGCTCCAAGACCTTAGTCTCACGACTAACACCTTGAAAAGGTTTCTTGGTTATCTTGGTCAACATGCAAGTTTTACACTTTTCGGTGTCCATGTCAAATGCCGGGATTAAACCATCCCTAGACATATCTTGCATTCTTTTATAGTGTACATGGCCAAGTCTTGCATGCCATAGGGTAGAGTCGGTCGGTCGGTGGTGGTCACAAAGTCGAATTAACACCGTTAGTAGAAATATTAAGCTCGAACATTTGATTAGATAAATAACCAAAACCAATAAAAACACCATGCTTAGAAAGCACAAATTTATCGACTCAATAACTTGTTTATATCCATGATTATTCAAAACACTACTTGAAACCAAGTTTTCCTTATATCGAACATGAATAACATTAAACAAAGTTACAATCTTTCCGAACTAAACTTAAGGTCTACACAACCACGACCATGCACCAAGGTCGTTGACTCATTTCCGTGTGAAGAATAGAACCATCATTCGGTGACTCATAAGTCTTGAACCGACTTCTATCTTTGCACACATGAATCGTTGCACCGAGTCAACCCACCACGCAACATCATCATCCCGCACATAATGAGATTCGGATACATATGTAACATAATAAACCGAAAAGACTTATTAACCATATTCGACCTTTCGGTGAGTTGGAAGAACCACCACCCACGAACCATTAGTGCTCGATCCATTGGCTTTACCACCAACTTTAACACCCTTGCATTCCTTTTAATATGACCGGTTTGCCACATTTCCAACAAGTAAGTGTTGCCTTCTTGTTAGGATCTCGCCTTGTGTTGTCATGATATTTGCGTTTGCCTTTGTTGTCATTGTACCGGTGGAGTTGTTATGCTCACCATATTGACAACAGATGGTCCAAAGACATTGCTACCCTTTGGCTTGTCATTATCCCGCACCTCGAGAGATTCCTCAATGTGCGGATGACTTCCCAACTCAACCGAGTTAATTCCTCTTCTTATGTTTCAAGGTATGCTTGAAATCTTTCCAAGAAGGAGAAGTTTATCAATAACACAAGAGACTTGAATAGCCTCATCCATGTGCATATTGTGTTGTGTAAACCTTCCAAGTATTCCAAAGTTCATTGTATTGTTCCATGACCGGTCTTGAATCGGTTATTTTGTAATTTGTGAAATTACTAACAAGAAACTTCTTACTTGATGCATCCTCACCATATATTTGGCATCGAGGAATCCACGTTCTTTGGAAGATTCAAAGTTCGATAAATATCAAACGAGCATCGACATACCATTGAGAATAAGACCTCTGATATGTAGTCATCATTCTCCCATTTGCTCCTCCTCCCGATCCGCTCCACAAGAGCATCATCCTCATCATCGTGAATAGGTGTAGTTACATACACCACACTCATGTCGACATGCCAGAAGTGCATCTTCTTCCGCCACCTCCTAAAGTCCACCCTTCAAACTTGTCCGAATTAGCAAAGTTTGAAGCCATGTTTCATTGCAAAGAATGACCATTGATTATCGCAAAATAGTTTACTTTGATTGTTGGGTGGTAACTCGGGCGCGGTTAGATAATCAATTCGTGAGAAACAATAATGGTCGTGAGAAACAAATACCACCAGTGGTTCTGGATATCACTTGGAATCGTGTGATCACTTTCCAAAGTAAACTATTCGACCCTAACGCCCCAGGTTACGAATATCTACTGGGATAAGCACCAAATCAGATTATGAAATTAAAGACAATTCTATAACCTTTGGCTATTAAGTGTTTATGGTTTTCGTGTGTCCTTCATGCATAATCGATCTCCTATTTATAGGAGTTTACTCTAAGCTAGTCAAATGGAATTATGAGTATTAATCGCCCATTAATAGCCTCATAATTATCCTCATTATAATTATATTGGTTATATGACCAATTAAACGTGGTCATTAAGCGGTTATAGAATCGCCACTTGAATAGGTCAAAGTCGTTCTAAAGATCTTTCATCAATCTTTTCGTATTATCGGTGGATCACACCGATTCGATGGAAACCACAAGCTTGATGGAAAACACAAGCTTCGATTGGAAACATCGCTATTGCTCGAAAACCACAAACAATCTTTCCACAAAGACTACTAATACAAACCACTATAAGAGTCGCTGTGTTCGTGGACCTTATGATTGACACCTGCACTCTCCTAACCCATTCTGAGGTGAACTAATCTCAAACGACTAAATTTTCCAACAATGAGTTTATGCTAAAGATTTCTTTAGCGTCTTAACCGTTTTATGCTCTAATTCTATTTCACAGACCGTGGTGACTAAACTGACCCACACATACACTTGTGATTAATAAACTTTATTTACAATATTTTATTTGCAAATACCGATTATTGTTGTATTTATTTGGGCAAAATATTTGTATTATCTGCACGGGTCCCACAATTCACATGTAAAATGTACGTGATTGTGTAGCCCGTGGGAGTGAATTGTGATGTGATACATATGATAAACACCAAATGACAAGCGTCTAACAAAGTTAAAATTTTAATACCACTAGCTATTTTTATATAAATTATTTATTTTTTTACTCATTCATCTAATACTCATCGAATGTATTTAGAGACATGTTTCTTCACACTCTCTTTGATGAGCAACGTTTAGGATTAACATGTCAAAATAGGAAGATAAATATAAGGATTTGATAATTTAGTAGGAGTGTGTACATTAAAGTGTTAGCGGAATCAAAATTGAGGATGTTATGTAGTATGGTTTTCGGGTAGAACTGAAAAATATCTTACAAATTAGGTTGATTATTGGTTTCGTTGGGTTGAATCGCTTAAATCGAACAACTAGAAGCACTTTTTAAGTTTGTTGTCCAAAGTTTTATAACGAAATCAGTGTTTTTGGATATTAAAGGTGTTTTTTCAAAAATTATATTTTTGACTATGTTTATTATTTATAAGCTAGTTTTAGTAAGCTTATTTCTTGACTTATGTGTTTAACATGCCTTAGAAATGGGAAATAAACCTCATCCTCAATGATGTTAAACTTTGTATATTTTACTAGAATTTTAGTACGGTAAACATAATTTTTTTTTTGAAATCAAGTTTTAAAACTCATTAGTTAAGCCTCACAATTTATTTGTTTTAATTAAAATAGATACATATATATTCCAATTATTTTTGTCTTGTGGTTATATATACGACTTGAAGACCAGGGAACCCGTTTGTTCCACACATCTTCCCCGTATATATCTTATCTTTGAAATTTGATCAAATCCATTTAATTTTATCTATTCACCAACTTGTTATTTATCATTTTTGAAAAAAGTTATACTTCATTTTTTGATCATTACTGTTTTATGTTTTCTGACATTTTCTTTGTTTGTCATTTTCACTCCATATTTCCATATTGACTTTCTGAAATGGAACTGCGAGAGTAAATATTTGTATTTAATTACATTTTTTTTCGAATTTTAATTCAGCAAAAACGGAAACGTCCAACTAATTTTCTGTTCGGTTCTGGTAAATAAGTGGCACGTCTTATTTTTCTCATCAAAAGAGTAAAACGGATTATAGTTATGAACATGTCAAACTTGATTTAAAAACATCGCATCGTATGTACACTAGCCATAAAATCAAACATGTTCTTAAGCAACGAACTTAATTATAGTTATGAACATGTCAAACTTGATTTAAACATATCACATCGTATGTAAGTACTAGTCATAAAATCAAACATGCTCTTAAGTAACGTTTTAAATTGGCAATACACAACTTTATGCGCATACCCTGCAAGTGATTATTTTAGGCAATAGATAGCGTTGGTGAAGCGAAAATGTTTGGTTATTTGGTGGGAATGTAGGATTCATGTAATTCTTAGATGAGCATTTCTTTGTTGATGATGACAATGAAGGAATAATGTGTTGAGTTTATGATATATAAAATCTGATAAAACATAAAGACATCAAGAGAGTCACATGGAAGACTTAAGATCATAACAAATAAATTAATTAAGCGAAAGTATGCGTAACGTCTTCTGCGAATGTCAAATCCTCTAAAGAAAGCAAAACAACCTCGAGCAAAGAAAATAAAGAAGTCTTATCGGTGTAAGAATAATGTCTTACAACCACGTTCACACACACTGAATTAACCAAACGAATCAAGCGATTCTTTAGATCTAACACAAGTCCTCGCTTAAGAAAAGCGAAACCAAACTCCCTTACAAGGGGTGTTCGTCCGAATATTGACTAGAGGAGAGGAGAGATCAGGGTTAATTCAATCATGAGTGTATGAAACCCTGTAACCTAACCTCTTTATATACTTAGTAGAGAACTTTGGGAACAAGTTGGGAATGGGTTGAAACCCATTACCCTTTGGCGACCATGTAGACAAGCCCAAAGAGAACCCATAACTTTTTTCCAAGTCTTCCATTTCTAGTCCTTCTTTCCATTTAACGGTCGTTAGTCATTTTCCGTTAAATACTTAACGATCGTTAACTGGACTTAATGTGTAATAATTAATCGTAAACATAAACATTAATTATTAACTTTAATTCTCATTCGCTAATGTGCAATCCGTGGTCAGCGAGTTCGAATCCGGACATTCACATATTTGTAAATATATACATTTCAACAACCCCACTTGGATATGTTTACAAACGTGAAATGACATTGGTTAGTGTCTAGCAACACGCCAATGCCCCCTAAGATAACTCGTGTATGGTTTCTGGAGAAAACCAAGTTTGATGATTCATCATCATATTCATCCTTTGTTTCTAATACCATGTTAATAAGAATATGGATCTCACTCATTTCTTAATTAACTATTCATTTCTCGCTATATATGATTTATTAAGATTACCAATTCTTCCGAACGAAGACCTGGGTATGGCCATACAAACATCTTAACAATCCCACGAGGGCCCAAGAGTATTATACTTGAAATAAATTTGGAAGAAACAAATCCCATTTTGACTACAAGCGAGATTCATAAATTTCGCAACAACACGAAAACAACCCTTATAACTACCGATTCGTGTAGCGTTAGATTGCTTCACAAAATGCACTACATCCATGACATATCTCTTGTATCTCAAGTCGAGGATAAATATCCATGATATACTTAATGACAAAGATCCATAAAGTATCATCATGTGGGTGGATAAGTCCTATACTCGATTCATTGAATATCATCCGAATTAATCATACTACGCATCAATATACTTTCAAGTATATTCTAACTAATACTCAGATTTGTCTTAATTCAATATCATTCCCATGTTATTGATTGACAATGGACTATTTAGAATAACTTAAGTTATTCAAGAATTTAAACATGAAATCTGAGGACACAATATTATAAATGAAATTAAGCGTACATCGTACTTTAATTCATTATAAATAATAATTGTTTAACATCCTTTATCCAAATACTAAATAGATCAATGCATGATAATACTAGTTAATGAATTTTGCACAAGTCATGAAAATCATACTTGTTGACAAGGCATAATTTCAATTAACTTTGATCTATAGGAATTTTGAGAATACTTATTTCAAGAATTCAATAAGTGACTTTCTTGTATATGTTTACACATATCTTGATATTGTCATATCATTCCATAAGGTGCGTGATAACCCGAACCACCCTTTTATGACAATTATCTTTCAAAACTTTAAAGTTTTAAAGTATTCTTTATTCTTTAATGTATAATGCAACTATGCTCTTAGTGGAGCATAACTAGTCAACATGGTCATTATCAAGGATACCATGACTAGAATTGAGTGTCATCTCAATTATACCAAAGATCATTGTGTACAACAATATGCTCTTTAAACATCCAGTAAACTTTGAATATTTATTTGTTTGGTGTCATCCAAACCTCAAGTTTGTTGACTATGACAATTACATAACAATTGTCGTATAGAATCGGGAGCAACTCCGGTGAGGAATGCAATTCTAAATCCAAACATAAATATTACAATATTGTTAAATCATCTTGTAATCAAGCATGATACAACAACCTTATACACAACATGATGTTCATGATGAATCTTCAAGTTAGACTTTAAGATCTCATTCATATACTATCTTGTCAAAGATATGTACTCATCATGTTCTATTAGACTCATTTATTTACCGCATATGTTTATAATAATAAACATATATTCCAAGGTTGTATATATTATTTCAAAATCTTACAAACGAAGTTTTATTACCAACTAAAACTTAATTTAGGTGGAATGTAGTTGCCCATACAACTTATAAGATTTAAAATAATAAATAATACTCCCACTAGCTTTCAGGAATACTTATGAGCAATCTTATTTTAATTATTAAATCAAACATGGATTTAATATTAAACATAAGAATCATCTCCTAGATGCATGCATATATCCATTCATGGATTCTTGCAGTCTGTACATATTCAAAGATTATTTGAATTTATAAAACTACTTTGTATTACTCATCGTCCTCGCAAAAGTAATTCCACAACAAAGAGTTTTGATATTCATTGTCAAAATTTCATATCAATGAAACTAAGTATGACAATTATAATCTTTATACTTCTATTTAATGTATCTAAAAGAATATTCAATCATAGTTAATTGCTTAAGTATGATTAATATTATTATCACTAGACATGCATTAAATATGTGTACAATATTGTCCATATGATTTCTACACAAAGATTTAAACCACTAGGGTTTCCATCCTTTGAAGAAAATCATCTTCATTATTAAGATAAACCAAGTATCTCAAGTTGATTATCTTTATGGACAGCATCTCAACATTCATAGTATGATTGATTTACCACAATTCAACATTTGGTAAATTCATCATCATGATTAACAGGCTTACCATGATCCTGTAACTCATAATCCTCAGCATATTAAATATCTGAGATATCCTTATGGATATATGAATGAAAATTCCATCATATTGAGGTCTATCATTTACATGTTTAACCTCATCATGATATTTGCTAGTGCATTTTAGAAGATTATGTATTTTGTAATTCAATCTTTCAAGATCTAAACAAAACTCCCACTTGCCTTTAACAATTTAAAGATTACCTCTAAATAGTTTAGCAAGTAAAGCAACAATACATTGTTCTCTTTTGGGATATTACAAAAAACATTGACAGTTCCTGACATTAGTTTGTTACAACTCACTCTATAAGTAGTTTAACAAATTCAGAACTTCATTTATAAGACTTAATGTGATTCATCACATTCCATAAAAATGGTGTCTTATTAATCTCCTAGGTTGGAGTCTTATTGAGTATATTCAATCTATACTCAATCTACTAACCTTGATAACATTTTGGAAGAAACTACAGTTATCTTGAATCAAACATGCCAATAGATTTTGATTCTTCTAACTGAACATACCATAAAACTATGGTATTTCCTTAGAATTAATATTGTAAGATTAATCTAACAATATTTAAGATAACCATCTACTATTTGGTTTATCCTATTTACCAACAAAGTAAAACTTAATGGTACAATAGAATTACCAAATCAATTGCATGCATTATAACTCAAGTATTTTTGATCAAAAGACATAATAGATTATAATCCCACTATCGTTATAAGTCATTGATCAACTCATTGACTTTATGCATATGTCTTAAAACATAGCAAGTTAACGTCTTACTTTATATTGTAAGTCTCAGATAAAGACTTCATGTTTGTGACTTTACAAAGAAGTCATAAACATGTATAATTTAAAGTAATTATGAACACCACCTCGGGTTTCAATTAATATTTCAAGTTAATATTTACTACATATATTTAAGTCATTCAACGAATACTCAAATTCAAAGTAGTATCGATTACTTCATTTAATTATGTCATTCCATGAAATGTTCAATGTAAAAGCTGAGAATCATCCATGCTCGTTCTCACGACACGTGGATATTTTACCTTGAGCTCTGATCTAGTTCACGTTCTCGTAACATAAATTGTAACTACAAGTGTTTCTTAAATATTGAAAGACATAAATATTTAAAATAAAGTATTCTTTGTTATCATCTTGACACATGTTCTTAATAGGGCAATCATACACATTTAAATGTATAATTCCTATTATAACGTTACTCTCTTACCTCATGGTCAAGAGAATCCATTTAAATCATATTTATATGTGTTGTACCTTGCACACAATAAAGATTTCTCCCACTTGTGCTTGGAACAACATCATGTAGCAGATAAACAACACGATACACGTTCGTTTATTTGATTAATATGATTTGTGTCATAGATATAACATGTAGATGTAGGACTATATTGTTTAGTAAGGAAACGCACATGACTCTCCTTAAAAAACATAAGTTCCTACAATTGGAAAGTAATTATCTTTGAAGATAATCTGGATTACTACATAGGAAATAAGGCTTGTAGCTCCCACTGAATTAGAAATCAATTAAACAACTTCTTATTCAGTAATGCAACACAAATGCTCCCACTGAATCTGAAAACATTGTAAGTGTTGCATAACCAGTGAAAACAACTTGCTTGCTTTTTACTTTCCTACACCTTTGAGGAACCATACGTAATCATTACTAAGGTATTAAAAGGTGTATTCTACTATGAATGATGGGTTATCCATCAATGTTATTAACTCGAAAAATTGGGTATGCAATTTCTTCCTTAACATGCCTACCATGCCCATAATGGTATGTAGCACCTTTAAAGGTTAAAGCAAAACAACTAGATAAATAATGCTAGTTTTCCTTTTACCAATTTTCGCGGTAAATAGTCTAACTTCTAATTTTAGTAACTCATATACATGTTTTCCAGTTAACCAACATTCATGTTGGTTACAAAAGGATTCATTCACCAAATGAGGGTAATGAAATCTTTATGGAAAATAAGATGTGCAATTCATTGCTATGAGTTACATTAGAATTTAGACAATTCAAACGTTCCTATTATACCTTTCATTGATGAAAAGGAATAGGATTGAGTCTCATGCTTCTCCCATGGAAAAGAGACTTCGTTTGTCTTTTCGGTAAATTATTCTCGATCAAACATTTGTTTGAAAGCGAATGGATCAATTCTTGATCAAAGACTAAACCTTGTTTACTGGTTAAATGTTGCATTTATACATTCAAAAGAATTACAAAATTCGCTTTTAGTATTTTCGATAATTTTCCTTTTCAATAAACAATTAAATACCCAAGGTTCATATTCATATAACCAATTAATTATTATTGAAAACTAGGATCCAAATTGTCATAATTTCATCACGTCGGTTGATCGCTAGTAATGAACCTTATACAAAATGGTAGAGCTTTTGCTCGATTGCCAATATCAATTGCAATTCCTAGATTTATGGGATTTACATATAGCCAATTTCAATCGCCATGTAAACATGTTTTATCCCATCTTATGCCTTGAATGCCAGTTCTCACCGCCTAACTCAATTAAGTTGTCCAACTTAAGAAAGCGCAAAATCGTCCATGCCCGTTCTCACGACACGTGGACATTTACCCTTTGATTAAGATCTAAGTCACGTTCTCACGCAAATAGAAAGTAATCTTAGGTGTTTCCGTTTTGTTGGATGGCATATAACTTAAATTAAAGGGTAATAGTTTTGATGTTAAATCAAATATGTACAAAGATGTCATGCATTCATCTTTGTAGCATAGTTTTATTAAAACATTTATATCTTGTTTTAATGTATGCTTTTCATCATCAAACTTTAATTGAGGTATTGGATTCACCAATCAAGGAATTAGTGTTAATTATCATCCATTATCTTGTACTTTGCATAAGTGTAAACACTTAGTGTTTGGATAATTACCACCTAAGTGGCGCATGGAATCAACACTAATTCGCCTCAAGATGAGCTTGCACATTTAATGGCTTACTAAGTAGCTCCATTCGAACTTACAGGGGGAGGACCAAGTACGCGCTAAAGCACAACCTTAGACATCCATTCGATTGATATGCGCACTTCTTTAAACCCTTTTATTAGTTCATTCTTGGGTGGTAGATTCGGTCATTTGTACCAAAGTCATCAATCAATTAAACGATTATGATTACTATTCTTAAAATACATGTTTCACCATTGTTTAGGTCGGTTTATTTTCTTGTAAAATACCCTTGTTACAAAACACAAACAAGCAAGTATTTATAAAAATAAACAAATAAACAATGAATGCATAACAAATAAAAGTCATGCATATCAAATAGCCATATGCAAACGGTTTGATAAATCATATTAATAACCAATTTATATTCTGTCAATATGCATATATTTAATTAAGACTTCCACCCGTTTTCATCTATGTACAAGGTGAACCACATGCATCGATTCATCGATTGCGTAAGTCAAAACTAAATATATACCACATAGCACATAATTGATTAAATTAATAATTATTGAGGTCTTCCCAATTTAAGATCTATCATAATTTAATGTATATCACTTAAAACATGAAAGACATACAATAAAAAGCAGATCCATGATAAAACATGCAGATAATTATCATGGATATCAATTACACTTAACAATTAATGCAATTAAACAGAGTTACGCATATACACATAAAGTTGCATGCATCTTGGGTTTCTAATCCAATTAAAACAATAGTTTACAAAACCCTAATTAGGGCACCAAATAAAACCCCACCGAAATTAGGGTTTAGGTTTTCAAACCCTAGATCTAAGCATACAAATAATAACACATTCATGTTTATTTTAATTATGTGTTTCGATAATTAATTACTTGTTATACAAGGCTCGTGATGCCTTGTTGAGTTTATGATATATAAAATACAATAAAACATAAAGACATCAAGAGAGACACAACAAGACTTAAGATCATAACAAATAAATTAATTAAGCGAAAGTATGCGTAACGTCACCTCTCTGAATGTCAAATCCTCGAGCAAAGCAAAACAACCCTCGAGCAAAGCAAAATAAAGAAGTCTTATTGGTGTAAGAATAATGTCTTACAACCACGTTCTATCTGTGCGAATTAACCAAACGAATCGGCGATTCAGATCTAACACAAGTTCTCGTTTAAGAAAAGCGAAACCAAACTCCCTTACAAGTGGGGTGTTCGGCGAATATTGACTAGAGAGAGAGAGAGAGATCAGGGTTAATTGATGCATGAGTGTATAAACCCTGAAACCTAACCTCTTTATATACTTAGTAGGTAACTTTAGAACAGAGTTAGTGAATGGGTTGAAACCATTACCCTTTGGCCGCCATGTAGACAAGCCCAAAGAGAACCCATAACTTTTTCCAAGTCTTCCATTTCTAGTCCTTCTCTTTTCCATTTAACGATTCGTTAGTATTTTTCCGTTAAATACTTAACGATCGTTAACCTGGACTTAATGTGTAATAATTAATCGTAAACATAAACATTAATTATTAATTTTAATTCTCATTCGCTTAATGCGTAATCCAAGTAGTCACGAGTTCGAATCCGGACATTCACATATTTGTAAATATATACATTTCCAACATAATGAGCAACTAGGAGTTTGATTGACGGATTTTTAGGAGACCCTTTTGGAAGAAATTTTGGGCTTAGAATTGAATGTGTAAGCTGTGGATGGTGACTAGTGATGGGGCGTTGTGGGGTTGAGTATTAAAGAGAAGACGCATGTTAAGTTAACAAAGTAAAGAATGTACATGAATGCATGTTCTTGGGTTGGCGCATAGAGACAAAAAAACAAGGCAAGACAACAATTATATTTTGGTAAAAAGACTAGAACACCCTTTTTGGATGATCAAGTACCATCAATGAAATAAGGTTGTTAAGAAAACTGAAAGTGGAAAAAGTTGTCATAAGCTAGCAAACTGTAAAGGTTTGGATGACGACCTCATTGTTGGATCTTTGGTCATGTGTGATCAACTAATCAAGACACTATATATTCGAGTTTCGAATTTAGACATACTCACATAAGTTGTTATAGCTAGATAATATCTATGCATGCGTAAATTATAAGGTAGTAAAGAAGGGTTAATAACCTTTTAAAGCACTATATTTGTCAAGAATGGTAGTTTCGTAATGACTTAAAAATAACTCTTTTAGGCATTAATGTTGACATTTTTGTTTTTTTAATATTATACTAGTATGCACCATTTTACCCTTTCTAATTTTTTTTAAATACTTTTTTAATTTTTTTCCAATTTTTTTGAATTTTTTTTGAAATTTAAAATTTTTTCGATTTTTTTTTGAAATATTTTTGAAGGGTAAAATGGTCGTAATTTGATCATAATCTTAAAGAAAGCGAAAATGTCAACGTTAATGTATAAAGAGTTATTTTTTTAGTTCACACTGTAAAGCTTATTTTGACAATATAGTCTTTAATAGGTTATTAAATTTCAGTAAAGAACATAAGAATAAAACATTAAGCATTAAACTTTTAGATATCCTTAGAACAAAGTTATTCCAAAAATCTGATTTAAACAAAATGACAAAGTATGTATTTCCACTTGTCTAATTCTCTCATTAAAAAAGTTAATACAAGCTCAAGCCACCACAAATCATGGTAAACAATATTTCAATCCGTGACTCACTAAAAACATATGGATATACCATATACACATTATATATCCATTAATTTATAGACACCCTATACCATACTTGCCAAAACAAAATACCTCATGTGCTTTAGCTACACAACATCATATACCCTTTATTTTCAGCCAACTCATACTCTCTCGTGAGTCGTTATTCATATATATAACTTTTTGTGGTCCTAAAAAATAAACAAAAGTTACAAAACACACTCATGGATTGATCAATTTATTGAGCAACATCTCTTTTTCTGTTCCACTTTCATTTTAATCAATGGCAGAACTATGTGATTTGCAAGTGCATATTAATGGTCAACAAACATTCTATCTTAATGAGGTAACATTTGACATATTATGTGTATGTGTGAGTATTTGCTGTCTAAATATATTTTTGCCCTCAAAATCTGATTAGGGTTTTTTTGCAGAAAACAATATCAAGATTTTCAGGAAAGCTAAGGAAGATCATAAAGAGAGAAAAGAAACGAACCCAAATTCGTAAAACAGGAATCGAGATTAATGATTTCCCTGGTGGCTCAGATGGATTTGAATTATTTTCGAGATTTTGTTACAACAATGGCGAAATTGATATATCGGTTACAAATGTTTCTCTACTTCATTGTTGTGGTGTTTTTTTAGCAATGAATGACACCTTGCTGCCACAAACCACTGAGATTTTGTCACGTGTGACTGAGTGGTCATGGACGGACGTTCTTGACTGTCTCGGGAGTTGCACACCCTTTATTTCTTACGCGGATTCTTTTGGCATCATTGAAAAACTTCTATCCAACCTCATACTCAAAATCACACAAAACTCAGATTCCATTTCCAACACTTTAATCCCATCTTCATCTTCTTCTTATTCATCACCAGATAGTACTACAAAGTCTAGTACTTTACTTAGACTCTCATCATGCTCATCAACCAAAGGCTTATGGTGGTTTGATGACATGACAATTTTACCACCAACCATAATCGAAAGATTCGTCAAAGCTCTAGGAGCTTATGGCAATGAAAACAATAGTTTAGTTGTCACAAGATTTTTACTACATTACTTAAAAACATCATCACAGTCCAAGACACAAACTTTTCCAAGAAGTGAGTATGGTGGTCTAGCAGATACAGCAGTCCATGGAGTCATACTAATGGGAAAAAATGCATTTTCATGTAGAGGGCTATTTTGGGTACTAAGAATTGTGTCAAATTTTGGGCTGAGTAGAGAATGTAGATATGGGCTAGAAAGACTGATTGGTGGCATGCTTGATCAAGCAAAAGTGGATGATTTGTTGGTGAGTAATACTAATGGATCAAGTGGTGTGTATGATGTGAACCTTGTTTTGAGATTGATTAGAGAGAGTAATAAAGTTGAAGGGGTGTGTTTGGATAGAATGAAAAAAGTTGGGGGGTTGATTGATAAATATTTAGGGGAGATTGCACCAGATCATAACTTGAAGATATCAAAGTTTTTAGGAGTTGCTGAGAGTTTGCCAGATTGTGCAAGAGATTGCTTTGATGGGGTCTACAAAGCCATTGATATATACCTTGAGGTAATTCCTAAAATTATTAATATTTTGTTATAAGTTACTGTATGTTATGTATCATGTTACTAGCATATAACATACTATGCATTATAAAAAAACCGTTCACAAATAATGAACGGTTCTTTTAGAAACATATATAAATATCACATTTCATAAGTTAAAATGTCTTCGTCGAAGCTTTAACTTACATTTTGAAGCTTTGTCCGGTAGCACATCTCGTACACCCTAGCATACTGCTATGAGTACGTATGTCTTTTTTTTGGAACTTGTTTCAAGTAGGATGTTTGTGCTAAATGACGACAATAATTCTTTGATGAAAAATGTGTGTGTGTTAAAGCAAAATTTAAATTTGTAAGGTTAAAGATGCAAAACTCGAGGGGCGCTCTAGACAAAAATCCAAAACTATTTTTTATTCATTGTGATTGGTAAATAATTAGAATATTATTATTTTATGTGTTTACTGAATATTTTTCACCTTATTAGATGATTTTTGTTTTCTTCATGTGAGGGTCAATAGATGCCTTTGAACAAAATGAACATAGAGATAGAGATATAAAGACAAGACATAAATTACACCGGATGTGACAAAATATGTCTATTTCCTTTTTGGGATTATATATAATTTGAGGAACACGTATGCCATTTTAAACTTTAACCAAACATTATTGTTTAATTTTATTTATTAATGTTATGTTAATAAAACTCCTGCATTTCATTATTTTCAGTATCCATAATTTTCTTGTATTTTCTTGTAGCTAGGTTTTCAATAAAGTACTCTACTTGCTAATTTACATACTCATATTTAGTATATGAATTCAACCTTTTTTTTCTTCCTAATGAATATCTAAGTTAAAGTAATTAATAATTTGTTTATAATAATATTTGTTTTAATATAAATTAATATAAGTTTTTCTCAATTTTTATTTGTCAGTTTTAAAATAGCAAGTAAATTGAAGTTTTCCTCATCTATATAAAACATTTATTCTCTAGGAATGCATTATTTTCATTTTGGCTTTACTTGATCATACAATCTACAACCTACAAAATCAAAATATTAAATTTATAAATTAAACTAAATGATAAAAATATTGAAAACTTTGTCCATCTAGCAGTGTGTCTTTTTCAACCAAAATATTAACATAAAAAACTATCCTGTCTATTCCCTATAAATTACTACGTAAACTATAGTTACAGCCGAAAAGGTAAACGTACATGATATTTTATTTGATTCTATAAGTTTCTCTTATACAGTAATAAAAATAGATAATTATTTCATAAAATCTATATATTGAAGATGGGATACCCTATACATACCCTCCATATATTGTCACATCATGGGGTTGGTCGAAACCGCGGCCTGCGATCATACCATATAATCCAAACAATCGTTGATCATTCAAACCCTCCTTATGGAGGTGTGGATAACTTGCCCATTGAAGATACATGAATGTCTATTACATCATGTTTACCATTTTGTTCGTATCGATCAAAGTCTCATGAGACACCCATATTTGTCTTTTCTCTATTTTATTTGAAACGTAAGTCCTATCTGTCCCCATTTGTTTCATCTTATGTTTTTCATCCCATCCTTTTTCACCTATAGTAAATTTTCACTCCTAATTAAAGGCTTAAAAAAGCGTACGAACTAAAACAAAATGAAGAGCTACCATGCACATTATTTAGTTTGTACCGATGTACGTATACTTCTATATACATATATATACTAGTCAAATACATATTGTAAGTTTATATTTGGTGTATTTTTATATTCCAAATGGCTTAGTAATTAAGAGACCAAACAAATAATAGTAGTCATATTTGTTTGGATGTACTTTAGTGGCTTAACATGAATGTCACGGACGGCTGAAACTTGTCAAGTGGCTGAATCAGTCTTTGTAAGGTACTTTTTACAAACTACTATTTGGAATTAGAATAATATTACTCTACTTAGTTTTCAAATGATGTTATTATTCTCTTATTCGTATAGCTAGCTATTTTGCATGCTAAATTCAGACTTCTTATTCTCAACGGTAAATGTATTACAAGCTAGTAAGATACTAAAACGGCGCATGCATAACAACACTTTCCCGCCAAAAGAACCCCTAAATTAAACTCAGAGTTTTAGTAGAGACGATCTGATACATATGAATCATCTTACCGAGTTTTTTCTATCGTAAAAGATTTTTTTAGAGGCAAACTACTTATTTCACACCATGTACATCATAATCTGCAAATCTATCACACATGTCCAAAACAGTATTTGAACCGAAAACTAATTAGGATTATAAGGTAAGACGAGTTATTACAACATAATACAAATGTGTTTATCTGATTCCATGCATCTAATTTAATAAAAGCTTGTGGTTATGAACCAAAAAAATTTAAATCACATGCAATCAAATACATATTACATTCACATATGTACGTGTGTTTTAACCACGAGGAGTATGAAAAATAGTAGTAGTTGGTAAAAGTGAGTAGGTTTGTCTCTGCATGTCAAGTAGTAGGGACGAAGATTCGAGTGGACGTCCACATGATTGCGCGCTGTGTGATGTTCCCCACCACGTACATTCTCCTATCTTAAAAGTTAAAAAGTCCTTTTTATCAACAAAAAAAAAGTTAAAAAGTCCTTCAGATTTTCAGAATTTTCCACGTGGCCCTACATATCTTTGCGAGGACGAAGGGATCTTTCTTAACATGTGAAACCAAATATAAACAAAACTTACAACATACCATGTCATCATGTTTTTTTATAGTCATTTAGGGTTTGGCACATTAAGTTTAATTTGAGTTTAGACTATTCAAAGGTAGTCGATGTCATACTATATATGCTAAACTAGGCCGGGGCGGACCTAGAGAGTTTTCGGAGGTTCACGAGAACTCGATGCATGTTTGTCGTCTAATGTAAATTATCTCATGATTTTTACGAAATGAATATGGTTCCGAAATTTTGTGCAACATAAATAGATGTCTTGTTTTGTTGGTTCACTGATATGCCAAAAGGAAATATGCTGGTTATTAATTTGTTTGCTAATTTTAATGTAATTGTACATTTTAATGCATTTATATCTTTTTTATACTTGTAAAAAATTTGTGCACTCGGTAACTTGGAGTTCTGAGTTCGCCCTATGCTAATACACGTGTTATTAATTTGTTTGCTAATTTTAATGAAATTAACCGGCGGTCCTTAATAGACAACATTGCTACGTATCAATTAGTTATATGAAAGAAATAAATATAAAAAACCTAAGATTTTGCAGTCGCACCCATGTCATGGATAAAATGCCATGGATAATTAAGAATCCGCGGTCTCTATTGCCAGATTACAATACGTGTTTTCATTCATATTTAAACGCGTTAACTCTAAGCTATTTGTACTCATTCAAATCGTGTTTGAACTTGCAGTCGCACCCATGTCTATCATTGGAAGAACGGTCACGATTATGTAGATGTTTAAACTACGAAAAGCTAAGCTTAGAAGCATGCAAAGACTTAGCCAAAAACCCAAGAATCCCACCAAGAATTGCAGTCCAGGCACTTGTTTCGCAGCACTCAAACATACCAACACATTACACAAACGATCATGATCATCATCAAGATTACACCTACATAAGCGACCATGGTCACGAAACCCCTTTGACCAAAAGCAGTAGAGAACTCATGGTGCTCTACAACAAGAATGGCGGACATGATCATCTTCATTATGATTCACCTGAACATAGCTCGAGAAGCAGCTCAAGACACGAACATAAGGAAGTTGATGATGGTGTGGTGAAACTAAATTTGCAAAGGATGCAATGGAGGGTGGTTGAGTTGGAGAAGATTTGTAGGGAAATGAAGGGTCAGATGTCTAAAATGGGTAAGGGCAATCGAGTCATGTCGTCGCATGGTAGACCATTGCCAAGATTGTGCTGACCCTTTGAAAAGCTTCCTGGTTTATTTTTGGTTATTTTTTCAACCTTTTTTTGGTCTTTTAAGTGTATAAGAATGTGTTATTATGAGTGATTTTCTGTATATTAATTAGTTGCTTGAAATATGTTTTTGATCAAATGGTTTTTCACTGGGACTTATTGGTCTAGTCTCTTATTTGTATATATGCTAGTAATTTAAAAATAAATTGATAGATCTGGAAACATTTCGAATAATCTATACGAATTCATGGGGTTCTGGAAAATGCATCTTTACTCGTTTGAAACGAACTTGACACGGTATGTGCTGGAGTTGGACAAGGAATTTGCAATGTCTTTTGATTAAGTTAGGAGTCTTTATTGTTTTAGGATTATTCATAGTTATCTTTTATTAGATTAATGTCTTTTAATTTAGTTTTTATTTTTTAGGATCGTATTAGGATTAGTATTTTTCGGTTTATATGTACAGATTTCATTGTTTAGGTTTTAAGAAGAATGTTTGGTTTTGAATTAACTTAATAGAAAGAGTCTCAGAGAGTTTCTCAATTCTTGATGTTTTATCCGTGTGATATTACTCTCTTGTCTGGTAATTCATCAATTATCCTCGACCGACAATATCCAAATTGTCTATAATTTGTATGGTTGTCCTAGATCGGAACTTTAGCCATTGTTAAACAGTAAATGTAACTACAAAAGATCAGGTCCACCAATATTCGAGCAATGTCTTATGTACCAAATGATCATCATGCATGTGTCACGAGCATAATTACATTGTACAAGCATCCTATATAGCGACTATTCATCGGCTCGATCACTAAGGTCCATTACAGTTTATAGGAATTTTGGAAATGTTATATGAAAGTGATACCTTGATCATGATGGTCCAATTTTTTAAATCTAGGTAAATGGTAAATCGTTACTATGTTAGTTGAAAGCGGTTATTTGATTATTTACGGGTCAGGAATCATATTGATATTACTAATGACACAAAACCGTATTCATTTGCAGCTTGTTTTATAACTTGTACGCGTTCTTCTGTCATTAACATGCTTAATACAAATCTTTGCTAAATACCTGAACTTAACTGAACAAAAATCTTTATGCATTAATCCTGCTGGAGCGAGAAATCGAGTATTGTTTTTGTATCTTTTATATATAGAATCTGGATCACAGAATGAGGCATGTGACATATCAATTACTTAATTACATATGGAACATGTATGTGGGGTTATTTATATAGTCTTCTACTTTTGTTCATTTGTCACTTCTTTTTGAAATTATATGAAATCGAATTGACAAATCTCTGTCATGTACAAGTTCATCACTATGGAAATGCTTGCATGTGAAGTGATATCTTTTTGTAGACCATTTGATTTCACTTTTTCCTTCTATACAATGATTTTGCTTGCATTATGTTGATGTGATTTATAAGTTTAGGAATGTGCCAAATTGGTAAGTCTCATAACCAAATGAAAGTTACAAGACGTAATTAAAAGAGTTAATGTCATAAAATAGCGACTATTTTTCTAAAATTTCCATTTTGGTGACTAAACATTTTTTTTTCAACTTTAGTTATTATACTTTGTATTTGGTGGTCAAAATGATTATTATCTTCTCGAATTTTCAACCGGTACTCGACATTATCGTGCAAAATGTCTAACATGCAATAAGTTATACTTAAATGTTGACCAAGTTTTTACCCAATTTGTTAAGAAAACGGGAAAAAAAATGATAACTGAAGATTTTTCCCCTTTTCATACATTGCCACCAAACATATGTCAATATTTAAGTGTTACTTACGTTATGTTGAAGCTTTTAACAAGTTATACCATATCATCCATTGAAAAATAAAGAAAATAACAATTATTATGACCTACACATGCAAGTATAATAATTAAATTGAATAATTAGATGTTTAATTACCAAAATGAATATATTTCATGACATTAACGCTACAAGAAAAAGAGAGAATTGTAAAAATGTTTATATAAACTACCGTCTATGTAGGTTAACTAAGGGCCCGTTTGGTTTGTGGGTTTAGATTGGGTTTGGGGTTAGAAAAGTGGACCCCCTTTCATTTTCAAGTGTTTGGTAGCTCTTGGGTTTGGATTTAATTTAAATAATAAGGGTGTGTTAAAGTAGGGGAGTGGTAGGTTTTAAGATAAAAATGACCCACTTCCGTTTCTCTATCTCTCTCCTCTTACATTTTATATAAATCATTTATAAATCATTTTTTTAAAATATAATATAAATTTAAATATTTTTCTCTCTCCTACATTAAATTCAAATCCAAATCCTAATCTACAACTTTACATTCAAATCCAAATTCTAATCTAAACCCATCTATAAACCAAACGGGCCCTAAATCTATATTTAGTTTCTTTTATACCAAATCTAATTGAAAAGGAACAAGTTATAAGCACCCCCTTATTTTACGAAGGGCACCCCCCTTCATTTTTTTATTTTTTATTTTTTTATTATTATTTTTTTTAATTTTGTTTATATAAAAAACCTATAAACCTGAAAGTACGGAACAGAAAATATAAAGTTTTCTAAGTCAAACGCTTAAATCGCTATAAATCTGAGCGAATGTAAAAGCGTGTTATACTTCAAACAAAAGAGGGATAAAAAGCATCTTTGACCAAAACCCCCTTATGTCACATCATAGAGGGTTTGTATAGTATGACCCAATTGAAAAATGTTTAGTAACATAAACACTGCATGTCTTCGTAAGACCTCTAAATTTCAATCCATATCAGGTAGTAGTTACACATTTGGAATGGCCAGGTCATAACCGTTCAAACAGTAAAATTTTACTTTACAAACCTAAAATGTTTTGGCTTGTCTACTATCCAAAATGACTTAGGAGATGTTTTTTTAAGGTTATATGTGGGCTTATGAGCTTATTTGATTTTAGCTTATAATTTATAAGCCTTAATTTTTTGGCTAATTTTAAAAAGTTTAGGCTTACATAAGTTTGTCATATAATAATAAACTTATATAAGCCCACAAATCAAAAGATTATCCGGAAAATTGAAGCTTATTAAATATAAGCCGAAATACAAATAAACTTATAAGCGTATAAGCTTACAATGTTAAGAGACCTGTTCTTTCCTGCAAGCCTGGACACGAGCAAAAGGGCCCATCTTAGCTGCACAAAGCCCAAAATGTTATATCCAGACATGTACAAGGTGTTTGCTAATCTTAATTTTAAACGACCACAAAACAAAATGAGTACAATACTTGATTATAAAACATGACAAATTTGCATCTAGCTTATTACATAGATAATTATATTAATGTATTTATTTGGTGCTTAAAAAAAACTTATGACTACGTAGAAAATGACACAAGGGTGAGCGTCTTTAAATTAAGTCCTATCACTTTTATGCTATTTATACATATTTACCTTTCCATTTTCTAACCTCTACTTCCACGTAACTTGTTTTTAAAGCACAAAGATCCTCAATTATTTTTACCGCCAATTCTCCCCGTCATTCATTATATATTTTTACTGCAGAAGGTCAATCACCATTTTATTTTGTAAATATTAAGTATCATACTCAATAGCTTATTTTACTTATGTAATAAAATATTTTTAACCATAATATATTTATCTCAAAAGTAAATATCTAATTATCTTCGAGTGAAGTGTGAAAACTAAATGTTTAAATCTAATTTAAAAACCTCTTTTACACTCAGGAGACGAAACGAGATTTGTGATTTTTAATGAAGTATTTGCACCTTTTACTAATTTTTTTCATAAATTTATTTTGGTGAAAATTATTAACAACTTCTTAATGTACCTTGGTCCTATTTATTATTATAATGTCATATGAGATACACATTATGTATCTATCAATTAGTGTTTACATTATTTTTGTTAACAATGCTCCAAAGTCCAAACAACATTTTTATTCAAACACTTATTTCATATAAGAAGATATAATTGTAATTTGGTTTATTTCCGACACTTTATTCAAAACACAAAATAAAATAACCACTTATTCTACATACATATAACATGTATGTAGACGGTCACTTTAATTATACAAGACTTAATAAAAAGACTAAGCAAACAAGCCTCAAGTATCTAACAACAACAAAAAAACATGTCCGTGATCAAAGTTCCTGGTTTGGTTCATCATGATTATGATCGTCATGGGGTGGTAAGATGGTGTCCTTGATGTTAACTGCAGCTTGATGGATCTTATCTTTGGTTGTTTTGGCAGCATCTTTGGTTGTTCCGGCAGCAGCATCTTTGGTTTTTCCGGCAGCATCTTTGGTTTTTCCTGCAGCATCTTTGGTTGTTCCGGCGGCAGCATCTTTGGTTGTTCCGGCAGCATCTTTGGTTGTTTCGGCAGCGGATTTCGCAGTTTCCTCGAGGGTATTCATTACCCCATCCCCATCACTGAATGTCATGGTCACAGCATCTTTAGCCTTTTCTCCTTGATCTAGTATTTTATCACTTGTGATAATTCGAGGTTCCTCGTGGCCTCTTACTCCGAAACTGAAGCAAAAAAGAAAAAGTTCAACCACCAGCCTTCAAAAATTAATTTTTGTCAAGTGTTCATTTGACTATTTGTTTGCATGTCTTATAAATTACTTTATCCAAAAGGTTTAAATCAAAAAATACATGGGAGCATGCACCTTACCTAGCCTCACCAAAAATGGAAAGGCCCTATCTGAAACTACTCGAACTAAATAAGAAAAAAAGGAAATGTAACAGCGTAATAAGTCCACGTGAGTTTTTTCATAAATTTTGTCTACTTTTTCTTTTCTTTTTTTTTTCTTTTTTTTTTTTTCTTTTTCTATTTTGGTATCTTATTTAAGTTTTACCATATCATAATAAGCTTATATGCTTATACAAATAAGTGAAATAACTATTGATAAAGATCATAAATTTCAGAGTAATCAACAGAAGGTTTATGAAACATATATAAGCCTAATCACATAAACTCGTAAGCTCAAAAAAGCTTAAATATACACATGCACCTTAATTAGTACTTACTCTAGGTTCGGAATACGAGAGAAAACTGTCTTAATCCATCTAGTTTTGCTCTGAATAAACGACTCAGGATGTGGATCTTGATTAATCCCATCTTGAAGCGATAAATACCCGGATAGAGAAATGAAGAATATGACAATGACAACGATCTTAGTGTTAGTACGAGATAGATACATATTTGTTTTTGAGGTTTTAAGTTATGGGTTAATTAGGTATTTGTAGTATGATTATCTAAAGGCTAAATGTACGTGTCTTCTAGACAAAATGTCGACAAAACACTTTCTTTTTTATATTCCTTTTAAATTTAGTTCAAGATATTTATAAACTGTCGACATATAAAGACGCACAAATCTTGTACCAAATCAATCTCCGATGTTTTGATTGTGCCAGGTGCTATCAATCTCTAGTGTTGTCCAATTTATATGTGTATGGATACCGTGATTGAACTCGGCCCAACTCACATTAAGGACGGAATCAATTGTTCTCGCGGGTGTTTGGGACCTTTATAAAAAAATTTGATGTAATGTTAATTTTTGAAAAAAGAAAAAATATATATCAATTTTTCTTAAATGCATCTAAAATGCACCCGTTCTATCGAAATGTGTTCCTATATTACGGTTTCAAAAAATTTATACATCTGATCATATATATTTAGTTCTGATTCCGTCCATGACTCACACAAATTTCACCTAGTCGGGTCATATTGAATTTTTCCGCTAGTACTACTTGGAGTAGAGTATGTTTCGCCATTCTCAAGTACATATTATTTCGTTATGCATGTGAAATCATCATTAAGTAGATATATCACTCTCATAAAAGTAATGTCTAACAGTCTAAGCATTGTCAATCAATTCTTAGTTTGTAACCAACGGGCTTCTAGCCAATGTTACCAGCTACCATGATAATCAATAACTATCACCTACACACAAGTATAATAACCACAATGAATAAATAGATGTTAAATTATCAAAATTTTCAATTACAGAAAGTACATTGTTATTTTATGACATTAACGCTACATGAAATAATAGAATTGTATAAACGTTTCTATAAACTACCATCTATGTAGGTTAACTAAATATATATTGGGTTTCTTTTATATCAAATCTGGTTAAAAAATGTTAAGTAACATAAACATTCCACGTGTTCATAAGACCTCTGAATTTGAGAAACCTTACTAGGTGGTAGTTACACATTTAGAATGGCGACGTACAAAACCTAGTAACTATATATATATTTTTTGCTCTACAAAACCCAACAACAGTGTTTTTGGTTGTCTACATAGAGTTACGATCAAATGAAAAGAAACCATAAAATAAGAAAGATTAGAAGTAATTGTAACAGAAAATTTGAGATGCATCGATTTGAATTAGATGCGTCTCTATTCATTTAGATGCATCATATTGTATTTTCAAGCTCAAAATTATATGCACATATACATATATTAAATGCATTTCATCAAATTATATAAATCGTGTGCATTTTTCATTCTTTGTACGCCAAATGTGGTTCTAGTGCCACTTTGCATCTTTTTCAGTTTCAAGTAGAGATGAGCACGGTACCAAAATGGTACCAAACCGGCACCATTTTGGTGGTGCCGGTTTTTTCCTAGCAAAAAATAACGTACCGTTCTCGAAACCGAGAGTATGTCTGGTACCGATACCGTACCGGTTCAAGTACCGTTTGATCTTTGAACCCATTGTTATGAATCTATTCCAACGGAGTTTAAGTGTTTAACTACGTTAAGATGAATGAAGCTACTTTATTATTGAAAAAAAAACTTATTGGTTCAATAACGTCATCTATTATTTTACGAGTATCATTCTTGCAATCTATAAGTTTGTTTTTCTTCTGGATGGTTCCCACACCACAATCAAATACGACAAGTTACATTCACTCTATGAAATCGTTTAAAATATGTAAGTATGGTTATATGAGAAGCTCACATAGATTTATTTAACGGTAACTTTTATAGAAACCACTAGCAAGGAGCTAGAGCAAAATTACAAAGAAATCAAATAAGGATGCTGAAGCCAGCTATTCCAACTAAAAGTGCGATTACATTTAGCTCGGCACCAAGAAAAAGAGCGCAAAACAATATCGTCAAAAATAACGTATTTTCGAGAAATTTGGGCCATAAAAAGCATATGGTTCCTGTAATTCCATAAGCACCACCACGTTACGTAGAAAACCCCTTCCAGCAGCCCTTTGGGATCCTAATGTTTTCCATAAAGAGCATCATATTTTTTTCGATAATTTTGTTGCTTTGTATGGAATCTGGATTCCTAATCAAATAAAGATTTTGCTGATTTCAGTTTACGCTCCTCAAGCTGTTTCCAATAAACGTGTTTTGTGGACCTACTTAGCATCTCTTATCAATCGTTGGAATGGTGAGAGTATTGTTGTAGCCGATTTTAATGAAGTTAGGAGGATGGAGGAACGTTGGGGTCTACTTTTAACGTGTATGGAGCACTTGCGTTTAATAATTTCATCACTAATTCGGGGTTAGTTGAACTTGAATAGAAGGGTATACTTTTACTTGGGCTCATCCATTGTTAGTGCAAATATTACGATATTTAATCTATATATCTCGTTTGTTTTGATTGATGACAAACATGTAACTTGTAATACATAACGTAAAATGTACAAGTTACTTGTAATCACACTTTGTCTCAACATACATTCAACACCTCTCGATGTCTCAAGTCCTCGTATGTTACAACACGAGGTTCGTACATGTTTGTTATGTGGCATTATGATCAAACCCATTAACAAATCATTTAGAATGTTTAAAATACGTTTAGAGTCACTAAGTATTTTAATAGGTTAACTATTCTATTTACAACCTAAGTTTACTTACACTTGACAAAATACATTTTATTTTGACAAGCACTCAACTAGATATTTTACAAAAGGTAACTAGACATTTTATTAACTAGTTACATAATACATTTTACAAGTTTACTTTGATAAACTTTTTAATCTAAAATAGAAATACATATTACATCATCATCTTTGAAATCCTTGGAAGATCTCTTGAATATTTTGGTTAGATTGTCACTCAATATATCAAATGTGATCTTAGTAAGATTTGGTAATATCTTGGAAAGATTTGAAGAAAGATTTTTTAGATTTTCTGTCAGACACCCACGACACCAAAAGTTATAAAGGGCGGAACCCTTTTTTTTGGTTCCTTGGTCCGTGGGCACTGCTGTTCTCTTTTGCCTATAAATAGAAGCCCATTGTTTTCTCATTTCTTCACCACTTCAAAACACATCTTCTCCACCTTCTTGCATACATTTAGATCAATCATTAACAATGTAGTAACATACATTAAACACCCTAATGATCATGATCATAATGCTTCTAACATTCATCTTTGTTGTAAGCATACTCTACATTTTGATCAACCAAGGAAAGCTTGGAGATCTAGCCATCCCCACTCACCACAAGCTGAAGATCTATCACAACAAGTTTAGGGAACTTGTGATCTTCATCATGAAGGCTTCCTATCAATGGAAGTTCATTTAGAAGTAGTTATTCATATCCATTAGACATTTGTGTCATGGATCATTATTGTAAACATCATTGCATCATCACAACACTTTCACCAAACTAGATTAGATGGTTTATGTGTTTGTGCCATAAAACACAAGGTTTGTTATGTTGGGCCATAAAACATAATGGGAGTGGTTGTACCCTTGTAAAAGAACTCGACATCTAGCTTAGTGTCGGAAATATTGTATAGGCGACGTTAGGTTGGTTCTACCTCGAACTAGAACCCGGTATTTAGCTTTGTACCGGAAAAAGTGTAAGCGACGATTGTAAGGTTTTCTCCGCCGAGAAGGGAGCTTGTTGATTTAGTGAAGTAACTCTCGAGTTGGGTACTCGGGGAGTGGAGTAGGGCGGAGAGGAGATCCGTGACCGAACCACTATAAATCCTCGTGTTCGGTTTGCACTTTCCTTTCTTTATCTCTTTACTTTTATAGTTGCACTATACTATTGCTTGTGATGTGGTTTGATGTTGATGCTTGTGTGACAACTTGGTTTACTATGATTTATATTAGTCACAAACAATAATTGGTACTTTCATATTATAACAAGCTTCATAAGCGATTTGATACAAAAGATCTAACGTTTTTAAACGGTAACGTATTCACCCCCCCCCCTCTACGTTTTCACAATTGGTATCAGAGCCACGTAGCTCTTATTTTCAAAACAAATGGTTTTTAAAATAGAGTACGATCCATGTATCAAATTACCATTGAAGCGAAAAATAATATGAAAAATGCTTTGCTAATTATACTTAGAAATTTTATTGTTAAATGTAACTTTGTATACAAGCTTGAAGATTTTCTTGAAAATAAAATAAAAGTTTCTTGAAAGAACTTGTAAGTATTGTATTGTGTGCTTATAGAAAATTTACGAAGAAATATGATTTAAAAGGAGTGTTTGGGATAACTATAAATTTAGTTGAAAAATCACCTCCGTAAATGTTTAAGATAAGTTACATAAGTAGATATGTTGTTAAATATGTGTATTATATGTTTACTATCAAATCTAGTAAGTCACACGTTTTCTCTATGTCAAATACTAGTTTTGGTGAATCATCTCGAGGACCACGGAACCAAATTTTATAAAGGCGGAACCCTAAATTTGGTTCCTTGAATCCGTCTGCACAATATGCGCAGAGTTTTTGGCCAACTTCAAAAATCATAACTAATTAACCGTAAGTCCGTACAAGTCGAGCCACCTATCATTTTAAAGGGAATTGAGTCTACTTTCATTTAAAATACTCTCATGGCCTGAGTCTAATTTTAAAATAAGTGAAATAGACCAAATACTACTACAGTATGTCTAAGATATTAAGTTTCGCTTTAACATAAAAACTCAAATTTTTGAATCAAACAATTTAAGTTGGTATTCTTAGAACTTTGATACAATTTCTTTTGAAACTAAATAATTTGGTAATATGTTTAAAGGAAACTAATCAAGCTTGGTATACATCGTCATATTTAAACGCTAAATGACGAAAAGTGTTTTTCTTGTTATACTATGCTAAATGACCACTTGTTTATGTTGTTTGCATATATGTTGCTCGCTTATTTTCAAATTGTTGTTTTCACTTGTTTGTTTGCATAATATAAATGTCAATCTTGCCATGTTATTTATTCGCTTGCTAGACGATTTCTTGTTTATGCACAATAGGACATTTGCTAGATTTTGTGCACTTAGTTGGAAAATTGTTTTACCATCACTTATAGACTTAGATCACTTTCTTTGCATAGGTTATACTAACATCTCGCATAACTTATGAAATGTCATAACTCACTTAGCAATGAGTACTAAGTAAATTAGTCAAGTACTTTGAAAAATGAAGGTTTTAAGGAGTGTTTGGTACAAGGACAAAAACAATGATGTATGATACTATTTGGTTGTTTTTCTTTGTAGGATGATAAACTAACTTAAAACAATGATGTATGCTAACCGGTTCATGCAGGGGATAGCACACGGGTGTTATCAAATTTTACCCATTTTCACTTATATGTGAAAATCGTTAGCCCTGTTCAAAATCAATGCTCCACTATGTTTGTATATGTGTTATTGACTTTTCCTAACTAGAAATAATTAATGTCATATGTTTTAAGAAAATTTCAGGTTTCGGAAAAGTCCCGGATGTTAAAAATGGGTCTGTGAAGATTTACGGTCACCACGGAACCGAGACGGCACCAAAAATTTGGTTCCGTCTGTTGTAAGTTTTGGTGCCGCCATATTGTGCAGCGGACAGACGGCACCATTTAAGGGTTCCGTTTGTGTAAAAATTGGTGCCGTGGATTCTTCAGGTAAGTTGTTTAATTTTACTAAATCCCGCAATCTAATTTACCAAATTTCGCTTCTAGGATAGTTGTTAATGCATATCTTTCATATCTCATTAAACACATCCTCAATGGATTAACTTAGGATGTTTGACATGATCTTAGACACTTTCATCTCATTAGAAACTACCATCTTTGTATGGATTAACTTCAAATAAGCCACTTAAGAAAACCACTAGGATTAGCATTCGATCTTGTTGCTTCATTAACTTGAACTCCTCATCCTCAGACTCGTTATCTCTCAACATCTCATCACCCATTCAAGATGTGAACTTTCTAAACTTAAGTACTCCAACTCCACCACCAAAATCACCCACCATTATGACTACTTCACAACCATCCAAAACACCTTCACTACCAAAGTCTCCAAAACTTGTACTTTGTGCAACACCACCAACATCTCCTCACCCGTTTGCGGATGACTTAGATGACTTACCGAGACTAACAAATCTGGACTCATTATTTGCAAAGATATCATACACAAGTCTAACATATGACTATAGATATTGTTTTGTATCTACATGTATTGCCTCACTTGGTTAACATGAAAATAATGTGTCATCCTTCAAGACGATAAGTATTTACATCGAGTCATAACTCACACGTATGTTAAAGACATATTATCAAGTCTTGTTATCCTTGAGTTCAATCTAAGCTTTATAATCTCAACAAATTAGGATTGACAACTTAAGTATTTCATCCGAAATATTCAAGTATATGCGACTTACGATTGTAGTCATTAAAAGTCATATCCGAAAAATCAACACCCAAGTATTTTAACAACACATGTTGAAACACTAATCCTAAAATGAATCAAACACTTATCCAAAACAAACAACCCACCGTGCCACTTATCCTCTTTGACACCTACTATCCTCTTCCATCTTTTGGCACCATTAAGCGTGTTGCTCATGAACTTCAAGAGCATCCTTTAAACCAAACGTGCCCTTTCAAGGTGAACCTATACCTCAGCCCCTAAGCTTCATAGACATGACCAAAACTTCAAGCACTTCACCCACTAGTTGTAGCAACCAATGAACCATAAGAATTAGTATCCGTACTTTTGTGTTCAACATCTATGGACAAATAATCAACCTAAGTACTCCCATAGCACAACAAACCCCTACATCACCACATCCTTATTTAGACACACTAGAAGACCTACCACCTAGATCAACCAATCCACCATCCTTACCATCATTTGAATTCATTGAGTGTATAGCTCAAAAAGCCCTTGTGTCTAACACTTGTGCTGAATCAAATGCACGTTTGAACAAACTCAAACATCCTTTCCCACATATAAGGACTTAGATAATTCATTATGGCTAGAACCTCAACTATCAAATAAGCATGGTGCTCTTGGTAATTGTTGTCAATTTCCACTAGGTATAAGTAGTACTACCTTCACAAATTATCAAAGTATTAGTAATACTTTGTCGTTAAACTTCTGCATAAATTTCGTTAAACCTCAAATCAACATTTTAACAACATATGTTAAAATGCAATCTCAAAGCCAACATCATACACCCCAAGCAACAATGACTCTTGAGGAGTATACATAAGAAACTCGAGTGAATTCCTCTTGTCATCATCTAGTGAATATAATCTTGAGACCAAGTTTATTTAGATGGGACTATCCGATTCAAACACTTTGGCTTCATATCTTCATTTAGGAAAACATGATGTTTTGAAAACATTATGCCTAAGAAATCATCGTTAAGTATTCATCTTGTTAAAAGGATATTGTATATCCTATGCATTATTCTCTCCTTGCGACATAAATGGTTGTGTTACAAGAGATTTCATTACACCTCATTGGCTAAATGATCTTGAAACGAACAAGTTCTATGAACTAGCGTATCCAATTCATCTTGTCATACTTATTTTCATAAGCATGATAACTTTATCCCATGCGATAATCTCATTTGTTGAAAGATACTATTTGTATCCATTTCCTTTCAAGCGTACATCATAACCTAACCTTGCTCAAACCTTGTGCACATCCAAGGTTAAAACTACACATCTCTAGAACATACACATGATCTATTGAAGTTAGTAACCTTATTTAGATTCTTGTTAAATAAAGTTCCAAAGAGCTTTCTTGAGAACATTCTTAATTTAACATATTCCATTCCCTAGTCTTAGATAATCAAATCACTTTTAAAGTATACACTTCAACGTAAAAGATGTCATCCATTAGATCATACAATTAGCTATGTAATTTGAACAACCTTAGATTCTAAACACAAGATTAAAACATATTGTTTATCAACACACCATTGTTAAAATTCATGTGTATAACATGACATCTTCATCACCTTAGTTATATTGCATATTAGTTGTGTCACATTAAGCCAAGTATTGGTAAACTATCATCTTTTATGCACTTTAATAGGCAAAAGTAGGAGTTCCCATCTTTCTAACATGAGAATGACTCTTGGAGAACCTATTGCACTAGAAACTCAATTTGACCTAACGGTTGAATTGCTTCCGGAGAGAAGTTGGGTATGTGGAATCACCCGTAAAATGGTCGTGTTTAGCCTTAATTGAGCACCGCTAGTAATAGTCTCATATTCATTCTCCAACTTGAAAAATCTGTTTTCCTATACTTGCCTAAAGTAAGTGTTAAAACATTGATAGTTTGCCTCGCCTTAGGAATACTAATCAAACAAGTAGTATATATGACTTTTCTTTTAAAACCACTTGCATTGCACTTACATGTGTTGATTACATGTTCTTGTTTGATACGATAAGTTGATTTGACATTATCTTAGTGTTTGATAACTAGTCAAATGTGTAAACCTTAGTACGGTTTTATCTTTATAATGCTTGTATTCTTGTTTCATGCTACTAAACGTTTAAACCTAAACTTTATTTGCATGATACTTACATTTGAATTATTTTTAGCATGATTAACATGTTACTTATGAACTCATAATATGCCATTTTGATACGTGATAATTTTGATATGATATATTTGTGTTTGAAAGCTATTAGTTGGCATTCATTATATCTATGTGTAGTACGATCCAAATGATACATGCTCCAAATTGTTATGTCTTAAACATGGCTTGCATGAATCTTTCATCTTGTTTCTTTTGCTTCTTGTCACACTATTTGTTTGCTACGTGTGCACATATAATCTGTCAAAGTGCTTTTGGTATGACAAACTTTTAGAAGCCTTTTTATCTTACAAATTAATCACATAGATTATTGTTTATATCCAAGTATGCTTAAGTGTCTAAGTCTAACGACAAAACAATCTCATAATGAAATGTCTTGAATAAAGTCGTATTCTTGCATAATATGATTGTTTTGATGCTATCTTGTGTGGTGATTTCTTGTCTACTAAGTGCAATGTGTTGTTTTGCTTATATAATATGTTATCATTTGATTTCTATCATGTTAACATCTTTTGTCACTAACAAATTTGTTTTGTAGGTTGATAACAAATTATTTGTTATCTCACTTGGTTCTAACTTTTATATGCTCATTTTGCATAATCCCTTTATTGCTACGTAGATTAGTACTATGCTTTATGGGACCCCTACACTTGCATATAGTTTAAAAGCATATAGAATTAAGTTCTAGAGGGTTGGCTTTGCATTTTGTCTTTCAACCGACCTCTTTCCAAATCTCATTTTGCTTCCGCTTTCCAAAATCACCTCCATCACTATTTAGTTATAACAATACTCTAATCCTCTTCACTTCCTATTAGGAAACCACATGCCTCATCATACGATCATCTCGTATTAATCGAGAAGAGGTACGTGACTTTAAGGATGAAGTTCATTGTATGCTAACCATCATCCAGAAAAACATCACTAAGCTCATCTCTTTCGTTAACCCGAATAACCTCCTAAACACTTTGTTGTCATTCCTTATTTGATACATTACACATTATGTTGGATGTCCACCAATTAAGGGAGAGAAATCCATTCACATAATTGTCTTTTGTCAAATTTTATGTCTCTTAGACTCTAAAATACCAACACATAGGTAAACACCACTTAGCTAAAATCGGTTCATGAAACCACAACTAGTTCAACCTTTTAACCTTATATCACAAGTTTGCACCAATACCTCATCAAGTGAAAACGCATCATGTGTTTTACAAACTTCTTCATCTCCACAATCAACAAATCTAGGATTTTCCTTAAACTAGCACCTTACAACTTCACTATCTAGAACACCATCATAGGATCTTATCCTTTTCTCGCTTGACACATATCATGCATGTCATTGTCAATGCAAACGATATATTAATCAAAACCGCCATTCCTAACACCTTTTCAACACGTTGGTCTATCCAACTCTCACTCATATGATGTCATTCTCATCCTAGGTACTCATTATTATTTTTTTTTTACATATTGTCTTCACTTCTTTTCAATGTCATAATCATCCATGTCGGTCAAAACCATGTCAATACTATCTCTCCCATTATCACCTAGAATAGATCATTTTTTCGGATCAATCAATGAACGAAGTTATCTTCATGTCTATTAATATATTTTTTTTTCCTCTTTGTCTTGGTCACTTGACATTACGAAAGGATTGCATGAGTCCATATTTTTATATTATTTGCTATATATACGAGTTTCTAACTCCTTAATAGTTTTCTACGTTATCACCACCACCTTCCATCACCACTTTCACTAATCATCACCACCATGGATTAGCGAAAACTTACTTTTGTATCTTGAATCACCACATGAATCCTACTAGTAAACCGACACCAACACTAGCACCACTAGCTTTAACTCTTTATATTCCAACTTCACTTCATATCTTCTTTCTAGGAACTATTTTGTAGGCTTTTATCATATTATATTCTCACTTTTCTTATGATTGTAATTAGGAGACTACACTTCATGAGATCTTTGATTATATCATTTATATATCACATATATACATCTTATTTTTCTTTGTCAAAAAGATGAAATATATTGCACTAATGTTTTTCATTATAGGTTCATCATCATATATACTCGATTGTATATAACTTACTCATCTAAGGATGAAGTTTGCATCAATTATTTTTCTTATTTTAGGTGCTTCTTGACACCCTCGAACAAGGAGGAATATCCTTTAAGCACTCATATTGCATCGTCTATACACTTGGTTGTATATGACATATTTGTCTAAAGACAAAGCTTCTATTATACTAATATTTATTTTGAAGGTTCATCTTGGCCCTAGAGCAAGGGAGCTTCCGTCAAGAATTTCTTGAATGCATCTTATACACACTTTGTTGTATATCACTTACTCGTCCAATGACGAATATAGTTTTGCACTAATATTTGTTTTGTAGGTTTTAATCATACCACGCGCCTCAAACAAGGGGAGCAACCGTCAAGGGGAGCATGCACGCATTTATCATCATTCTCACTTTTCAACAAGCATTTGTGCTTCGATAAAAAGTGGAGAAAATAGGCTAACATTGCTATGCATTTTCTTTTCATATATTTCTCATAATTTTGTTGCATAAAACTAACCTTGATGTAGGTTAAGCCTCTTAATTTGATCCATGGATCCGCTACCAAACAAGGGACGGATTGAAGTAGACGATTTAACTTCACTAGGGATGATGCAAGCTCGCCTTTTGGGAGAAATAAAGTTAAACTCAAGGACACGCCCTTTTGTTTCGACAAAGGGGAGAAGAGTGTAAAGCGGAGAAGGTAATGTAAAGGTAGTAAGGATACAAGTAACTTTTACATTTTACTTTCTATTACGTTTACATATCTTTGTCATCATCAAAAGGGGAGATTGTTAGTGCAAATATTACGATATTTAATCTATCTGATCTCGTTTGTTTTGATTGATGACAAACATGTAACTTGTAATACATAACGTAAAATGTACAAGTTACTTGTAATCACACTTTGTCTCAACATACATTCAACACCTCTCGATGTCTCAAGTCCTCGTATGTTACAACACAGTTCGTACATGTTTGTTATGTGGCATTATGATCAAACCCATTAACAAATCATTTAGAATGTTTAAAATACGTTTAGAGTCACTAAGTATTTTAATAGGTTAACTATTCTATTCATACGAACCTAAGTTTACTTACACTTGACAAAATACATTTTATTTTGACAAGCACTCAACTAGATATATTTTACAAAAGGTAACTAGACATTTTATTAACTAGTTACATAATACATTTTACAAGTTTACTTTGATAAACTTTTTAATCTAAAATAGAAATACATATTACATCATCATCTTTGAAATCCTTGGAAGATCTCTTGAATATTTTGGTTAGATTGTCACTCAATATATCAAATGTGATCTTAGTAAGATTTGGTAATATCTTGGAAAGATTTGAAGAAAGATTTTTTAGATTTTCTGTCAGACACCCACGGAACCAAAAGTTATAAAGGGCGGAACCCTTTTTTTGGTTCCTTGGTCCGTGGGCGCTCATTTCACTTTTGCCTATAAATAGAAGCCCATTGTTTTCTCATTTCTTCACCACTTGAAAACACATCTTCTCCACCTTCTTGCATACATTTAGATCAATCATTAACAATGTAGTAACATAAATTAAACATCCTTATCATCATGATCATAATGTTTCTAACATTCATTTTATTGTAAGCATACTCTACATTTTGATCAACCAAGGAAAGCTTGGAGATCTAGCCATCCCCACTCACCACAAGCTGAAGATCTATCACAACAAGTTTAGGGAACTTGTGATCTTCATCATGAAGGCTTCCTATCAATGGAAGTTCATTTAGAAGTAGTTATTCATATCCATTAGACATTTGTGTCATGGATCATTATTGTAAACATCATTGCATCATCACAACACTTTCACCAAACTAGATTAGATGGTTTATATGTTTGTGCCATAAAACACAAGGTTTGTTATGTTGGGCCATAAAACATAATTGGAGTGGTTGTACCCTTGTAAAATAACTCGACATCTAGCTTAGTGTCGGAAATATTGTATAAGCGACGTTAGGTTGGTTCTACCTCGAACTAGAACCCGATATTTAGCTTTGTACCGGAAAAAGTGTAAGCGACGATTGTAAGGTTTTCTCAGCCGAGAAGGGAGCTTGTTGATTTTGTGAAGTAACTCTCGAGTTGGGTACTCGGGGAATGGAGTAGGGCGGAGAGGAGATCCATGACCGAACCACTATAAATCTTCGTGTTCGGTTTGCACTTTCCTTTCTTTATCTCTTTATTTTTATAGTTGCACTATACTATTGCTTGTGATGTGGTTTGATGTTGATGCTTGTGTGACAACTTGGTTTACTATGATTTATATTAGTCACAAACAATAATTGGTACTTTCATATTATAACAAGCTTCATAAGCGATTTGATACAAAAGATCTAAAGTTTTTAAGCGGTAGCGTATTCACCCCCCCTACGTTTTCACAGGGTGTGGAGAAAATAAATCATGGACCGACATATTTACTTTTGAGTTTTTCCTCAAGTTTTGGTCTATTGTCGGGCATGATCTATGCACAGCAGTTGAATGGTTTTTTGATCACGCCTTATTCTCTAGAGGGTGCAACTCTTCTTTTATAGCCCTTATTCCGAAATCCTTAGATCCAAAATCTGTGGGTGATTATCGGCCCATTAATCTGATTGGGAGCATTTATAAAGTTATCACGAAGATACTTACGACTCGCCTTTCGACGGTCATATCTGATCTCATCTCGGATGTTCAAACAACATTTCTCCCTAATCGACAAATTCTTGATGGTCCCTCAATCATCAATGAGCTCCTTACTTGGTGTCAACATAAAAAACAACGGGCCATGGTTTTTTAAGTTGATTTTGCTAAAGCATATGATTCTATTCGATGGGATTATTTGGAGGATGTCCTTCATTCTTTTGGGTTCGGTGCTAAATGGCATTCGTGGATCCATGGTTGTTTGAACTCCGGTATGGCTTATATCCTTGTTAATGGGAGTCCGACTTACGAGTTCCAATTTCATCGCGGGTTGAAGCAAGGAGTATCCTTTGGCTCCCTAATTGTTTATTCTAGTTATGGAGTCATTACATCTATCCTTTTCTCATGTTATTAAAGCGGGTATTTTCACTGGTGTTAGGATTGACTCTTCGATTATGATTTCTTACTGGTTCTCTGCGGATGATGCGGTATTTATTGGTGAATGGTCTCAAGCCAACTGATAAGGTTTTAAAATGTACCTTTTTTAGGGGTCATTTAAGCCCTTATTTGATCACTTTTGTATCCGTTATTACTTAAAATCGTTCATTTTCACTTTATAGGTCTCTTGAAGGCAAATTGCTGTATTGGCACTTATTTGGACGAAAAGGCGCGGATATACGAAGAAAATGGCCAAAGTCAAGAATCGAGACACTCAGTTGCTGAAAACATAAGGTGATGGCATCATCGCTTATCTGCTGACGCCGTCGAGAGGATTTTGTGACGGACGAAGCCAAAACTCCTATTTTCAAGTGGCGACTTCAAGTTATAAAAGAGTAGGCCGTCGCAACTCGGGCGGCCTAGATTCAATCCAGACGGCGTTAGAAGGCGAAGAGGACGACGTCACAATCACAAGGTGATGCCGTCGCAAGTCTAACGTGGCCAAGATGAAACCCTAATGATGGCGATCCGGCGGTCGCAAAACATAAGGTGACGCCGTCGCATGTGTAATCTTATATATAGAATCCGAATTTTTGATATTGGTGTGTAGTCTTTTGGAGTAAAACCTAAACCGAGACCAAGGTTTGTCTTGTACTGATATTTTAGGGTTCCCAACCCTATCTTACATCAAGATAAGTACTTTACTTCATTAAAACAATTATGTCTTTGATTATTTGTGTGTATGCTTGCATGTTCTCCATGTCAAGCTAATTTACTTGTGTGTTTACTTAGGAATATGAAACTTAATTATTGAATATTGATTTGTTTCTCTTATCTTAGTTGTTAATGATCTAGTAATCGATAGGTCATTCGTTGTGTATAATGCTTGATTAATCTTTGTGAACCTTAGGTTATAGCACCTTGGCGATTGTAAGCTAAACTATCCAAAAGGCCTTAGAGTTAGAGTTTATGATCCTAGTGGTATTTTGTAAGCGAGACCCTTTGGTAACTTCAAAGAGTTAGGGAAAGCATACCCACAACTTTAGACACACAACGCAATTAAGAATAAGGGCGTGACAATTCAACCACCAATAGGAAATGATTAAGGAGTAGTAAAACCTAAGTAAACACATCTTTAACTATCATACGAGCACACAATAATTAGACATAGACTACATACACCTTAGAGTAATCGGTAGCAATACCAACCCCCAAATCCAAACCCCGAGATTCGTACCTTTCAATCTCCTAAAAAAAATAAAAAAAAGATCAAAAAAAATAATCTTCCTCAACCCCAACATTAGCGTAGTAACTTCTCACTAGCATTCCTGTTCCCCTAGAGAACGATATCAATACCAGTGGCTTACCCTAATTCTACACTACAACGATTAGGTTCACTGCCTAGGGTGTTATAAAACTTGCTCGAAGAAAAGGAAGTTCCTTTGACCCCGAACGGCGCGTGTAGCGTTATCAACAACCTAAAAGGTATCATGCATACGCTTCACTATTTTTCTTTGTTGTCGGGGTTGTCTATTAATATTAATAAAAGTCATCTTCTTGGAATGGGAATTCTAACCTCTTACGTGCATGAAGCTGCTACTTCGATTGGGTGTTCGGTTATGAAAGCTCCCTTCAAGTACTTGGGATTTATAGTCAGTGGTAATACTTGTTTGGTCAAGACATGGGATGATACGATTAACAAGATTAAGATGAGGTTATCTAAATGGAAACTTAAAACCCTTTATATTGGGGGTCGTCTTACTCTTCTTAAATCGGTTCTCGGCTCCACCCGTATTTATAATATGTCATTATATAAGGTTCCTAAGACAGTTCTTAATTCAATGGAAGTTATTCGAAGAAATTTTTTTAATCGTATCCAAGATGATGAGAGGAAGATTACATGGGTTAAATGGACCAAGGTGCTTGCGTCTAAAAAACATGGTGGTTTAGGAGTATCTAGTTTCTAAGCTCTTAATAGGGCTCTCCTCGTAAAGTGGGTGTGGCGGTTTCTATCTCGTGATAATTCCCTTTGGGCTCAGATTATTTATGCCCTTCACGGTTCGAATAGGCAGAATCTTTCCGCATCTCACTCCTCGACTTGGAGCTCTATTATCAAGGAAATCAATATCCTCAAGTCTCAAGGTATAGATATCATTTCCCATTGTAAAATCCGAGTAGGCAATGGTAGGAGTACGAGTTTCTAGAATGACTTATGGATTGGTGATTCTTCTTCGTTATAAGTTCCCGCGCTTATATGCGTTGGACATCAGTAAAGAGTGCACTGTGGCTGACAAGATGAATGCTTCTTTTACTTCTTCCTTTCGTCGGGTAGTTAGAGGAGGTTTTGAATCTTTGCAGCTCACACATATCCTCGATCTTCTTAGAACGGTGATTTTTTCTAACATGGAAGATAGATGGATTTCGGATTTGAATGGGGATGGTGAATTTTGTGTTAAAGATGTTCGTACTTTACTTGATGAGGCTTTCCTCCCAAAAGCAGATTCTCCTACGCGGTGGATTAAGACGATTCCAATTAAGGTTAATATCTTTGCTTGGAAGGTTTCTCTTGATCGGCTTCCTACCCGCTCCAATCTGGCTTGAAGGGGTGTGTTGGTGTCTTCTATATCTTGTCCGATTTGTAATGTCGCCCACGAGGACTCGGCTCATCTTTTGTTTAGCTGCGATTTGGCGTAAGAAGTCACACGTTTAGTTTGTAGATGGTGGAATTTGGTATGGATTCCTTTTGATTCCATTCTCACTCGGCTTTCTTGGATCAAGGCGCTGCGATGAATTTTAGTACTAAAGGTGTGCTGGAAGGAGTTTTTATACTATTTGGTGGAGTATTTGGAGCTTCAGAAATCAATTTCTTTTTCCGGACAAAAAACCTCGGAAAGAAGTTCTTTTTGACGATATTGTTATGCGATCGTTTACTTGGTGTAATGCTAGGGGTAAACACACTTTTAGATGGGATAGCTGGCTTCAGCTATCCTTATTTGCTCTTTTTGTAATTTTCTAGTTTCTTGCTAGTGGTTTCTAATAAAATTGTTGTTCTAAAAAAAAAGACATGTTAATTTTAGCACCTTACTGTTGTTGTTGTTGTTGTTGTTGTTGTTGTTGTTGTTGTCGCCTTTTACAATTTGTACTATGTCTCCATATAGTTACTGTATTGAATCATAACAAGTAGTCGGACTCCAAATTCATGTTAACAAGGATGGCTTCGGATCCGCCGAGTTGCGGCGGGGTATTTTGTATTTTCAAGTATATGGTTTTCGCGTTATATTTGTAAAGAGAACGGAGCAATTGTTTTAGAAAAATTAACAGATTCAATTTTATTTATCGGTAAACTTGTCAATTTTGTTAAGCATCCACTATTTTCAGGTTAGGGTAACTGAACATGCAACATAGCATACACTCTTTTAATTTACAACCTATATTATCAGAACTGTGCAGCGTTATAATGTTGCGGATGTTTTTTGCCATACACGTAGACAATGCCTGGTTCTACTATTAGGTTGCAGCAACCTCTACAGAACAGCAAGCCAATAACAAAGCATCTCTATTATTACTAAACTATTACACATACATCGACATGAACAGAGTTATTCATGCTTTGCCCTTTTCACACTACTGGCTGCGTGATCAAACGTGTCATCTTTTAGTAGCTGTCTATGAACCGATGATCTGTTTTCCTGCGCGTGAACAACCACTTGCTCCTCGCTAGGAATTTTTTCTGCAGAGGCTATAGAAGATACCTGCAAGATCTCGGAATAAGGGGGCATCGATGGACACATCTTCGTGCGTCAGCACAGCTGCTTCAGCTGTTCCTGCGGTGGATTCCTGGAGCGGGGTTGGTGAGGCTGGTATGGCAAGTAATGTTTCAACTAAAGTTGGTGCCTCGTTTCCCACTTCGGTATCATCCTTGGGACCAGTAAGGCAAAAAACTTCTCTTGCTTGTTGCACTTGCACGACCCTGGGCTCTGGAATTGGCAGATGACCTGCAAGTAGCTGTGGCCCGATTTCCATAGCAGCATCGAGGATAAAGACAATGTTTTTTTTTGTTGATTCTGAAGCGAAGTGCAGCTAAAACAAATTTGTCGTCCCTTCAAGTGTAGTAAGAGCAGGAGGTAATACATACGGATCAATGTTCCCTTGCTCAGATACAACCTTATTGCACTCCAGGACCATTGAATGTGCCTCGTTGCTAAGGCACGTAAGTATTAACGCCTCAGTGTTGTCAGTGATGGATATCCTAAAGGAATAGCTGCCAAACAACAGATGCGAAGCTAAAGGATCAGAAATTGTGCAGGCTTATCTAAAAGAAATATGTAACCGGTATGTTAGTGTTACCATCAGAGGTTACAAAGCACGTACCTATAGTCATTTGCTTCTTGGGGTTCTGGCGGTGGGCAATGGCCGTGTGGGCGGCCGTCAAAGATTTTGTGGCGATAGGTTTTGCAACGCTGAAAGTACCAAGCCCGGCCACCTAGAACTGCTGTGACGGTGGCGATGACTGTGAACCTTAAATTCTGAGAAAATCAGTGAACAGGTAGTGTATTTTTCGGCTTCTAGTTTGTCGAGAATGCGTGATAGTTACCGTTTGATTGCGTGGGTCTTCGCGAAGCAGCTCATCTATTGTTGTCATGTTTCTTAACTTTTCTTGTTCAATATCATCATACCTCTGTGAATGAACGTTTTGTATAACTGGAAGAGCTAACAACTCCTCGTACCTGGAAACAAATAACGCAACAGATAAGTATTTTCATAAATGAAGGAACACGCTAATACATTAGAAGCCACAATCAGGGCTATTGACCTATACGCATTCTATTCTATTAAGTGTATATATGATTGGATACGGCACAACTATTCTATACGATGAGAAACTCACATGCTTAATATGTATTCTGTTTCTGGAATCGGTGGGTTCATATAGTAGTAAGTTGCCACTGTACTCGAGAGTTGCAACCCTGTGCGTACGGTAATAGTAATTACAATAGGTTGTAGACAATTCATATGCAAAAGAATGGGAAAAAGTTGTGAATACCTCCGTACGTCTTCACCTAGCAGGAACTAACAGCCATGACAGTTGGCTTTGGTATCTTTGTCATAGGCGTCCATATCAAAGTCTCGAGCCTTTTCATTCCACAAAGTAAAACGAACTGTATTACCCCTGTGAATAGAAACAAACATTAGCATACATGCCATTAACCACGTTACGAAGGAAGTGTCGTTTAATTAGACTCACTCTAAGTTACGAAGAACGATATCCCTCCATACGACTGGTCTTTGGTTCCCGACACCCGGTTGGCGAAGGTCACCGACATGGAGGACACAACTGATATAATCTGCAGACATGGAGTATGTGTTCAAATTAGATAGCCAAGGTAAACTGCAGACATGGAGTATGGGTTCAAATTAGATAGCCAAGGCAAATCAACAATCTTAATAACCTGTACCTGTCAAAATGACATCATTTCGATCTGCTCGCAAATGAAGCTCATCGAACGACGCAAAGTTGAAGTAGTGTTGTGGGAAATGACCCTCGGAAAATGGTTGGACGTCTGTCAGTTTTCCAAACATGAGCACGAAATTGTTTGGCAAAGTCTGCATCCATTTCCTCGTATCCAGCAGTCTGAACCCGGTTATGGTATATGCGTTGCCCATTTCAAGGATGCTTTCGAAATGGTTTCGTTCTTTTGGTTCAACGTTTGCCTGTATGGCCCCCTGTAGGACACGCGCAAAAGAAAGGTAAGTACTTATTCTATAACAGTATGCATTGAAGCAAACTCTAGCATCTAATGTTACCGTTTGATCAAGCAGAATAAAAGTCAAAATTGCTGGTTTTGCACCGCGAGTAGAAGTAACAGTCCATTTATGGTACACCTTAACCCGAACAGGCTTCCCTATATCCGAAGGCTTAATATTCGAAACCAGAACAATCTGGAGGTGTGTTACAGGCCTTTTACCAGCAGACTTTGCTGCAGCAACCAAATCTTGGCTAGCGAACATGTTCCTGCACAAATACCAACAAATAACTGTCGTTAAACACGGACAATGTATGAATAAAGCCAATGGAAAAGGAGCCTGCATTTGAATCGTGTCAGATTACGCAGATAAATACATGTAATAGATAACGATTTGCGACAATAAGAGGTAGCTTAATGTGCTTTTACCTTATGATGAAAAGTATATTGCTAGTACATACGAAGAGCCACATTGTTGTTGTGTATGGCAACTGATATAATAAGTCACGAAATGCCAGCCTGTAGACCTAGGTCTGAATATAAAGATGAATGAAAATCCTGTGGGAATGCACAGTATTGGATCTGTAAACCAATAACTGCGTATCCTTTTTTGTATAAACCTGTGCACATTAGTGTAAGACAGGGGCATAACAAAAGCAAACATACATGGCCGTGCGTATCGCAATGGAACTAAAGAACGGAATGTCCTATAGAAGCAATCTAGTTTACATAATATTGGCAGTCTAAAAGGCCTGTTAATATACATGTAATGAGCCTGTGACTCAAACAGGCAAAAGAATGATCCTAAAAAGGCAAAACAGTGATCCTACATGTATGCACCTCCTATCCAGCGGCTGCATGAAAAAAATAAGTAGATATTACAAATGACTAAGCGTAAGTGCTCTTGACCTACTACGATACAGAGAGATTGCAAGAAAACACACGACAGTATCCGAGATCGTTATGAAAAGAACCTCGTTTCTGACAATATTTTCAAGAAAATATCTGTACACGATATTTTTGGCCGTGTTAGGAGGCTTGCCCGGTTGATCGATTTCCAGAATCCTTAACCCTACAGGAGACGTGGCTCTTGAAAGGGAAACATACAGTTGCCCGTGCCCAAATATCGGCTCCGGTAAATAGATGCCTATTTTATTTAGTGACTGGCCCTGGCTTTTGTTAATGGTCATTGCGTAACAAACTTTAACCAGAAACTGTTTGCGTTTGAATATGAACGGTAGTTGCTCATCTCTGTTGAATAGCATTATTCGAGGAATAAATTCTTTCTGCATCATCCGTGTACCAGTAATGATCCGTGCTTCTAGCACCCTTGCAAGCATCTGTGTTACGATCATTCTTGTCCCATTTCATAGACCCCCCGCCAGATTGAGATTCCACAATAGCATAACAGGAGCACCTTTTTTCAATTCAAGGTTATGTGGTGGGATACCAGCGAATGATAGTGTATTCAGATACTCTACCGGATACAACACGCGGTATGGCTTCGTCGTTGCTGGCGTAAGTATGGCCGACACCTGCGAGTGTCTGCAGAACAGCAGAATTTATAGAATCTGTAGTTTCATTCTTGGGGCAGACGATAGCTCTCTCTTGCAAAGCCTCTGCGGTTGGTGTATGCGCAATATGTCACCGCGTAGATAAAATCTGCTCGGTTCTTGCCTAGCGTTTTGAGTCGGATATGCGATACATCTCGGTATATAAAGCCGAAAGCATTTTTCGGATCCCGTCGTCTTCCTCTCCAATGGCCGTTACCTATATCCAAAGAACCATTGAAAAGCGCTCTTATGTCTTGATTGGGTTTGTGTTCTTTATTCTTTCATGATTCTGAGCCTCATATTTACATCAGCGATGCACCTTGAAACTATTCGAGATAAGACTGCGTAATGCGAAGATATGATCTGCTTGTTTGTGGCTCTTTTCTTGACATGCAATATGCTGAAATCTCCTCAAGAATGGCAGTTTTACCACCAAAGACACGCGATGTAGCATCTAGAAGATCTCAACATCTGTCGAGGCGTGAAGCACTTGCGTTCACTCATAGGGCCTCGTCCCGAATAATAACATCGATCTGTAAGTAGTTACGCTGGTGGGTATGTTTCTTCACGGTACACATAGATTCATTCGTAATATCGAAAGGAAGCTTGAACCGGAATGGGCGTGCGACGGATGGTAAGAGAAGCGATGCAATTCGGAAGAGGCAGCTGCGAGGACAATCCTCCATTGCTTTCGAAGGGCATATATTATACTTTTCCATCGAGCGTCTTTCTGTCCCACCATGGCCATATCTGAATATAAGTTCTTGTCTATTATTCAAACGGCACCCATGGCGATGTCGTAGAGTTTTATTGCCGTGGTTGAGTAGCGGCACTAAATGATCTCTCTCGCTGGCCATGAGGTCCGGATCATAGTTTCTTTCTTCCATTACCGTTTAATTACGTAAAATGTCCAACAAACGTCGCGACGGTAACTGCAAATCGAAATCCGTAACAGATTTTCCATACAATCTCAACGTTGCTTCAAGGTCATATAAAATCCCAGCATGTAATTACGCATCGGCGAGGTTAACACGAGGCGTCTTGCAACAAGCTGCGACATCATCGGAGGAATGTCGCTCATAATCGCCAATGTTTATTCCAAAGAGATACCGGGCTGGCTACGTCACAAAATAATAAAATCTGACAAAAAGTTCAGGAGCTCTCATTGCGGTAGCAAGCGGCGCCACTCGACCAATGCCAGCGACCATTCTTCGTCTCCAGCCAGCAAACCCATTGCCTCACATGCGGCCCTATTCGTCGGATAAACGTAATCATCGACCGTACGTATCCCTAAGAATGACGTGCAACCTTTCTGATGACACAATAATAGCCTCTGATAGAATAAATCACCGGCACCATGGTGCACGTACGCTAGACGGCCAATAGAAGGCTTATTCAAATTACGCGTAGGTGACTAGTATTTTTGCGCAGCATACCAAACGAACTCTGATGGGAACTGTAAATATGTCAAGTGGCGACCAAGTGTAGAATGTGCATTAAAATCTAGCCATTCTGTCAGTGTGGTTTTCTTGTTACTTGGATTGCCCACGACCGATTCCAAAGATTCACTCGTCCGAAAGAGAACACGTTGCATATTTTCAAGATAGACGGCTAGTATTTGCACGGCCGGATCTCAAAGGTGAATATCAAAGCCGAATACATGCCAACATGCCTCATGTGGGCAAATGTATCGTGCATCCAAGTAGTTCTTTATTTCGTCGACTCCGATGGCGGTCGACCTGCTGGTTGAGGCACCGTCTCCGACCGACCTAGCAATCTGTGTAACAATCCGGTCCTGATAAGGTTTTAAAATGTACCTTTTTGAGGGGTCATTTAAGCCCTTATTTGATCACTTTTGTATCTGTTATTACTTAATATTGTTCCTTTCCACCTTTTAGGTCTCTTGAAGGCAAATTTCTGTAATGGCACTTATTTGGACGAAAATGCGCGGATATACAAGAAAATGGCCAAAGTCAAGAATCGAGACACTCAAGCTGCTGAAAACATAAGGTGATGGTGTCACTGCTTATCTGCGACGCCGTCGGAGGATTTTGTGATGGGACAGAAGCAAAAACTCCTATTTTCAAGTGACGACGTCAAGTTATAAAGAGTAGGCCGTCGTGACTCGGGACGGCCTAGATTCAATCGAGACGTCGAGTCGAAGAGGATGGCGTCACAATCACAAGGTGGCCGTCGCAAGTCTAACGTGGCCAAGGCGAAACCCTAATGGCGGCGATCCGGCGGCGTCACAAACTATAAGGTGGCCGTCGCATGTGTAATCTATATATAGAATCCGAATTTTTTCGATATTGGTGTGTAGTCTTTTGGGTAAAAACCTAAACCGAACCAAGGCTATCTTATACGATATTTTGGGTTCCAAACCCATCTTACACCAAGATAAGTGCTTTACTTCATTAATACAACTATGTCTTTGATTATTTGTGTGTATGCTTGCATGTTCTCCATGTTCGGCTAATTTACTTGTGTGTTTGCTTAGGGAATATGAAACTTAATTATTGAATATTGATTAGTTGTCTTTTATCTTAGTTGATTAATGATCTAGTAATGCGATAGGTCATTCGTTGTGTACTTAATGCTTGATTAACTCTTTATGAACCTTAGAATATGACTCCTTGAGTAGTTGTAAGCTAAACCATCCAAATAGTGCCTTAGAGTAAGAGTTTATTATCCTAGTGGGTTTTGTAGAGCGAGACCATTTGGTAAGTTCAAAGAGTTAGGGAGAAACGCATACCACAACTTTAGACACACAGCGCAATTAAGAATAAGGGCGTGACAATTCAACCACCAATAGGAGATAATTAAAGAGTAGTAAAACCTAAGTAAACACATCTTTAAACTATCACACGAGCACACAATAATTAGACATAGACTACATACACCTTAGATTAGATAATTAGATAAGTAGAGTAATCGGTGAAATACCAACCCCAAATCGAACCCAGAGATTAGTACCTTTCAATTTCCAAAAATATTAAAAGATAAAAAATAATCTTCCTCAACCCCAACCTTAGCATAGTAACTTCTCACTAGCATTCCTATTCCCTAGAGAGCGATATCAATACCCGTGGATTACCCTAATACTATACTAGCGATTAGGTTCCTTTGCCTGAGTTGTTATAAAACTTGCTTTCGAAGAAAAGGAAGTTCCTTTGACCACGAGCGGCGTGTGTAGCGTTATCGAGTTTTGGCACCATTGTAGGAATAGAATAGCTAGTTAGTAGTCCTTTCGTTTAGGTTTCTTTGCTTGATTCCTATCAAGTAAATTTTTCTCATTTTAGCTTTCTCGTAGTCTATCCCCTTCGTGACCTTTGTTAAGTAATCCCATCACTTTTCATCATGGAAGGTGATAACCACTACCATTCCCCTACCAACCCCTTAGACAACTTAGAACCCGCAGTTCCACCAAAACCCTTCTTGAACCATTTGCGAACCGAAGAGAGCTCAATAAGCGAAGAAAAGCTCTCCATGATTCGGAACCTCAAGGTACTTCCATCAACTTTGATGAAGTCACTTGGCGTGACAGTCGCTCATTCCCAGCTCCCGAAACCATCATCATTGACGATATGAGCCAACATGGTGAAGAAATTCCGCCACTCGGTTAATGGGCCCATCAATCCTCCTAAAGCAAAATCCTTGGGAATACTCTTCCCCTACACATCTGGATTTACTAGTGCCATTGTCTACCCTTGAACAAGTCGATGAGGTATTGCATGCCTCGACATTTGGCTTATCCAAAGCGTATGTCAATTGATGGATCCCGCGGAAAATCAATTCATCACATCAAACAATTTTAAAATTGTTGATTCCATCTATCTTGACGGAGTATCAAGGAGACATCTAGACTCAGTTTTTTCATTTTCTCTTCAGGACGAGGCAAAGGGTGGCTCGATAAGTTCCTCAAAGTCTATTTTCACATGGGAGCACTCATGACCAAGTTCACCAAAGTTCTTTCCCCACGGAAGAGCGCATCGATAAGGAGCAAAATTCTTCACTTCCATCAAGCGGATAGGAATCTATCATTAACTCACGGAATCGTTAAAAGATCTTATTCAATGAGCCCAGCACCATGGTATCGCCTTTGGATGCTTGTTCAAATCTTTTACGACAATATCTCCCGTAAGGATCAAAAAGGCATTGACTTCTCAACTGGCAGGAGAATCTCTAATCTCACTGCCGAAGAAGGGTGGAACCGCATTGAGGAGTACATTCAATACCAAGATGACTGATGAGTGTCTAAATACTCATCATTTTTGTACTATCTAGACTGCAAAAACATCTGAAAACATTCAAAAATGCATCAAAATGATGAAAATATCACAAATAAGTGTTTTATGTGTTTTAAATGCAAAAACATCAAAATCTGGTGAACAACATATCAAGTTTGCATAATTGGCAGTTTTAGTCCCCCAAGTTTGAAAATTTGTCAAAAATAGTCCCTGGTCATTCCAAAACTTATAAAAAGTCACAAAAGGTCCTTGGGATTCATGAGTTGTCAAAACAAGCCCTTGAAATCAAAAAATTGCAAAATTACAACTTAGGTCCCTAAACTTTGAAAAAAATGACAAAAATGGTCCTTGGATATTTTAAAAATGGAAAATAATCATCATTGGTCCTTGTACTATTCACATATGGCAGGTTTGGTCCTTGTGTAAACTTTGGAGAAATTACAGGTTCAGTCCTTGAACTTTGGCCGAATTACACAAATGGTCCTTGTGGTTATTAAGCTAAAAACAAACGGACCTCTTATTATTAAATACCAAATCCAATCCAAACCAAATCCAGTCCATGGCCCAATCCCAACCAAGCCCAACCAACCAATGACCCGTTATTAACTTCGATCGAAAATCGAACCCGCGCCAAAACCACCATCCTTTGTTCTCTTCTACGCACGCATTACAAAACGGGCGGTTTCCACCAATTTTCCACCTTTCCTCCTGTTTCCACTTGTATACATCTCCTCCCTCACGATCCCCCAAATTTCTTTAATTGAGAAAACCTGCTCTTGACTATTTTGGCGCTAAAACTACACATGGACGATTCTGATGACTTTGACCAATCCAATGGTTGGAATGAGCTGGGAAAGATTCAGAGATATCAACAGAGTCTCAAAAGTCTATAAAGATGAGAGGAGAAGCAATGTAGAAAAATAACTAGAATAATTTTTAATTTCTTATGTCGATTTAGTTTAATTTTGAATTTCAGTGTATGTTTTAGCTTAAAAGCTCTGTATTTCAAGTTTTCTTTGTATAATAAATCTTTTGTAACCATCAATTTCAGCCTAAGTCTTGTTTTTAGTTTATGCAAAATGTCCATGTTTAAAATTCTCATGAATGTTTAAATGATGTTTATATCCTTTGTCAAGGACTGAAATAGCTCATGTAAGCTCCTAGATAGCTTTTAAAAGCTATTAGTAACCTTAAAACTCAGTTTAGAAATCAAAAAGAAAAAATACCAAAAATACAAATAAAATAGTTAGAAATTCAAAAATCCATGGAAATGAAGATTAAAGGTTGAGCGGTCAAATCTTGGATTGACTTGGGTTTAGAAGCTTAGTGGTAAGCTAATAGGGGTGATATTTGGACATTGTTACGTGTTTCGACTCAATACAAGTTGTAAGCCTTTATAAGCTATTTTGCATTTCACTATTTAAGTGTTCATAAGCTTAAATCTACATGTTCTTTGTGTTCGATTGGTGTGTGTTAGTGATTTTATAGCTTAATATTTCATGCTTGTTCTTTTTGATTTATAGTCACTAAAATTTTATTTTAACGATCAAAAGATCATAGTTCTCATACCTCAGTTTTATGATGTTAATACTGTTGTTTAGTGTCTATTTAGTCATAGTAATTGATATTATAAGGTTTGTTATCTATGGCATGGTTTCAATCTTTGATTTGCTTTGAAAAGTTCCAAAACAGTTAAGTTAAGGGGTGTTTGGTTTTACCTTTTTAACTGTGCTAAAGAGTGTTCTAGTCTTTGTTCTTGGTTAATACTAGTCACACTAGGTCTAAATAGCTTATAACAACCATAAAAACCAGTGTTTGTTAGTGTAAAGTCAAGATTACATTTAAACTCTACATACTTGTTCACTGTTAGGATTAAAAGAGTAAAAATCATCAAAGTAGCTTGAACCTTGTTACTTTAGCTTAATCTCATCTTACTTTAGCTTAACACAACATAATCAGTGATTAGAATCGATCCAAAGTTCATTTTAGTCAACCTATTTGGTTTTTAGAAAAGTCAAAATTTTCATTTGGTCGTTTTTGAATTAAATAGATAATTTTAGTGTGTGCTTAATATTGAGTTTTAGCTTAAAAGCTTTTGGATTATTAAAGTTTAGTTGCTAAACTTAATTAGAAAAATACTAGTTCACCTTTAATCAGCTTTTTAATAGCTTATATACTAGCTTCTTTTGAGTACCTGTTCTAAAAAGTGCCACATGCACCGTTTTTACTAGCTCGATCACAAGCTCCTCTGAGCTTATTAGTTAGTCAAATCTTGTGTAACTTGGTTCTTTGGAAAGCTTTCCTAGGTGACTTGAGGTCCCAAGCTTAGTCTTCCATTTCTAGCTTGTTTGGTAGAAATTGCATAAGCTTAAACTTTGTCCCATTTCTTTGTAAGCGCATAGCGGTGATCTAGTACAATATTCATAAGCTCACACTGAGCTTAATAGTTGATCATAGCTTGTGAGTTTTGGTTTTGGATAGCCAACCATCGACTTGACCCCTCGGTTCTTATTTTGAGCTTTTGAGCTTATTTGATAAGCTAAAAGCGCTTTGGAAATTCTCTGTTGAGAATTTGTTTGGATATTAGAATTAGCATAAGTGCTTATTTGCAAATTTCTAGCTTATTAGTATGCTTATTGGTGTTTTCTAGCTTAATATTAGTAGCCTTAGCTTATTACATCTTATTTCAGCTTTTGTTTCCAGCTTACAAGTTTATTTGAGCTTAAAGTCTTCAAAATAAGCTAAAACTTTCACTGTTAAGCTTATAAGCTCCTAAACAGCTTATTATTAGTTTGTAAAATTTTTGTTTTCATTAAAGTAGCTTAATATAAGTAGTTAAATAGTTTTATAAAAGAAAAAGCAGACAAACATCATTATAAAATTAGTGATAGCGTTTATTTAATAGATTTTAACTTTTTATTTTTTTTTAGCTTATTATTAAGCAAATTCAGTTTTATAATTTTCTTAGTATTCATCATCATATAGTATTTTTTAAAAAGTTTCATAATTTTCTCTGTTTATTTAGTATTTATTAAAATTATAAATAGTTAATAAGTATTAAATAATTAATAAAAAATAAATAAAAAGCATAAAAAATATCTTTTCAGTTTTAAAATTAGTTTTATAATATTTTAGATTTTTCTAAGTTGAAATTTTATTTTTCCAGATTTATTTTATATTTTCTAGTATTTAAGTGTATTATAAATAGTAATTAATTAATAATAAATAGATAAAAAGTGTAAAAAATGTATTTTCAATTTTAAAATAAGTTTTATAATATTTTAGATTTTCCTAAGTCATAATTTTATTTTTCTAGCTTTATTTCATATTTTATCATATTTTAGGTTATTAATAAATAGTTAAAAATAGTTTTTAATTAATAATAATTAGAAAAATAGTCATAAAATAATTTTCTTTTCCAATAATTTTCTTTTATTTTGGGATTCCAAAATATCATTTTATATTTTTAGGACTTTTATTTCTTAAAACTCACTTTTTATTTTATCGTTCGTTTTTAATATACGTACGTATTTACGTTTCTTTTATCTGATTGTTGTGCTTATCAATTCTGTATCCAAATATCAATATCAATCAATCAGTAGTGTAATTATTTATCAAAATCCTTATTGATCACTATCCTTAGTGATTATTCGACACCTGATCGTGTTTAAAACACCATTGAGTCTCCGTGGGACTTAACGACCCAGGAATCCACTATATTCCTCTGATCTTAATTGTATTGTTCTCAGACTGTTTTAAGTTTATTACGGTTAGCCATTCACAAGTGGTTAGCTTGAGTGATTAAACTTAACCGTTTGGGAGCGATCAAATTTAGGCGCCATTCTTTGGGAGGCTTTAGCGTGTGTTAAACATATTTGAGACCGTGCTTGCACATATACCACCATTTGTAAAAGTTTTTTGTAAAGTTATCGGAAAATCAAAAGTTCATTAACACTTTTCACGAAGTGTTAACAAACCCAAAATAATATAAAGCAACAAAACCATCGTAACGTTTTCTAGCTTGTGTTTTCTTTAAGGTGATTCTTAAAGAGATACGATTTGGTTAAGCGAGGCGATACCAAAAATACTTTCAAAAGTTTTAAACCCTTTGCACAAATCAAAACCTCGTCTTTTCGGTGGTACTTAATAAATACATAAAAATCAACCACCATGAATCAAGGCGATACACCTACCAGTTGGGGTGTGACCATAATAAATTCGACGAAAGATCAACATTAAAACTTGCCTTTGTGTCCTTGTGATTTGGTGTACCTTTTCAAAGCCATTTCATTTGTGATTATTGGTTTAAGTTCACTTGTCGTTTTGCATCGCATTTGTTTTGGAAAAAGCGATTTTTACACTTAGTGCATGCGCTCGTTCTTCAACTCTACAAGTCCCTTGTCGAGCTTGAAAATATTCCTCGTGAGCGTGAGGGCGTTACGCTCCTTGACCGTGGTGAGGCGTCTACCACCACCCACCGCCGAAATGGCGAAGACAAACCTATGAATGAGCTTCTCCAAGCACCCATCGAGGGTTACGGAGATGCTATTGTTGTCCAGCCATTGTGGGCGATACTTTGAGCTCAAACCGGGTTACTTAATCTTGTAACCCAAGCCAATTCTATGGTTTTGGCGGGACGATCCTCATGCACACATTCGATGGTTCAACAAGATCGCATCAACCATCAAGTACAAAAATGTCCCATGAAGCTATAAAGCTTCTTACATTCCCATTTTCTACAGAGGACAAGCCGGAATTGGCTTGAGAAACAACCCCTCGTTCTATTGAGACATGGGAAGATCTAGTCACCAAGTTAGTTAGCTAATTCTATCCTCCATCCGGAACCACAAGTCTTAAGAATGAGATAATGAAATTTTCTCGGAGATTTGATGAATCATTCGGGAGGCATGGGATCGTTATAAAGAGTTGCTCATGATGTCCATCACGGTTTTACCGAGTTAATGCAAATGGATACTTTCTACAATGGTCTCAACCGGACCAATAAAGACTCTTTGAATGCCTCGCGGGAGGTAATTTTCGAGCAAGACCACCAAAGAAGCCTTACAAATCATTGAAAACAAGTCCCAGTCCGCCTTTCCGAACAAAGACATATCGGTCTCATTCTAATAATGGACCTTCTACTTCATCACATGTGAGTACATCTAGCGATGCTAAGATTGACAAACTCGCGATCTTTATTCGAGCTTTGGTTCTTGCTAACGGAAGAAAGTCACATTCACACAGACACCAACACATGGTGAAGTTAAGAAAATCAAAGTCTGTGTTACTTGTGGTGGCCCTCATGCATACTACAATTGTACTGCCACCGATGGTAGTCCTTTTGAAGCAAATGCTATAGCCGGTACTTCAAATCAGGGAGGTAATCAATACCGTCCTCAAAATGAACCAAGTTACCGTGCTAACACCTATCAGGCACAACCAGGGTTTAATCAAAATCCAATCCGGAATCAGAACCAACTAAGAATGAATCAAGGTTATCAAAACCAAGGTAATTTATATCCCGGACCAAGTCAAGGTTTCCAGCATCAAGGAAATCTTAATCAAAACAATTTCAATCGAGGAAATCAATTTCGTGGAAATATGAATCCTAATCAAGGAATTTTCAACAAGGCTATAATCATAACATTCGGCCTCAAAATGTCCCTCCACTCCTCCGATATCAACATCGATGAGCTTTTAAAGCAATTCATGAAGTCTCGAGAGGAGACAAGCAGTGTTGATCGGTCGGATCGTTGAATTGAAAAAGTCTTTAAATGATAAACCCTCGGGCTCGGGAAAACTTCCGAGCAACACGATCGCTAACGAGGGAAGATGCTAAAGCGATCACAACAAGAAGTGGTGTTTCATACAATGGACCGCTATTCCTACTACCTCTTCTTCTCTTCCAAAGGTAGTGGAAAGTGAGCACGAGGCAACAAAGGACAAGGAACTTCCTAATAATAACGGAGGTGCCAACAATGTCCAACCTCAGTGGTCCGAAACCCAAGTCTAAGCAAGGAGTTGTTTTGATTCACGACATCCGGTTGAAAACCAAAATCCAAATCTTATTCCTTACCCATCACGATTAAATGAGCGAAACTCGCGAAAAAGCTAATCATCAAATGGACAAATTTTCCAAATTTTCCAAGAACTACATTTGACATTAGCTTGCGGATGCTATCATGTTGATGCCCAGTTTGCATCAACTCTCAAACACATGTTAAGTAACAAGGAAAAGCTGTTTGAGATGGCAAAACTCCTCTTAACGAAGCGCTCTGCAGTAATCTTGAAGAAACTTCTCGATAAGTTAGGAGATCCTGGAAAATTTCTCTTACCATGTGTATTCCAGGAATGGTTGAATGCTTTGCCTTAGCGAGATCTTGGTGCAAGCATTAACACGATGCCTCATTCGGTTTGGAAGAAACTTTCTCTTAGGAACTTACTCCTACATGCATGACTCTCGAGCTTGCAGATCGTTCCATATCCCGTCCTCTTGGCATTGCCGAGGATGTATTCGTGAAAGTAGGAAAGTTCCATTTTCCCGCTGACTTTGTAGTTGTTGATTTCGATGCTGATCCACGGGTTCCTCTAATTGTTGGACGAGGATTCCTTAGGACGGACCATGCCCTTATCGATGTATTTGAGCATGAAATCACATTACGTGTGGGTGATGAAGCTGTTACCTTTAACCTCGATCAAGCTGCGGTATTCCTCAAATTATGATCTTTGAATCGATTAACGAATCGATGTCATTGATGTTGCTTCGGAGGTACTCTCGAGAGTTTCTTGGTTATTCTCATAAGTGCGTGAGTGGGGATCCCACCACATCTTCTCAACCTATCATTTACGATCCTACTCCTTCTCTCACTCCATTTGAGGGAAGTGACTTCATCTTGGAAGAAATTGATGCATACTTGTCTAGTGATTCAGTTTCATGGGAAATTGATCACGCTCCGATTGACATTGAGGGGGACATTCTTCTCCTTGAACAGTTGCTCAATGATGATCCATCATCAATTCCAGATGAGGTTAATTACAAAGAGATTAATCTGGAGGGAGATATTCTTCATGAAAAGTTGTTAAATAAGGACACTTCTCCTCCACTCCCATCCAATGAACTTCATAACAAGGAAGTCAAATCAGTTGAGAAAACTAAAGAATTTCCTGACCTTGAACTCAAAGACTTACCGCCTCATCTCGAGTATGCATTTCTTGAAGGTGATGATAAATTACCCGTCATTTTTGCCCAAGATTTGAGTAAAGATGAAAAAGCTGCTCTCATAAAGGTCTTGAAGTCACACAAGCAAGCAATTGCTTGGAAACTCTCCGACATTAAGGGTATCAACCACGAGGTTTTGTACACAAAATCTTAATGGAGGATGACTTCAAACCAATGATTCAACATCGAGAAAAAGTGAATCCTAAAATCCATGATGTTATCAAACAAGAGGTTCTCAAACTTCTTGATGCGAGGATTGATTTACCCGATCTCGGATAGTCCTTAGGTTAGCCCGATTCATTGTGTTCCTAAAAGGTGGCATAGCTGTTGTCACGAAATGAAAATAACGAGTTAATTCCAACTCAAATGCAGTTACGAGGATGGCGTGTTTGCATTGACTATCGTAAGTTGAATAGCGCCACTCGTAAAGACCATTTTCCTCTACCGTTCATGGACCAAATGCTTGAGAGATTAGCGAGGAAGCAGTACTATTGTTTCCTTGATGGTTTCTCGGGTTATTTCAATTCCCATTGATCGAAGGATCAAGAAAACCACATTCACTGCCCATACGGAACCTTTGCCTCTGAGGCGCATGCCTTTTGGTTTATGTAATGCTCGAGGCAGCGTTCCAAAGATGTATGATGGCCATATTCCACGACATGATCGGAAACAGTGGAGGTGTTTATGAATGACTTCTCGGTCATTGGGGATTCGTTTCAATCATGTCTCTCCCATTTAGAAAGAATGTTAAAAAGGTGTGAAGACACCAATCTTTGTCTAAATTGGGAGAAGAGTCACTTTATGGTCAAAGAGGGCATAGTCCTTGGCCATAAGATTTCAAAGAATGGGATTGAGGTTGTGAGCAAAAGTCGATGTTATTGCTAAATTGCCTCATCCTACTACCGTCAAAGGTATTAGGAGTTTTTAGGTCATGCGGTTTCTATCATGATTCATTCAAGATTTTTCTAAAATCGCCCGGCGATGACCCATCTTCTTGAAAAGGATGCTCCTTTTATCTTCTCACCGAGTGCATCGAGCTTTTGAAACATTAAAGAAAAAGCTTCTTGAAGCACCATTCTCGTTGCTCATTGGGATTTACCTTTTGAGCTCATGTGCGATGCAAGTGATTTTGCTATCGGCGTAGTCTTAGGGCAGCGTAGATTAAAGCATTTTCGACCTATTCACTCACGCAAGTAAAACTATGGTGAAGCTCGGACTCATTACACCACCCACGAAAAAAATTATTAGGCTGTGGTGTATGCTTTGAAAAGTTTCGGCCATACCTTATCTTGACCAAATGTGTGGTGTATACGGATCATTCGGCTCTCAAATATCTATTTGCAAAACAAGATGCAAAGCGAGATTGCTCGTTGGGTTCTCCTCCTCCAAGAATTTGATATCATCATACGTGATAAAAAGGAGGCGAGAACACAGGCTGCGATCATCTGTCAGATTAGAAAACCCTCACCAAGATGTTTTCGAGAAAAAGAAATAAATGAAACATTTCCTCTCGAGACACTCGATGCGGTTTCTTTTCATGGAAATTCTACCACCCCATGGTTTCTTGACTTCGCAAATTACCATGCGGGTAACTTCATAGTGAAAGGGATGTCGACCCAGCGGAAGAACAAATTCTTCAAAGATGTTAAACATTACTTACGGGACGACCCTACTTATTCAAAATCATGCGGATCAAGTCATCCAAGCGGTGTGTTTATGGACAAGAAGCCATGGATATTCTCAAAGCTTGCCATCTTTGGACCCACGGGGCCATCATAGTCAAACTACACCGCCAAAAGGTGTTTGATTCGGGTTTTATTAGCCCACAATTTACAAGGATGCCCACGATTTTGTCAAAACTTGTGGCGCTTGTCAGCGTCACGGAAATATCTCGCAAAGAAATGAAATGCCACAAAGCGCCATTCAAGTTTGTGAGATATTTGACATCGGGGCATTGACTTTATGGGGCCATTTCCATCGTCTAGAGAAACAAATACATACTCGTGGTGTTGACTATTTGTCAAAATGGGTTGAAGCAAAAGCTTTACCTACCAATGATGCCGAGTTGTTGTGAAATTTTGAAATCTCTTTTTGCTAGGTTTGGAACTCAAGAGCTATAATTAGTGATCGTGGTACACTTTTACGTAATGAACAATTCGATCGTGTCATGCAAAAGTATGGTGTTACCCACCGTCTCTCATTGCATACCACCCCAAACAAGTGGGCGGTGGAAGTTTCTAACCGTGGTATTCTTGAAAGGACGATGGCGAAAATCGTGCATCTGGTGGATAAAGCTGGATGGCGCACTCACGGGCTTTTCGTGCGACTTATAAAACACCAATTGAGTGTACTCCATACAAGCTAGTGTACGGAAGGCATGTCATCTTCCGATTGAGCTAGAGCACAAGGCATACTGGGCCTTAAAACATGCAAATTTCGATATTCAGACAGTCGGTGATCATAGAAAAGTTCAAATGAATGAATTAAATGAACTTCGTGATCAAGCATACGAGAACTCTTTGATCTATAAACAAAAGACAAAGAAGATTCATGACTCAAAAATTAAGAACCGTGTTTTCAACGTTGGTGATCGAGTCCTTCTTTTCAACTCAAGATTGAAGATATTCTCGGGAAAGCTTAAGTCCCGTTGGTCTGGTCCATTTACTATCGCTAAGGTTTATCCTTATAGTACTGTTGAGTTATCTCAACCCGATGGTCCTAATTTTAAAGTGAATGGTCATCGATTAAATCACTATTTTGGAGAGGACATTCCACCCGTGGTTGTCCCGGATTTACAAACTTTTCCCATGAACCAATGAATGCGGGATCGAGTCAAGCTAGTGACTCGGGAATCAAAAACAGTAGCACACATCGTATGGGTTTTCACCAATATTTCTTACTTCTTTCTATTTTCTACCACCTAGTGTGGGGAGTTGCTTGTTGTTGTATATAAAACCTCTAAACCTCAAAAAAAAAAAAATAAAAAAAAATAATAATAAAATTTGTATATATCAAAAATAAAATAATGGCCGTAGTATTTCCCTTTTCGTTCTATGTTTGGCATAACCGCGGTACTTTGAATATTGAGGGCAATATTCATTTCTAGTGTGGAAATTCTCGCGAATTGTATCATGTAATTATTCCACCCATTCCCGTTTTTGCCAAATTTTTTTGGAGTAAGTGTTTTCACTTACTCGACAAATGGTAATCATCCGCCATGTCTAACCCACATAAGGATTGGCTAATCCAGGAGCAAACGGCTCTTGGTAAAGATATCTCAAATCCTTTTATGGCTTGCAATTTGCCAAAAAATTGTATGGTGTTCAACTCACCATATCCTAAAAAAGTGAAAAGTTGGCTAGCCCGCAAGTTTATGGCTTGTGGTAAAGGCAGTTGGAAAGCTATAATTGGTAATCAATTCACCAAAGATAATATTGATAATTTATCTAAGAGTTGGCTAGTCCAGAAGCAAACGGTTTCTGGTAAATACAAATCAAATCCGTTGAAAGCTTATGATTTGCTCAAAATCATTTGGTTATCGTTGTGCCAAAGTTCTTATTTGAACTAAAACAATTGGCTACTCCAGAAGTAATGGCTTTTGGTAAAGAGATGAAATCCATTAATTTTTCATAAAACATTGCTAGGGACTAGCAATATCTTAGTGTTGGGGATTGATGAGTGTCTAAATACTCATCATTTTTGTACCATCTAGGCGCAAAACATCCGAAAACACTCAAAATGCATCAAAATGATGAAAATATCACAAATAAGTGTTTTATGTGTTTTAAATGCAAAACATCAAAATCGGTGAAAACATATCAAGTTTGCATAATTGGCGGTTTTAGTCCCCAAGTTTGAAAATTTGTCAAAAATAGTCCTGGTCATTCAAAACTTATAAAAAGTCACAAAGGTCCTTGGGATTCATGAGTTGTCAAAACAAGCCCTTGAAATCAAAAATTGCAAAATTACAACTTAGGTCCACTAAACTTTGAAAAAATGACAAAAATGGTCCTTGGATATTTTAAAAAGGAAAATAATCATCATTGGTCCTTGTACTATTCACATATGGCAGGTTTGGTCCTTGTGTAAACTTTGGAGAAATTACGAGTTCGATCCTTGAACTTTGGCGAATTCACAAATGGTCCTGTGGTTATTAAGCTAAAACAAGCGGACCTCTTATTATTAAATACCAAATCAATCGAGCCAAATCCGGTCCATGGCCCGATCCCGACCAACCCAACCCGTTATTAACTTTCGATCGAAAATTCAAACCCGCGCCAAAACCACCATCACTTGTTCTCTCTTCTACGCACGCATTCCAAAACGAGCGGTTTCCACCAATTTTCCACCTTTCCTCCTGTTTTCCACTTGTATACATCTCCTCCCTCACGATCCCAATTTCTTTAATTGAAAACACGCTCTTGACTATTTTGGCGCCAAAACTACACATGGGCGATTCGATGACTTTGACCAATCCAATGGTTGGAATGAGTGGGAAAGATTCGGAGATATCAATGAGTCTCAAAGTCTATAAAGATGAAAGGAGAAGCAATGTAGAAAAATAACTAGAATAATTTTTAATTTCTTATGTCGATTTAGTTTAATTTTGAATTTCAGTGTATGTTTTAGCTTAAAAGCTCTGTATTTCAAGTTTTCTTTGTATAATAAATCTTTTGTAACCATCAATTTCAGCCTAAGTCTTGTTTTTAGTTTATGCAAAATGTCCATGTTTAAAATTCTCATGAATGCTTAAATGATGTTTGTATCCTTTGTCAAGGACTGAAATAGCTCATGTAAGCTCCTAGATAGCTTTTAAAAGCTATTAGTAACCTTAAAACTCAGTTTAGAAATCAAAAAGAAAAAATACCAAAAATACAAATAAAATAGTTAGAAATTCAAAAATCCATGGAAATGAAGTTTAAAGCTGGAGCAGTGCAAATCTTGGATTGACTTGGGTTTAGAAGCTTAGTGGTAAGCTAATAGGGGTGATATTTGGACATTGTTCTGTGTTTTTAGCTCAATACAAGTTGTAAGCCTTTATAAGCTATTTTTGCATTTCACTATTTAAGTGTTCATAAGCTTAAATCTCTGTGTTCTTTGTGTTCAATTGGTGTGTGTTAGTGATTTTATAGCTTAATATTTCATGCTTGTTCTTTTTGATTTATAGTCACTAAGAATTTTATTTTAACAGTCAAAAGATCATAGTTCTTATACCTCAGTTTTATGATGTTAATACTGTTGTTTAGTGTCTATTTAGTCCTAGTAATTGATATTATAAGGTTTGTTATCTATGGCATGGTTTCAATCTTTGATTTGCTTTGAAAAGTTCCAAAACAGTTAAGTTAAGGGGTGTTTGGTTTTACCTTTTTAACTGTGCTAAAGAGTGTTCTAGTCTTTGTTCTTGGTTAATACTAGTCACACTAGGTCTAAATAGCTTATAGCAACCATAAAAACCAGTGTTTGTTAGTGTAAAAGTCAAGATTACATTTAAACTCTACATACTTGTTCACTGTTAGGATTAAAAGAGTAAAAATCATCAAAGTAGCTTGAACCTTGTTACTTTAGCTTAATCTCATCTTACTTTAGCTTAACACAACATAATCAGTGATTAGAATCGATCCAAAGTTCATTTTAGTCAACCTATTTGGTTTTTAGAAAAGTCAAAATTTTCATTTAGTGGTTTTGAATTAAATAGATAATTTTAGTGTGTGCTTAATATTGAGTTTTAGCTTAAAAGCTTTTGGATTATTAAAGTTTAGTTGCTAAACTTAATTAGAAAAATACTAGTTCACCTTTAATCGACTTTTAATAGCTTATATACTAGCTTCTTTTGAGTACACATTGCGAAAAAGTGCCACATGCACCAGTTTTACTAGTTTCGATCACAAGCTCCTACTGAGCTTATTAGTTGGTCAAATCACTGTAACTTGGTTCTTTGAAAGCTTTCCTAGTGACTTGAGGTCCCAAGCTTAGTCTTCCATTTTCTAGCTTGTTTGGTAGGGCTGCAATAAGCTTAAACTTTGTCCCATTTCTTTGTAAACTGCATAAGCAGTGATCTAGTACAATATTCATAAGCTCACACAGAGCTTAATAGTTGATCATAGCTTGTGAGTTTTGGTTTTTTGGATAGCCAACCATCCCAGCTTGACCCCTCAGTTCTTATTTTGAGCTTTTGAGCTTATTTGATAAGCTAAAACTGCTTTGGAAATTAGCTGCAGGACTGTTTGGATATTAGAATTAGCATAAGTGCTTATTTGCAAATTTCTAGCTTATTAGTATGGTTATTGGTGTTTTCTAGCTTAATATTAGTAGCCTTAGCTTATTACATCTTATTTCAGCTTTTGTTTCCAGCTTACAAGTTTATTTGAGCTTAAAGTCTTCAAAATAAGCTAAAACTTTCACTGTTAAGCTTATAAGCTCCTAAACAGCTTATTATTAGTTTGTAAAATTTTTGTTTTCATTAAAGTAGCTTAATATAAGTAGTTAAATAGTTTTATAAAAGAAAAAACAGAAAAACATCATTATAAAATTAGTGATAGCGTTTATTTAATAGATTTTAACTTTTTAATTTTTCTTTTTAGCTTATTATTAAGCAAATTCAGTTTTTATAATTTTCTTAGTATTCTGTCATCATATAGTATTTTTAGAAAAAGTTTCATAATTTTCTCTGTTTATTTAGTATTTATTAAAATTATAAATAGTTAATAAGTATTAAATAATTAATAAAAAATAAATAAAAAGCATAAAAAATATCTTTTCAGTTTTAAAATTAGTTTTATAATATTTTAGATTTTTATAAGTTGAAATTTTATTTTTCCAGATTTATTTTATATTTTCTAGTATTTAAGTGTATTATAAATAGTAATTAATTAATAATAAATAGATAAAAAGTGTAAAAATTATATTTTCAATTTTAAAATTAGTTTTATAATATTTTAGATTTTCCTAAGTCATAATTTTATTTTTATAGCTCTATTTCATATTTTATCATATTTTAGGTTATTAATAAATAGTTAAAAATAGTTTTTAATTAATAATAATTAGAAAAATAGTCATAAAAATAATTTTCTTTTTCCAATAATTTTCTTTTATTTTTAGGATTCCAAAAATATCATTTTTATATTTTTAGGACTTTTATTTCTTAAAACTCACTTTTTATTTTATACATTACGTTTTTAATATACGACGTATTTACGTTTCTTTTATCTGATTGTTGTGCTTATCAATTCTGTATCCAAATATCAATATCAATCAATCAGTAGTGTAATTATTCATCAAAATCCTTATTGATCACTATCCTTAGTGATTATTCGACACCGATCGTGTTTAAAACACCATTTAGTCTCAAGTGGGACTTAACGACCAGAATCCACTATATTCCTCGATCTTAATTGTATTGTTCTCGGTTGTTTTAAGTTTATTACGGTTAGCCATTCACAAGTGGTTAGCTTGAGTGATTAAACTTAACCGTTTGGGAGCCAATCAATGACTCTTGGCATGAGCCAGTAAACGCTATAAGTATATCTACTTTCTTGAATGAAAAGTCATCATCTTTCGAAGATCGAATTAAGAAAACACAAGAGAAGCTTGCATACCTCACAAAATCGCCAGAACCAAAAAAGTTATTTAACCCATACCTTATATGCGACATTTGTGGAGGCCGCGAGAGTGATGAATGTGATGACCGCGCCATGAGGCGTCTTCCTTTCGATCATGATATTTATGATGACCTTCACTTCTCACTTTCTATCAAAGCGATGAATGCAACCCTTGGGGCAATATAAAATGGAAAGCGAAGGAAAGGAGGATCGAATACACCATCCGTGATGCCTTTGAAGAAGAACTGGGCGGTTTACCATAGAAGGTACCACACTCTTAAAAGGTCTTGAGGGGTTTATTCAAGAGCAACAAGTTGAATTAGAGAGTCAATTCGCCAACCTCCGCAAAAGAATAAGCGAATCTGGCCCAGCCCATCATGATCCAACTTACGCCATCACTACTCGATCAGGAATTACTACCAAGGATCCCCCGCATCCTGACCGGAATCCCACCACCAGGGAACCTGTGTTAGGAAATGAAGCAATTCCTGAACCTCCTTCAAATCCTCACGACCCCCTCCACAAACACGGCACACCTTGACGACCAACCCTCGCAGATTCCTTATCCTCTCGTCGAAGAATCAAAGGTGAAGAAGACAATGAGAGAGTATTGTCTTATTTAAAGCGAACTTAGTCAACATACCACTTCTTGGCGTATTCTATCACATCCTAAACATAGCAAATACTTGAGGTTAATATCTAATCGGAAGAAACTTGAAGGGTTGATTTCATTAGGAGAAGAATGCTCGGCTATCATCCAGAAAAGCCTGCCCAAAAAGAAAGAGGATCCAGGCAGTTTCACCATCCCTTGTTCAATACGGGCACTCTCTATGAAAAATGCCTTGGCAGATCTTGGGGCTAGTATTAACATGATGCCTCATTCCTTATTTCTCAAACTCGGATATTCAGGACTGAAACCAACCAGGATGAGCATTCAATTGGCTGATCGATCAATCAAATATCCCATTGGGGTTTGTGAAAATGTCCTTGTAAGAGTAGGAGAATTCAAGTTTCCAATTGATTTCGTGATTTTAGAAATGAAGGAAGATAGCTCAATCCCGATAATCCTTGGGAGACCTTTCTTAGCTACAGCTCGTGCCATTATTGACGTTCATGATGGTAAACTCACATTACGAGTGGGGACCGAGAGCCTAACCTTCGACATCAAGGATTCTATGAGTCACTCCTCCTCCTACGATCACCCTATTTATTTTGTTGAGGAAGTTGATGAGTTTGTTGGTGATATAGATGGCTGCATTGATGATTATCTATTAAACGAATTCACAAGTGATGACAACAACCCAATAGGCGACAACGAGGAAATTGAGATGGTTGGAGCTGTTTCCTTTACCAGCGTAAGGAAGAAATTGAACCCGCGAGTCTGCAAAACCGGAAAACAAACTAAAACCATCAATCAAGGAACCACCTACTTTAGAACTAAAAGATCTCCCAAGCCATTTAGAATATGCCTTCCTTGAGGAAAGGACCAAATCCTTGTCATCATAAGCAAATCAGCGACCCTTTGGACAAAAGAGATGCTCTTGGAAGTTTTAAAGGAATACAAGGGGTGATCGCGTGGAGTGTGGTGACATTAAGGGTATTGATTCTACATTTTGTACCCATAAAATCCTCATGGAAGATTATAAACCAACCGTTCGCCGAGAGAGGAGGTCGACCCTAACATCAAGGAGGTAGTAAAGAAGGAAGTCATCAAGCTCCTCGATCTTGGCCTTATCTACCATATTTCGGATAGCCCATGGGTCATTGATCCAGTAGTTCAAAAAGGGAGGAATAGCGGTTGTGAAGAATGAAAAGGGTGATTTAGTGCCACAAAGAACGGTTACGGGTTGGCGTGTTTGTATCGACTACTGAAAGTTAAATGATGCCACCGAAAGACCATTTTCCTCGCCATTCATTGACCAAATGCTCGAAAGGCTAGCCGGGCATGAGTACTCTTTGTTTCCTCGATGGCTTTTCGGGATATTTTCAAATTCCCATTGCCCACGAAGATCGGGAAAAGACTACATTTACATGCCCATACAGGACGTTTGCCTAGCGAATGCCCCGGGTTATGTAACGCTTTGCCACCTTCGGTGGTGTATGATGGCCATATTCCATGAATTAATTAAAGGCGACATGGAAGTCTTCATGGATGATTTCTCGGTGTTTGGAAATTCCTTCGACCTTTGTCTTTCCAACCTTAGGAAGATGTTGAAACGGTGCGAAGAAACTAATTTGGTCCTAAATTGGGAAAAGTGTCATTTCATGGTGAAAGAAGGAATTGTCCTAGGACATAAAGTCTCTGGAAACGGAATTGAGGTCGATAGAGCAAAAATGAGCGATATCAAACTCCACTATCCTACCACCGTTAAAGCCATTCGCGACTTTCTAGGTCATGCGGGTTTTATCGAAGGTTTATTAAAGACTTCTCGAAAATTGCCGACCAATGACCCAAATTCTTATTAAGGATGCCTTTTGCAGTTTTTCGAAGAATGTAAAGAAGCATTCAACCGACTAAAGAAGGATCTTACTCAGCGCCTATAATGGTCACCCTGATTGGTCTCGACCATTCGAGATCATGTGTGATGCAGTGACTATCTTGTAGGCGCCGTGATTGGCCAAAGGAAGAAGCATTTTCAACCGATCTACTACGCTAGCAAAACCATGAATGTAGCGCAAGAAAATTACACAACTCTGAGAAAGAGCTTTTAGGCGTGGTTTTGCCTTGACAAGTTCGGGCAATATCTCGTTCTTTCTAAGGCGGTCGTCTTCTTGATCACTCCGCCTTACGCTACTTGTTTTCCAAGCAAGATGCAAAACCCCGACTAATTAGATGGATTTTATTACTTCAAAAATTCAACATTGAGATTCGAGATAAAAAGGGGGATGAAAATCTTGCTACTGATCATCTGAAAACCCTAATCTTGAGAAACTCGATCACACCAAGATCTGCGACTCTTTTCTTGAAGAACGGCTAATGGCCCTTAAGGAGATTGAGCCATGGTATGCGGATTATGCTAACTATTTGTCCAGTAGGGTTTTGCCAAACTACATGACCAAGCAAGATAAGAGAAAATTCTTCCTACGCTAAAACATTACTTACGGGATGAGCCCTTCCTATTCGCATATGCCCGATCAAATCATTCGGCGTTGCGTGGCGGAAGGAGATTGATCGAGTTACGAAGGAATGGCATGCGGGACCATCTAGAGTACATCACGGTGTAAATGTCGCGTAGCGAAAGGTTTTCGATGTCGGGTTCTCTTGGCCTACTATTTTTCGAGGCGTTAAGAGATTAGTTCAAGCGTGTGATGCATGCCAGCGATCGGGAAACATCTCGCGAAGGATGAATCACCTCGAATTATATCGAGTTTGCGAAATATTCGATGTTTGGGGCATAGACTTCATGGGACCCTTTCCATCATCAGGAGAAATGAATACATCTCGTAGCTATTGATTATGTATCAAAATGGGTGGAGGCTCAAGCTCGTAGAACTAATGATGCGAGGGTAGTTATTCATTTTCTTAAAAGCTCTTCATGACGATTCGGGATCCCCAAGGCATTGATCGGTGATAGAGGAACCCACTTTTGCAATGCTCAAATGGAGAAGGTAATGAAGAAGTACGGTGTTCCACATAGATTTTATACCGCATATCTTCCTCAGACAAATGGACAAGTAGAAAACACGAATAGGGCATTGAAACGGATACTTGAAAAAAGGGTCCACCAGAATAGAAAAGATTGGGCATTCAAACTGGATGAGGCACTATGGGCATTTAGAACTGCTTACAAAACACCTATCGGAACAACCCCATTTTGCTTAGTATACGGGAAGGTGTGCCACCTTCCTATTGAACTTGAGCAAAAAGCATATTGGGCACTTAAGGCCTGTAATATGGATTATTCTAAAGCAGGGTCAAATAGGTTCTTACAGCTTCAAGAATTGGATGAACTAAGACTGGAAGCATATGAATCGTCGATCACATACAAAGAAAGGGAAAAGAAATGGCATGATCAACGAATGAAGAATCCTAAAGAGTTTATGGAAGGAGATAAGGTGCTCTTGTATAATTCAAGACTGAGATTATTTCCAGGAAAACTCAAATCGAGATGGTATGGACCTTTTTGGTAAAAGCGGATGAGCAATGGAGCAGTGGTGCTACTAGACCATGATGGGAGGGAATTTATAGTAAATGGACAACGTGTAAAACATTATCAGTTGGACAATAATGACATGGTGAACGATGAAGATATTTTTTTGGAAGGAGATGACGGTAATGAAGTCACGTGAGGGCACGACTACGAGTCTAGCTACAAGACTCATAAATAAAGAAAAGCGCTTCGTGGGAGGCAACCCATGCTTAATTGTTTGCTTGTTAGTGTCATATATCTTTTATTAATTGTTTACTCTCATGTTTAAATTTGTAAAAATGCTTTATATTTTTTTTAACCTCGTCTTAATTGCATGTAAAGGTATTTTACATAAAGGATAAGTGTAGGGAGGATTACACACGTTTTCAAAAGAAACGTAAACATGAGAATAACAATTCATTAAAAGATATATTTGTGTGTTTTTTCGAGTCAAATGCTTGTATCGAGTCATAATGGATGTTTTGCGAAATTTTTCAGATTCTAAAGATGCAAATTTTCGAGAAAATCGCAGACCACTTTTGTCGGGATAACTTTGGCGTTAGATTTCAACTGGCGTCGGGAAGGAATAAAACATCGATTACTTTTTCTCGTTTCACGAGCTACTTATAAATTTTGGAATTTTCGGTCTTAATTTTCGAAATTTTGTAAACATCCATTCCACAAGCATTATATCCTACTTTAGTAGAGTCTTATATATATTATTACCACCGATTTTACGCGAAGGTTTCGTTTGTTTTCTTCAAATGTCCAGGTTTCATTTATCAAGAAGAAGAAACAAAAGATTGGAAGGAGCTTTTCACGCACACATTCTTCTTGGAAAGGATTTAACCACTACTTCACACACGGATCCTACCGAGCTAATCGGGGAGTATTAGTTTCTTCGTTTAATTTACCTTCCATTATCATAACTTTGATACTTTCGGGGAACATTGGGGACAATGTTCGGTTTAAATGTAGGGAGGAAAATAAAGCAGGAACTTTGAAACTATGCTTATCCTTGATTATTTGCTTTGTCCAATTGTATTTGTGTAATAAACCATGAGAAAATGTCGGTTAGGGTAGTTTGGCACAAAATTTAAAAATTTTCATGACATATAGGAGTGGGCCATTAGTTTTAACAAAAGCGTCTCACGGATAGGAAGTTGCATCACTAAGCACAAAACCCTTTACCACCTAAATTCCACCCAAAATGTGAGGATCGCCCTTAGATTAGTAGGAATTAAAAGCATTCATCTTTAATGCTTAGAGTGTGAACCAGGTAGTATATTAGATTCTAGAACTTGTTTTGTGATGCATCCGAGATCACTAGTAAGACTACACTTGTGTAGTTAGGAATAACTAAATGATAAGAGGCATTAGGATAACCCTTGTTTGATACGTAATATAATTACTTCTTCCACATCGGTTGAGTAATTCCCCACACCCTTTGCGTTGTACTCATCTTTAGTATCGATACCCTAGTTAACCCCTCGAGCCTATCCTTTTCGCGGTTCTCGTGATGTTTGAGGTTTCGGAATATCAATGAAGAGCATTGTTTACAACCCACCCTCAAATATACACCCAAATCGCCTTAGCCTACCCTGTATGCACTCACTTTTAGTGCATTACTGTTATCACCCCAAACCCTTAGTTCAATTATCTAGTTGCTTGCATGAGTTGCTAAGTCGAGTCATATCCTTTGTACAAAGTTTTGGGACGATTGGGACTCATGGGAAAAAGTTAAAATTTATAAAATGATTGAAAGGGAACGTTAAATTCCCTTAATTTCGTAATAACATACCCCAAGTGTTTTGATCTTTTCAATTCAGGTCAAATTAGTGTTAGAGTAATAAAAACTCAAGTGCAGGGATGTGCCTATAAATCCCTAATATTTTGATGTTACCGTAGGGGATGGTAGAGTAAAAGTGTATGAAAAAAAAATCGAAAAAAAGAGAAAAAGAGAACAGAAAAAAATAGAGTGATTAAAAAATAAAAAAAAAATACGGGCTACCATCCTACATCTATCTTTTAAATTTATGTTTGTTTCAGTTAGCTAGAGTCTAGAGTGTCGAGTCTTAGCTTAGAAACGCCATTCTTCGTATGCATTTAACATAGAGATTTTTGACTTACCACCACTAAAAAGCCTATCCTACCAAACCCTTTGTTTCCCTACCGTAAGCCTAACATTACAACCCTTTAAAGACCTCTTTGATAGTCTTTCCTAGGTGCTTACGCCAAAGCGATGGAGGTTTGATCTATTCTCAAGCCTATGGTAATCTATGTACTAGGACGGTTAATGAGTGTTTATCTTCCATTTCCAACTTGTTATATTTCATATACACCGAGAGATGTGAGTATCAAGCGCCCATGTGAGGTGCTAGTATGTAATTTCCGTGCTTGTTATGACTTTCTTGGGGCTTATATGTGTTGTGGACTGTTTTAAACCAATGCTTCATGACCCACAACTTATAAATTAATTGGCTAAAGCACATTTGCTTGAGGACAAGCAAATACCAAGTGTAGGGATATTTGATAAGGTTTTAAAAGGTACCTTTTGAGGGTCATTTAAGCCCTTATTTGATCACTTTTGTATCCGTTATTACTTAATATCGTTCCTTTTCACTTTTAGGTATCTTGAAGGCAAATTCTTTGTAATGGCACTTATTTGAACGAAAAAGGCGGATATCTGAAGAAAATGGCCAAAGTCAAGAATCGAGACACTCAAGTTCTTGAAAACATAAGGTGGTGGGGTCCTTTGCTTATCTATGACGCCGTCGGAGGATTTTGTGTGGACGAAGCCAAAACTCCTATTTTCAAGTGACGACGTCAAGTTATAAAGAGTAGGCCGTCATGACTCGAGACGGCCTAGATTCAATCAGACGGCTTGGAAGGCGAAGAGGGCGCCCCAATCACAAGTTGACACCGTCGCAAGTCTAACGTGGCGAGCGAAACCCTAATGGCGATCCGACGGCGTCACAAAACATAAGGTGGCCGTCGCATGTGTAATCTTATATATAGAATCGAATTTTTTCGGTATTGGTGTGTAGTCTTTTGGAGTAAAAACCTAAACCGAACCAAAGTTGTCTTGTACGAGATTTTAGGGTTCCAAACCTTATCTTACACCAAGATAAGTGTTTCTTGCATTAATACAATTATGTCTTTGATTATTTGTGTGTATGCTTGCATGTTCTCCATGTCGGCTAATTTACTTGTGTGTTTGCTTAGGGAATCTGAAACTTAATTATTGAATATTGATTGGTTGTCTCTTATCTTAGTTGATTAATGATCTAGTAGTGCGATGGGTCATTCGTTGTGTGTAATGCTTGATTAAATCTTTGTGAACCTTAGAATATGACTCCTTGAGTAGTTGTAAGCTAAACCATCCAAAGAGTGCCTTAGAGTAAGAGTTTATTATCCTAGTGGGTTTTGTAGGCGAGACCCTTTGGTAAGTTCAAAGAGTTAGGGAGAAAGCATACCCTACAACTTTAGACACACAACGCAATTAAGAATAAGGACGACAATTCAACCACCAATAGGAGATAATTAAGGAGTAGTAAACCTAAGTAAACACATCTTTAAACTATCATCGAGCACACAATAATTAGACATAGACTACATACACCTTAGATTAGATAATTAGATAAGTAGAGTAATCGGTAGAAATACCAACCCCAAATCAAAACCCGAGATTCGTACCTTTCAATTTCCAAAAACATAAAAAATAAAAACTAATCTTCCTCAACCCCAACCTTAGCGTAGTAACTTCTCACTAGCATCCATATTCCCCAGAGAACGATATCAATACCCGTGGCACCCTAATACTACACTACAGCGATTAGGTTCCCGCCTGGGTGTTATAAAACTTGCTCGAAGAAAAGGAAGTTCCTTTGACCCCGAACGACGCGTGTAGCGTTATCAGGTCCGTACCCTTTGAAATGTACTTGAATAAGTACTTACTCAACATAGTCCATTCACAATATTCAACGTTGATATGCGCGTAGAATCTTCTCAGAAGTGACATGTTATGTGGCACAACATATCCGTTATCTAGTTTCACATTCTGACGGACCGTAAAACCACCGAAAGGACGCCTCCGATAATGCATGTACCATTTCTTATCAATAGTCGTCGCGTCTGAATAAGGTTTAGGGAATCCTTTGGTAAATGCATCACCACCCTTCATACACACGGCCGACAAATTCGCGATGCCACAGGGCCCATGCATCATCAATTCAGTAACTATACGATACCCCTCCGAATCAGTCTCCCTATCCGGCAACTCCGCAGACACGTACTGATCAATGTCTGCGTTCGTACGCACTCTTGAGTGCTCTTCTATCCACAATACCAAATGACAGTGCGGTAGTCCATGCTTCTGAAACTCAACGGTGTATAAAACTGCAGAAAGTAGTTAAAAAATTAGCGACGCACAAACAAATAAAAACTCACAGCACAACACGTGAAGACATAAAAGACTTTACCTGCAACAACCGGCCCAAAAGGACGAAAGTCACATAGGTATGCAACCAACTAGGGTATTTTCTGCTCAAATACACGATCAACAACGTCGGGCCTGTCAGCGACTGTAACAACAAGGAATTGTTCCATGAAGTCTAATATCTCCGGCCATTTAACATTGCATGTGAACGTAATAAAAAAGTAAGGATTCCCGTGAACCCGGCATATAGCAAGTGCGTCTAGATAATGGCTATACATATACCGCGGGCCCCCAACGAACTACGCCGGCAGAATACTCCGCATCACAACTTCCGACCCACTCCGGTCATCACGCGCGATGGCGTCATACAACCCCGCAAGTTAATCATTTCTGATATCATCTTGATGCTTGCGAATGTAATGTAACCGATCTTCTTTCGACACTACGGTGGTACGTAACAACATATTCTTTGAAATAATCTACACGCCCCGTTAGCAAGGTATCTTCTTGAAAGCTCGTGAAGCTGGTATGCATAGTACATTTTGATGGACAATTTCTTGTCTTCGTCAAATGTTTGAGTACCGCTGTCCCATAAACGAAGACCAACATGGAAACCGTCCTCGCCATATATAAGAAGCAACGGAAACTGCAAAGACATATAAGACGGATGAAGTTTGCTAACCCTCTTGACACGTCTGTGAATAACGATATCAAACTCAGTCCCCGTATCAGGACCACCTTCATAGACGATAGCGCCTATCGAATCACCAGACGGCAGTTCATGCTACCTAGAACCCGTAACTGCAAACATCCTGATGTTGAATTCAGGAACATCTGTTTCCCGAAGCAAGTCGCGTGCCGTTCTAAAATGTGAACCAACTCATTGTGCTCGTCTAGTAGATGAATGAGTTCCTGTACAATATCCGGATCCAGTGTTCGGCCACCGACGTCAAAATGCCGCAACCGATTTTCAAATTCGTTGCCAGTATCAAAGATATACAGTTGTAAGAAACGGGGGTCACAGTCATTAGGCGGGCAAAGGCCGCCAATCCAGTGGTATATCTGGCCGGAAACTTTGAAGACGTACGGTCCACGCCCTCTGTTAATCGACTCATCGATATCAGCACCAAAAGAAGTCATCGCAAACATCGAATTATAAGCCCTTATATTGTCCATAAAATGAGGCACCGTAAATAACCGCATCAACCGAAGAGGGTACTCAGGCTGACGCCGCAAAACCACTCTACCACCCATACAACAGTGGTGGTATTCCGGAAACCGAACGCCCCCATGTTTCAGCCGCTCTTCAAACCAAAATAGCGCCCCGCAATGGGGGCAAACCCTGTTGCACCGGCCCAAGGAGACGTAGGTAGATGGTGCCCTTGAAAAGGAAAGTCGCAAAATCAGGGCAAAACAATACACAACATGCACAACAACTGCACAACCACTTTGCAACAATTAAATATAAGTAATACTAATACCTGCCACATTCCTGGGCGGCACAGCTGAACCCGCAGGCACCCGGCGTTCCCTTGCAGGCATGCGTAAACGTTGGCCTACAACAAAATCAGGCAATAAGAACACGACGGATGTAATTCAAAACACGAAGAGAACAGCGAAAGCAAAAGCACCAAATAACCTAAGAACCTGACATCGCAAAAGCAGTAAACATAAAACATACGTTGGTGGTGGCGCGCGCGAGAGGTGTCGCTACGAGGACGACAACATGGCGCCGATCGATGGCGGTGATGGGCTTGAATGGCAGTGGCACCCGGACCATTAGCAAAACGGTCTACGATAGTTGATTCAAAAAAATCAAAGACCAAAGCATGACGCTAAAAACACAGCCGTGCATAACAGCAAATCAAAAGAAAGCACGAGATACGGACGGAGAAATACTGCGGAACACCGGCACACCAAAACAATTATCCGATGCAGTGGCCTCATGGCAGCTTTCAATGTTAACAGAAAACGGAACGTGAGCAGAAGAGGCGACCCCACCTGCAACGAAAAGGGCAAAATGTATAATCAGATAATTAAACGGGCGCTGAAGTCTGATTTCGAAAAACCCAACAGAAAACACAAAGACCGAGCAGCAGCAGTCTACAAAAGTGAATTCAGAGGCATACCTTGGTGCGCAAAAGAGCCACGACGGTAGGAGGAGGGACTACCCGGCGGCACACTGCGGGCATAGTAAAGGGCAATCGTACGGTGACTGTTGATGGCGTTCGATGTTAATGTCAAATGAAACATGAGCAGATGAGATAACGCCACCTGCAATGGCAAAGGCAAAAGGTAAAAGCCATATAATAAGGCAAAGAATGAACTCTGAAGCGGATAAAAGAAAGAGACGACACAAACTCCAAGCATAAACGATCCACAAAACGGCACTGAAAGACATATCCGGATACATTTAAAAAGCAATAGAACAGTTTAAAGCAATAGGAAAAGCCAAGATACACGTAAAAAAAACTTACCGTGAGCAGCAGATCCAACCTCGCAAGAAACAGCTGACATCCCGGCAACAGCTACAGCAATTACACCGACAACAAAAATGGAAACCGTAAAAGACCACGACATTGACATGTAAAAATTAGGTCGCACATACAACAACAACCATACATCAAAAGCAACTAACCTTCAAAAGACAACGGCAACGAACATCGATTTCCCACGCACTTTCCAGCGTAACTACGGTCAGACAACCGCGACCACGATTAACGGATGCCCGAAGAAGAGCCGGCCTCATTAATAACTACCCCCCGTCATCCTCACGGCGTATGCCCAAGAGTATCCCAAACGTGACCGTGAAGCAAATGATCATCCACATCCATAAAATCTCCAAAGTGATCTGGTTCATCAACTACGAATTCGCTCGAACCGGAACCGACAAAAAGATTGACCAACACCCAAATCATTTGAATGAGACCTAAGCGAGGAATAGCCAATCACGGGACTACCGAGAATTGATTCATCCTCCTGCAAGTCACAACGACTACTATTCCTACGCATAGCCTTACTCTTAATTTTCATGTTCCATGACCCGCTTAAAAGGCGTAAAAGCATCAATTTCCTAGACACTTTCCACAAACCCCACCTTAAGACCAAAAGCGGCAATCTCTAGACACCCCAAACACATGATATAACAAAGAAATTCAAAGCGACCAATGAAACAAACAAACCATCGAAACACATACCACAAAAAATCAACAACAAAAGCAAGGTTGAACCACAACAACCCACACGGAAGAAAAGATGGGTCTGAAAGCAATAGACCGGTGATGAAGATCGGCACCGTTGAGTGAACAGCAATCTCCTAGACACCCCAAACACATGATATAACAAAGAAATTCAAAGCAGCCAATAGAAACAAACAAACCATCGAAAACACATACCACAAAAAAATCAACAACAAAAAGCAAGGATTGAACCACCAACAACCCACCTGGAAGAAAAGATGGGTCTGAAAGCAATAGACCGGTGATGAAGATCGGCACCGTTGAGTGAGACGAAAAACGCACAGGGTGAAGACACGTATGCAAAAGAGACGCCACGTATACGAAGGCGGTATTTTCAGAGGAATTATGTTAATCCGAGACGATTTGCAGGTATGTAAGAGCGTAGAAAGAGGCCGGTGATGAATGGGCTAAAGAAAACCGGAAAAAAGGCCCATTAAGATAGCAGTCCTAAACGACAGGCATTAGCACCGTTTCGTGTCCCCATTTTATATATATAGTAAATAATTATTTTTGAAACGTTAAAAAGCATGTGTTTAGTTATGAGAATATTTTTCCAACCATAGGAGAGCACGGGACAACCGCTCAGGGTGTTTCAATCGATAGATTAGTTTAAAAACATAACCATTCGAATTCCAGTAGCAAAAACGGGATTTCTCGTCGTAGTATCGTACCGTTTTTAGTGGTACCGAATTTTTTTTAGCGAATTTTATGATACTGGTATCGTACCGAGTAAAGAGAATCGGTATCAATACGAGTCGGTACCGGTGCAGTTCTATTTTTCGGGTACCCATGCTCATCCCTAATTCCAAGTGACTTTCGATACTATAATCAATACATCTAAATGAATTGAGATGCATCTAATTTAAATCAAAATTATAAATAGCATTGATGCGTGACGTGACGGCATGACCAAGCCTCAAGCCTTAGCGACCAAGACGAAGCTTTTTTGTTTATAAAATGTGACATAAGACGGCACAAAATATGAAAGCGTGACCAAACCTCACATTTTTGCAAGACTTTTACACATCTTTTAGAACCATAATTTAAATCGATGCAATTCACATGTATAGATATAATTACGTTCTTTTTATCATTTTAAGTTTTCTTCCAACTAAATTATACTATGCCTACGTAAGAATGAAGATATAAAATTTGGTCAAGACTTGGAAGACAACTTTACTACCCAATGTTAAAAGGCCCGTTCTTTTCTGCAAGCCTGGACACGAACAAAAGGGTCCATCAGTCCATCTTAGCTGCACAAAGCCCAGGACATTTTATCCAGACATGAGACATCACAAAGTGTTGGCTAATCTTATACTCAAACAAGAAACAACCAAAACCAAAATGAGTATAATATTTGATTATAAAACATGACAAATTTACATCTATCTAACAACAATAAAAAAACATGCGTGTAGATCAAAGTTCATGATTTAGTTCATCATGATGATGAGCATGGGTGAAAATAGAGCGGAAGAGACACAAATATGGTAGGGCAGATGAATTTTGTTGAGCCATAATATAAAGAGTTAAAAGTGGATTAAAATGAATATTTCATTAAACGATAAATAAATGAGCATATTACCTTCAATTAGTGATTCTACGATCTCCATAGCAAAAACGCTTACCTACACCCTCATTTTAACATTAATAAATTCTTCTTTCTATAAGACTGATTTAAAGCGTTAAAATAATCATCACCCATCGGATTAAGCAAATCGGTTTAATGAGCTTCATTTTAGAAAAACATCTTTCAACCGTGGTAGCAATGAGGTAAAGCCCAACTTCAACAACCGATAAACCGAATGATGAGATGTATGCTCTTTTTTTTTTTTTTTTTTTTTCACCATATTCTTTGCAAGTTTGGTAATACTATCAAGTTAGCGAAATCATTATCATTACGCATGACACGATAATAGACTCCAAGTTTCGTAGGAAGACTTAACCTTTCCTTATAAGTAAAATCACGCGGATACATCTCACCAAGTTTACTAACTTTGATATCTAAATTCGAAAATGAATCATGTGGACTCAGCGCCATACAATCAAGTAAATCGGTGCTTCCTCACTAAAACGATCTCCAAACTCTTGAATTTGCATATCCATAACAATGTTGAATGTATCAACCTCGAAATGATGTTGATTTGTAATTTTATCCTTTCTGCCTCTTGAATGAAAGTCAGCCATATTTACCATCTCAATATCATATTTACCACAAAACGAAGTTATATTCTTCAAAAGTGAAGCAAAACCTGCTTCCCTGTACTCTTGCAATGCTCTTTTGGTTTTTTTACCAATAAACGGTACCAAGATCGTTTGATATCTCTTCTGAAGATGTCGTGACAATGTATTAGTGAGCCTCAATATATGCAACAAATACAATAAAACACAAAATCAAGTGTTTTGAAATACTTTATAAGACCAGAAGTTGTTCCACGGTTAGAGATAGGGCTTTTACATTTAGGGCTTTACAAAATTTTATATTTATTTTTAATTGTAAATATACTAACTAAATAATACTAGAGAGACATTTTGATGCGCATAGATGCGTTTAAGATCATTTAGAAAAAATATATTTTTCAAAAATTAACACTATATCAAAAATCATGGGGTCTTGCATGCACCCCATGCACCCCTTGCAGCTCAGTCCTGGGTGAAAATATGGTGTCTTTGAGGTTAATTGCAGTTTGATGAATCTTATCTTTGGTTATTTCGGCTGCGGATTTCGCAGTTTCCTCGAGGGTAGTCTTGCCTTTACTTAATGTCATGGTCACAGCTTCTTTAACCTTTTCACCACCACCACCTTTATCTATTATTTTATCGTCTGGAATAATTCGAGCTTCTTCATTGCTCCTTATTCTGAAACTGAAGCAAAAAAGAAATCAATCACGAGTCTTTTCATAAACTATTTTTGTCGTATAATAAGTGTATCTTACTACCAATCTTACTATTAAAGTATGACTGTCATGGACGGACGCAATGTATGCCGGGTGTGGCGTGTGGTACGGGCTACACCCGATTTTAGGTCATAAAGTGCAAAAAGATTTCAAAATTGCCGTTTTTGTGACACGTGCAACCCCAAAATTTTTTTTTGCTACTTTCCTTTCTTATGATGTAATTTTAGTTAGCCTAACATTTCTTTTATGCAACACCCTCTTAACTATCCTGAGTCCGTCCCTGACGACGGTACCAATCTTACTACCAATCTTTAGCTAATAAGGAAAAAAGGACATGTGACAATGTAACAAGTGAGTTTTTACGACTTTCACGAAAGTGTCTATGATCATAATGCACATTAGAGCTTATGAGTTTAGGTGCTTTCAACAATTATGTCATTTTAAGCCTATTTTCTGGACTTATTTTGAAGGTTCCGAGTTTATATAAGTTCATTATGTCATACTAATCGTATATGAAACTATAAGCTAAAACCATATAAGCAGATAATATATAAGTAAACTTAGTACTTACTCGAGGTTAGGAAGGAAGAGACGTGCGAAAAGTGTGTGAATCCAATTAGTTTTGCTGTGAGTTGTTGGTGACGCAGGAGGTGGATCATCATTGATTCCATCTTCAAGTGATGTCGAATACTTGGATACAAGAATGCATATGACAATGATTTTAATAATAGTACTACTGGTACGAGAAAGATGCATATTTTTATGTCTTTTAAGGTTTTGAGTTGATCATGGATTAGATCGGGCGAAAATTTTTTAAAAGGCTAGTCAGAGAAGGGTATTTCTTTCATAAGCCCAACTTTTCTGACATTTCCTATTTAACCAAGTTGATCGCTGCTTATGAGGAGAGAACAAACTAATATACACGTGTTGCAACTAGATTAAAAACAAAGTAATACAATATAACACATAAGCAATTTCGCTGCCGTTAAGGAGCGATTTCCTAGAATGGGACCCACTACAAACATTACCCAACAAAAATAAAAATAAAAAAATAAAATAAAAGCCAATTAACCAATTCGCTCCCTATAGGAGAGATTTCTCCAATCCGCCCCACTCCAAACATTACCCAACACAAAAAATAAAATAAAATAAATAAAAAGCCACCTAGACCAATTCTCTCCTACTAGCGGTGATTTAGTCCCAATTATTGTTACCAAACGAAAAGAAAAAAAAATCCACATACACCAATTCGCCTCCCATGGGCGTGATTTCATGTTATCCAAACCCTAACTTCCTAATCGACTCCTTTTGGAGCGAATTGTCTTCTTTGCAAATAATTTACCTAGGAAAGACCAAAATCCGTAACTCAATCTATTCGAATGACAATACAACTTTAATACGGATAAAATAGGGTAAGATTAGGGTTTGTAATCAGTTTGAAGCTGAATTCTTAGTCACTTTGAAGCGAATTCTTTGGGTGGTTGTAGTTGTCGTTGGCTCTCGTGATACCGCTGTGGTGGTTTTGGTGGTGTGGTTGTCGTGGTGTTTGGTTTAGGTGCAGCGGTGGTGTGGTTGTTGTGGTGTGGCTGTTGTGGTTGTGGTGGTGTGGCTGTGGGTGTGGTGGTGTTTGGTTTAGGTGCGGCGGTTAGTGTGGCTGTGGTGGTGCTGCTAGTGTTGTCGAGGCTTAGGTGATTTTTGGCGGTGGTTGTCACTGAATATGGCGCAAAATGATGTTCCGGTAAATTTTTTTGTTCCATTATCATTATTTGGTTTTTGAATCATATTTGTTATATATATTTTTATTATTTGTTATTTTAGGATTTTGCGGTTGACCTTACATGTAGAAGCAAGTTAAAATTGCTTCGACACATTAAGAAAAAATTTAGAGGTACCAATAAGGAAGTATTGTTTAGAAATACATGTTTTGGATGGTTGTTTGATTTAGACGAAATGCAAGAAACGTGTATTCTACTACATTACTTTAGTTTATGCCAAGAGGAACCTGCCCCGGGAGACACGGATGTCGTTCCATTGACTTATCATGTAAGAGGTTTTGAGTTAAAATTTGGTAGAGAGGAGTTTTGTCTAGTGACCGGGTTGAGATTTGGGGTTGATTTTCAAGACAGATTTAAAGATCAACCTACTCCTTTTAGGAGACGTGTCTTTGAATCAACGTATGATAGTTGTACGATAACTGCTGGAATGTTGCATGAGAAGATTTTTAGCAACGACTTTGATAAACTTATAGATATCGATGCCGTTCGCCTTAGTTTGGTAGGCTTGTTGGAGTTGGTATTGTTAGGTCATGAGTTTAAGCGCGTACTCCCGGATTGGTGCATGAGCTTAGTAGATAATTTAGATCGTGGAACATCTATCCTTGGGGTTCGTATGTATGGCCAACATTGTACGACCCGGTTAGGCGGTGCGATACGTAAAGCGTTGGGAAGCTTTCTTTGCCACCGCCTGCCCGCCCGACGCTAAAGGTAAAGTAAAGAAACCGAAGTATACGTTGATGGGCTTTACATGGGCCTTTAAGGTATGGTTATTGTTACTTTTTGTTGTTTATGCATATGTATAATGTTAAAGAAATTAATCAATTAATTTTTTTTAGACTTGGATATTGGAGAGTTATCGAGTCGGGGCTTACGAGTATTTTAATCGTGATGAAGAGATATATCCTAGAGCTTGTGCTTGGCGTTACAAGATGAGGTTTCAACGTTGTAAGCTCAATGGTTTTTTGGTGAGTTGTTATTTAAGCACGCCCTTTAGTTGTTGTTGTATGATAAAAATATTGTTTTTTGTTGATATTATATATACTTTATAGGAAACTCAACCTACACTAAGACTTACACCTGATGAAAATGAGTCCAAACGGGATTGGTGGGTTGATAGTAGAGCATTCTTCGATGAGTATCGAACCACCACCAATACCCCCACCTGCTGACCAATATATATCGACATTTGATATATACAGAACACGAGAAATGAGAAAGGCTCGGGATGCGAAGATATATATATACGGTTATAAATTTTAAAATTTGAAGTATATATATATATATATATATATATATATATATATATAATTTTATTTGTTTTGTAGTAACGGTATTATATTGTATTAAAGCACTCCCACCATGGGGATGAGACAGAAATGTCTAGTAGACCGACCTTTGTGGATGAACATTGTGGCGTTGGTGGAGTGAGTGGGTTTCGGAAGAGCGGTATATTTTATTCATTTTTCTCCAAATAATTTATTATTTGTTTAAAAAAAGACTAAACATTCTAATATTGTATGTAGGGCTTAGCAGTGGTCCTGGATTTTCTAACCCACCGCCTAGTTCTTTCTTTGACGATCTTTCTCACCCGTCGCCACAGTGGCCACGCCTTCTTTTTCAAGCGCAGATAAACGGTACCCCATGGCGCAACAAGGATTTGTTCCGTGGTCGGGTAACAACCGCAACAAGTCGGTCCATCACACGCCCACAGCAGCTAGCCGTGTCATCCGGTAAATTGATACTTACATAAATATATAGCTTTTTCCCATTTTCTTGTATGGTACTAATTATTTGGAACTAAGAAATGATTATTTATTTGTGTTAGGGTGCTATTAATCGTGAAAAGAGAGTTGTCCGTCTGGACCTCTTGTGAGGACCCGTCGAGCCGTTGCCACCAACTACCGAGATACCTAAGAAAGCGGACGGGAAAGAGTAAAGCGAGTACATCCGAAATTCCACCTTTGATCTCGGAGATGAGAATCGTGATTTTACGGACTAATTATACGGAGATTGTATTTCATTTTATAATGTCGACTACGATAAGGTAATCGTAACACTAATTGAATATATTTTTAACAATGATTAATGACTTTGTATTTATATTGTATTTTACTTTTGGCTATTTAGGTTAGGCGTAATAACTATGAGCCCATAGCTAATTTTTGCAAAACACGTACCTATATTCTTGGTGTCATACATTGGGTAATCGATGCGAGACACGAGTTTGAGAGATCTTGTCCACTGCGTGTAATGGCAAAAGTAATGCTTATTGTCGATGATGTAAGTTTATTACTAAATGTTTAAATTGTATTTGAATAATCTTGTTTATAGAATGACAAATAATAACTATTTATTTTTATTTGAATTAGCATATGAATGCATGGATGGAGCTTCTGATTCGTCTTAGGAAAGATGGTTTTCGTTGGACAGTAGCGAAATCTTCAACAGCATCGTATGTAGCAGGCTCGAAAGAATTATTCTTACTTGTGACTGATAAAGAATTGCAGGGAACTTTGAGTGGGCGGACACGTCCGTACTGTTCTTGGGCTGAGGTAGATATGGTAAGTATTTGAGTTTAATAATTTTAATACGTTTAGTATTTTAAGTTATTTAATTTTATATAACTTGATTATTTTAATTTTGTAGGTGTTTATGCCCATTCATGTCGAAGGCAATCACTGGGTGGCTGCTATTGTAAATCTCGCTTATCCCTGTGTTGCGGTTTTTGACTCGTTGGAGAGTGAAGGTCGAAAGGAATATTTGCGTGAACATATTGTTGCATGGACCAAAGTGTTGAACGAAACTTTGGAAATCCAAGGGTATTTTCAGACTTATTGGGCGCCAACCGCTTAATTCAAACTACTACTACAACGATTTCGCTAATCGGTTCCCGACCCATGACAAGCAAATACAACGGATTGTGGAGTGATAACATGTTGGCTTTTGCAACAATTTTGTTTTAGCAATGTCCCACCACCGATTATTCGTGATTCTTCAACCTTTTTTAAACAATTTAGAGCAATCATGGCTGATATTTTTTATCATAGCCGATGTGAGGATACTACAAATTGTGGATATGATTAGTTCAACTTTTATATAATTTTCTTTATCCACGAGTACAATTATATGCATACATAGTTACAAACATTCAATAAGTGTGATAAAAACTTTTTGGTAAAAGTTGCAAACATTCAATAATTGAATTGACACAAGTGAATTGACACAATTTTCAACAATTGAACATACTGCTACAATGATGTAGATGAAAAAAGTAAATGAGTTATATAGAAACATAAATAATACAAAAAATGAAGTCAAATTTAAACATCACTCAATAAAATTAAACACACACACACCAAACTTTAATTCATAAACTAATAAACAGTATCCTTATGGTAAATCTCAACAATGTTTTTCAAAGTGATGTTGAGGGAAGGATTGTGGTATTTTGGTGTGAACACTGAGACGTTCTTTAGTATCAAAACAGCACCGACACTAATAGACTTTACATAACCCTTATCCTCTTCAAGGACTTTGTGATGAATGGAACCAGACATTATTCCCGATGGATCTTTGAGTGTAACTGTTAGGTCACCAATTGAATTTGGTGTACAAGACTTGATAACAGCTACAACAAGTTCAAGCTTCCCTTTTTTATTGATGAACTTTTTCATATCGCCTAGACAAGCATCTACCGTGATCCCGAAAGCATCTAGATACTCAATCGCGCTTAGCCATGGGCCACGCGTAAAATGATCATCTTCAGACGCATCCTCCATTATTTTCCTGACATACTATTGGGTTGGCATTACAGACGAAGGGCCACCTTCCGTGATGTCTGTATTTTTACGGAGCCTCGCCAATTGAAGAATACCTGCTGGACCGGGTATTATCCGTGTAGTAGTTGCATTTTCTCTGGGTTGATCAATGTACAAATGTATTATACCATTAGGGGAACCACAAGCACACATAACAAATAAAGAAACCTCGTTGTTGTCTTTAATTTCCATCAGAGTATCTGATGGACTTAGCCTATATGACAAATTGAGTTGCTTATTTGGATCCAACTCGAATTTGTTCACCAACATTTCAACTAAAAATGAGTATGTCATGTCGCTGTACATAATGACACCACTCTCTTTGTCTTTGAAACGTAACTTACATTTGAATTTCTGAAAACTAGCGGCCATTTGTATGTTGGTATTGACTTGTTAAAGTTTATGTTTGTTAGAGTTTTTGTGGATGTTATATATATAGTGTATAGACCACATAGTGTTTTACAAGAATTATGACAACTTTTAATAATTATATGACATACATCTATAGTGACAATTCAATGACAATCTATAAATCACATATTTAATCATTATATGACAACTTTTATTCATGACAGTAACATATACTGACATGCATTTGACAATTCAATAACAATCTATAAATCACATAGATCTTTACACGAAATATGACAATATTCAATAATTATATGACAACTTTTATTCTTGTCAGTGACATATATTGACATGCATTTGACAATTCAATTACAACCTATAAATCACATAGATCTTTACGAAATATGATGACAAAATTTTAGTGACATGACATGACAATCTATGACAACTATTTATCACATTTAATGTATTCATGGCAGTAACAATCAAAAATTTTAGTGACATGACATGACAATCTATGACAACTATTTATCACATTTAATGTATTTCCACTTTAACATAAAACATAAAAAAGCTTCATTAAATACTTAGAAAAACTAGTACAATTGAAATAACTTGAAACATACAAGACATAAACTAAAACGAGCCACCATTAGCTTCAATGAGTTTGAGTATGAAGAATTAGTGATTCTTTGTATGGCCCAATTAAAAACGAGCCACCATTAGCTTCAATACCCATGTTTTGAAACTCTTGAGTAGTTCGGTCGTAGATTTGTAGTAAGTGATTTGTCATTGGTCGCTCTTAGTTTCAACTATTGGCTCCACATTCTTACTAAATCCTAGTAATTTTACAACATGATCAATTGGGAATGGAATGGTGAAGAGCACATCACACGATGATAAAATAACACCAACAATTTCGAGCACCCAAGCAGACATATATTTTCTCTCATCATGAATGAAACTTCCTGAAATTACGAGAGAGGTTCCTAGCTGGGAAATATAAAACGGAGGTGGAATCATGAATCTTATCTCTGTAGGTATGTCTAGTACATTAAAATGATGAGTAACTAGATCAAATGAAACAAGCATGTAACTTTTTTGTAAACTACCATCATCACAATAAAACTTTTCAGAACCAACCCAGAAAATTTTACCACCCACTACTGCTTGACCACACCGTTTTATTTTGATTGATTGACGGGGCAAACAATCATTCTCAAGATTGGTCCAACGATTCGAGCTCATTGTAAAGACTGACACATACCATGGTCCTTGGACGTTGAACGAGTAATTAATCTTTAAAAAGGTTGGGTCTAAAGTGTCGGGACGTACACCAAAACCAAAGACCATTTTTGGATGATCTCGTTCAGTTGTCAAATAAGGGACAAGTATACCCAAAGATTTTTTTATTGATGGGTTCCAAATAACAAGACACATATCAGAACCCCATGAAAAGCACCAAACACCTTCTGAAGTAGCAATTGGCTTAAGAGTTGGAAGATTTAAATTAGTTTCTAGAGGCGTAAAGGCTAAATTATCATCTACCGAAAACATAAAACCTATGGGACCTTGCATATAAGTTAAATTAAAACAACACATATCCGTCTCACGAAAACCGTAACGACGAATGAAGTCGGAAAAGTCTATGGTTGACTTCCATCTCTTTGACACACTACTGAAGCGTAATAGAGACTTAAGCGGAAGTTTATTCATGATATCAATTTGAAGGTCGAAAGGTATGTTGTCGACATTTTAAAGAATGGAGAAGAATTTGTTAGTGAATGAGTTTGAGTAAACATTAATTTAAAAGATTGTCGTTAAATAGATGAAGATTATAGCACATCGATGTAACTACTCACATATTTTTTATACAATTATGACAACATTTGGACATGTCAATGACAATAAGTACATCACATATTTTTTACACGAAATATGACAAACACTTCTATGACAATAAATATATCACTAGTATATGAGACATGGATATGACATTAATGTGACTAGTCAATAAACTTTTTTGATCACATATTTTTTTGCACGAAATATGACATTGATGTGACTAGTCAATAAAATGTGCTTTATACATCATAGGTGTGACCAATGAGTTGGGGCAATTACTTTTTAGGTGCTTTATACATCATAGGTGTGACCAATGAGTTTGGGGCAGTTACTTTTTGCAAGCACACATGTTAATACTACACTATATATAATACATCTACGAAATTCAATTTATACACATCTTCACAATAACTAAAAAGAAAATGGATTTGAATTTAAATAAATTCAAATGTATGTTACATTATGGTGATAAAACGCGGTGTCGTGATGTATGATAATATAACCTATTCGAGTTAGTTGAAATGGTGGTGAACAAGTTTAAATTGAATCAAAATGACCGAGTAAATTTAAAAGTGAAAGTCCATTCAGCTGACTTTCTACTCGATATTAAAGATGACAACGAGGTAAACTTTTTTGTTCAGTGTGCTTTAGAGTCTCCTGGTGAATTTGTACATTTGTATGTTTCTCAATCTAAAAAAATGGAAGAAACAACAATTTTTGAAAACATCGGCCCATCTAATGATGGTCCATCTCTGAAAGGTGACACAAATGATTTTGAAAACTATGATCTGGTTATAAACATGAGGCAAATTTCACTAAACCATGGTCATCATTTGCTTTCGATTCGGATAAAAACATGAAGATGTTGCAAATGATTTTGATGATGTAAATCAAAACCGCACCACGTTAACCATAATTGGACAAATTTTTTAAGCATATGCTCGAAATTTCGAAACACCTCTTTACACATCAACACCTATGCCTACAAAGGATTATAATAAAAAAACTGAAGTAAAAGTCGGTAATTATTTTTTAAATAGGGCCGATTTAGACTTGGCATATAGGTTGAAAGCTTTAGAAGATGGTTACGAATTTATTTCCAAAAAAAGTAATCCGGATACTTATAACATTAAATGCGTCCATTATGAACAATGTGCATGGTTTATTAATGGCAGACGTTGGACAAATTCAGATGTTTTTCAAATTAAAAAGATGAATGATATTCACACGTGTCCTAGAACTCAAACATATCCTAACCATCGAAATGCAAACAAAAAAGTTATTGCTCACATTATGAAAGATAAATTAGAAGATGGTAGCCGTGATTTGAAAGGGAGAGATATACAAAAAGATATCATGGCCCAATATAAAACATCTATATCTTACCAACAAGCATGGAGGGGGAAGGATTATGGGTTACAAATGTTAAGAGGTTCACCATTAGAGTCGTTTCAAATGCTACCATATTATTGTCACAACTTAGAAAAAAAAAACCCGGGGACGGTCACACGAATCAAGACAAACAATGAAGGAGTTTTCGAAAATTTATTCATTGCCATTGGTGCATCAGTAAGTTTGTTCATTTTTTTATATAAATACATGAAAGCACATTTGGTAAAATACTTTTATAAATTGTTTATATTCAGTTGCGCACGTTCGTGAACCATCTTCGCCCACTACTTATAGTGGACGCAGCACATTTAAAGGGTGTTTATCATGGTACAAATTTGCTAGCTGTAGGCATGGACGGGAACAACCAAATTGTGCCTATTGCTTACGGTATATGCAGAGGGGAGACTGGAGATTGCTGGTCATGGTGGATGTCAGTACTTAGAGAGTGCATAGGAGATAACCCCAATATGGTTATCATATCGATAGGCATCCCGCAATAGCTTTGGCAATAAGGAATGAGTTTCGTCGGCGTTTCATGGTATATCTTGTCGTCATCTAATGATGAACCTTTCCTTGAAAACTAAAAAGTAAAGGTGCATCTTGGAGCATATGCAAGGCGTATACACCGGATGAGTGGCAAAGAAAATGAACATACCCTAGTGCTCAATCAAGCGCATCGCAAGCTAATGGAGGCGATCCTACACGTTGGTCTAGAGCGCATTGCCAGCGTAGCCGTTACAATTATTGTACATCTAACGTTGTTGAATCTCTTAATGCGTGTCTTGTATTGTACGAAACCTACCAACGCAATGTTGGTGACACATACCAAGTATGGTGCGTAGTGGTATTTTACGTCGAGAAGTTGCGGTATTTATTGTTTAAAACATATAGTATTTATTGTTTAAAACATATAGTGTTTATAATAAATAAATTAATTTATATTTACGTTTTTGTGTAGCAAAAATGAAGTACGAAATCACAGATTGGGCTGCGCATAAGGTGGAAAAAAGAAAAAGGAAAAGCGTCAAATGGGTTGTATACGGAATTAATGAATTCCAATATCAGGTTTCTGATGGGCAGTATAACCGTGAAGTCAACTTTACAACCGGTCAATGTGAATGTCGGAAATGGCAGCTTTCCGGGATACCTTGTGGTCACGTGATTGCTGTTACTAGATATATGGGTCTAACAGATTGTCTGCAATATGTGCAAGACTGGTTTAAAAAGGAAAAATATCAAGCAACCTACGCGGAGTCAATTCAATTTGTTGGAAATTTTCACGAATGGGAGTATCCAAGCCATATACATCCTATTACTCCTCCAAAAATGGACAACCCTCAGGCAGGTCGTCCAAAAAATAAAGACCGTATACGATCTCAAGGTGAGGAGCCAAAGACTATGTATTGTACCAGGTGCAAAGAAGCGGGGCACAATCGTCAGCGTTGCAACAAATCATATGTCCCTGATCCGCCTGTAAGCAAACGTAAACAAAAGCAACAAGAATTTCCAACCGATGAACAACGTGAAACTGCACCTTCTTACGACCCACATCATATGTTTGATCAAAGTTTTATGGGCAATAACTAATTCTCATCTCAAACATATGGTCAAAACACATATCCTTGGCATGGTCAAAACACATACACCACAAACCATTATGATCAAAACCAATACCCACACAAACTTTCGATCATAACCAATACACGTCACAAGCTTACTACCACAACTGTACTCTTCACAAACAATCGAACAACATCACACACAATCATCATTCAACCTTTCTCAACAATATGATTTCCAACAATACGCCTCTCAACATCCGGATAACCAAAGACACTCGTGGATTCTAATAGTTGGTTTAATCGTCTTGGCTTTTAATAAAGTAGAACGGTTTATGGTTTATGTGTTTTCTTGTTTTTAGATAATCTTTAATGTATTTTATGTTCCTTGTAATATATTCTATTTTTTAAGTTTATTACAAAGATTTTGTCGTATTTTCCTTAATAAAAAGCTAAAAAAAACTAATCAAATTATATTGTCAATTTACAAAATTGAATATAACCCTAGAATTATCTCTAAACCCTAAATCTAAACGCAATAAAACCCTTTATTTTTTTTAATCGTGGCCAAATTTGAGTAAATATCTATAACATGAAATCGCTGCCCATGGGAGGCGAATTGGTGTATGTGGATTTTTTTTTTCTTTTCGTTTGGTAACAATAATTGGGACTAAATCACTGCTAGTAGGGAGAGAATTGGTCTAGGTGGCTTTTTTATTTATTTTATTTTATTTTTTTGTGTTGGGTAATGTTTGGAGTGGGGCCGGATTGGAGAAATCTCTCCTTATAGGGAGCGAATTGGTTAATTGGCTTTTTATTTTATTTTTTATTTTTTTTTGTGTTGGGTAATGTTTGTAGTGGGTCCTATTTTAGGAAATCGCTGCTTAACGGCAGTGAAATTGCTTATGTGTTATGTTGTATTACTTTGTTTTTAATCTGGTTGCAACACGTGTATATTAGTTTGTTCTCTCCTCATAAGCAGCGATCAACTTGGTTAAATAGGAAATGTCAGAAAAGTTGGGCTTATGAAAGAAATACCCTTCTCTGACTAGCCTTTTAAAAAATTTTCGCTTAGATCGTCTTGGTAAAATTCTTATATGGTATGGCGGTGGGTGTTAGTCAACACGTAAGGTACATGTACGTGTCTTCTCTAGGCCATCACACATGACACAACTATTTAATTAAGGGTGTGTTTGTTTTTAAAAAAAAAGTCTAACTAGCCCTCTTACTCTTACTTTTACCACTAAGAGGTGGGCAGACGTTTTAGTTGTTTGTTTTTTTCTTTTGAGTAAGACCCAGTTAGACATATAACATACTCAGTAAGAGGTGAAGACTTGTCTTACTGACTCTTACTGGTTTTGCAAACTTTATACAATATATTTGATTGTTTATTAACTATGTTATATTTATGATAAAAAGTCTTGTTTCATATTTACATAAGTTATTTATTATCGCATTGCGTTGATTTAATAAACAAATCGCAAAACGAAGACTTAAAATCATTCGGACAATTATACAAAACAAACAACATTATTTCGCTCAGATTAGACTTTCTAGCTACCTCTACCAGGAAGACGCGGTGAATGATTTAGGCCAAAACATCTTAATGAAACAAACACACCCTTAATAAAAAGGCTAAACAAACAAGCCTCAGGTATCTAACAACAATAAAAAAACATGTCCGTGATCAAAGTTCATGGTTTGGTTCATCATGATTATGATCATCATGGGGTGGAAAGATGGTGTCCTTGACGTTAACTGCAGTGTGATGGATCTTATCTTTGGTTGTTTCGGCAGCTTCTTTGGTTGTTTCGGCAGCGGATTTCGCAGTTTCCTCGAGGGTAGTCATTACCCCACCACTGAATGTCCTGGTCAGAGCCTCCTTAACCTTTTCTCCTTTATCTGTTATTTTATTGCCCGTGATAATTTGAGGTTCGTCATGACCCTTTACTCTGAAACTGAAGCAAAAAGAAAAAGTTCAATCAACAGTCTTTTACTCTTTTTTAATAAATTAGTTTTTCTTTTGAATGAACAAAAGCTACTAAAACATAACAATAGTAATAAAATGTTAGCGATATAAATTTGAAAACCAACAGAAAATTTTGAAACAAAAACTGAGAGAAAAGATTGTATACGAGAATGAGAATGACCACTACTAGAAAGTTGACTGACAGATTTTCCGACGAACATTTTTCCGTCGCTAATTACTGACGATATTTTGTCGGATTAGCGACGGATGTTACCACCAAAGATTTTCCGACCAACTTCCGATGGATTTTCGAGGAATACGATTTTCGTCGGAAATCTGCTGGTAATATACATAATTTGCCAACGACTTTCCGACAGTGTACTGACATCCATGCATACCCATCGTTAATCTGTCGGAAAAGTTCTAATTTATGCTTATGTTTCCGACGTGGAAGGTTTGTATACGTGATTTTGAGTGTTAAAAAGATGAGGTGTCACATGATGACTTAATTATCTTGTTTTTTAATGTTGAGTTACTATTTTAAAAATAAATAAAAGTGTGATTACCTTAATAAATAAAATTTTTGTAAAGTGACCTATATGGATATTTTGTGAAAGTATAATGACTCCATGGTGCAAAAACCCCGTGTATTTTCATGAGGAACAACTATTTTGGAATAAATTCTAGGAAAATGCTATTTCTTTTTACAAAGTGTTTCTACTTATCTATTACTCAGGATCTTGAAGTGTCAGAATTAACGGCTTGGATACAGAGAAATAATGAGTGAAAAAACTATATAATATTATTACGTGTGTAAATATTGTAGAAGGCTCTAGTAATGCTCTAAATTCTAACAAGTTGAGATAAAAACCAATGACCTAGAGTATTTACAATGTGTACACTAAAAATAAAAACTAATACAGTGCAAATTATGAATCCTTGTGAATTATTCTAACATTAAATAACTTTTACTGCAACGTGTGTACTAAAACTTAACACTAAATCAATTTTTTGCATTAAAACTAGAGGAATTCCCGTGCAAAGCACGATGCATAACGAATCGTGATTTTAAAAGGACAAGTAATGTTTTAATGTGATAAATACTATAGCAGTATATTTAGTGATTTTTTCCCATTCAATATTTATCACACTAAAACAGTGCATTTAGTGCTATAGTTGGAGGACAATTTTATAAATTAGCATTTTTATAGTTAAAAAATAACATTTAATGATGACATTAGAGATATTCTTAGTTGTGTTTGTTTAAGTTTGTGGGATTAGGAGCTCGTACGTTTTCAGTTTATATTTGATAAGTCGACTTTTTTGTTCTATTTTGGTACCTTATATAAGTTTTATACTATGTCATAATAAGCTTATATCATAGTAAAGCTAATAATACAAATAACTATTGATAAAGATCATAAATTTCAGAGTAATAATAAAAAAAAGGTTCACGAAACATATATAAGCTAAATCACATAAACTCCTAAGCTCAAAAAAGCTTATATATACACATGCACCTTAATTAGTACTTACTCTAGGTTCGGAATTCCAGCGAAAACTGTCTTAATCCAATTAGTTTTGCTCTGAATAAACGACTCAGGAGGTGGATCTTGATTAACCCCATCTTGAAGCGATAAATACCCAGATAAAGAAACGAAGAATATGACAATGACAATGGTGTTAGTACGAGATAGATACATATTTGTTTGTGTTGTTTTAAGTTATGAGTTAATTAGGTTTTTGTAGTATATATGATTATCTAGAGTGGTGGCGTGAGTTGGTGAACACGTAAAGCTAAAGGCTAAATGGACGTGTCTTCTAGACAAAATGTCGACAAAACACTTTCTTTTTTATATTCCTTTTAAATTTAGTTCAAGATATTTATAAACTGTCGACATATATTATGCATTTTAAATCGCGGTCCATCAAAATGTGTTTTTATATTATGGTTTCAAAAAATTTATGTATCGGATTATATTTGGCCTACGATGTCTCGACCATACGTACCTTCACCTAGCTTGGGTCATATTGAATTTTTCCGCTAGTACTACTTGGAGTAGAGTATGTTTCGCCATTCTCAAGTACATACTATTTCGTTATGCATGTGAAATCATCATTAAGAGACTAAGAGGATCTGCATGCATGAACAGTTGGTACCCTTAACTTAAATTTTGAAAACAATGTTTTAATTATACATTTTTGTAACCATAACTTTAAAGATAGTGATAATTTAAGTTGCATAACTTTGTAATACTAAAAACAGTTTCAGATAACTTTAAGAAGGAGCAAGGATGATCTCGATAATTTAAGTTGTATAACTTTACGTAATAGTAGAAAACAATTTCATTATAACTTTAAGAGGAGAAGGATTTTTGGCTCACACTCATCCCCACTAAAAGCGAGTAAACAACCCTAAGTTATAGGTAAGTCAACGACCATGATGATCTTTGAAGAATAATGGTTTGATATATAAATTCGTTCGGATATAGTTCATGTTTATTATTTATATCGAAACTAGATATGTTAAATTTTAATAGTGAGATATAGTTACTCTTGAATTAAATGTCTTAGACTAAAATGTAACTCTTAATATTTTTGTGTATTATAAATATGTACAATAAGCAATAAAATGTGATGCTTAAAAATTTATTTAAAGAAATTTTAAAATTTAATTAGAGAGAGAGTCCATCATGCATTATAAGATAGTAAGATATCACTCTCATAAAAATAATGTTTGAGCACTCTCAAATCTCAATCAATTCTTAGTTTGTAACCAACGGGTTTCTAGCCAATGTTACCAACTACCATGATAATCGATAACTATCACCTACACATGCAAGCATAATAACCACAGTGAATAAAAAGATGTTAAATTACCAAAATGGTCAGTTGAGAGAATTGTATAAACGTTTTTATAAAGTACTCCATCCGTTCGATAATTATTGTCTACTGTTGACTTTTAAAGTATTTAGTTTTTAACTTTGACTTTAAATATTTTTATCTGTGTTATATATTATTTGATGCAAAATATAATTAAGATTAAAGTTTCAAAATAAAAAATTCAAAAATCTAATACTTGACAATAATCAAGGACCGAGAGTAGTACTATCTATATAGGTTAACTAAATATATACTTATTTTATACCAAATCTGATTAAAAAATGTTTAGAAACATAAAAAATATTTTTTACTTTACAAAACCTAGCAACTATGTTTTTGCTTGGGGGTAAGCTATAAAATAACAACCTATTTTATATAATTTGTCGAGTTAAAACACTTACTTTTTTATTATCTTACTTTACCAACGTATTTTCAATTTTGATATGACTTCACCCATATGACTAAAATAAACTTGCATAGTTAGTCCTTTGTACTAACGGCCGTTAGCAAATAACTTAAAATTTGATTTGCTTACGTTTTCGTCGGTTTTTACGTTTTGTTCGTTTTGCATGATTTCATCGCCAGACGCCGTTTTACATGTTTCGTCGCGTACATCGTTTCATCCGCTTTTGCACATTTTAGTCATATTTTACACGTCTTCGTCCGTTTTTACGCCGTCCTTTTACACGCCGCCTATTTTTCATGTTTTTCTTTTCGCACGTTTTCATATGTTTTTAAACGTTTTTGTCCGTTTTTACACTTTTAAGTCCGTATTTGCACGTTTTCGTCCGTTTTTACATATTTCTTTTGTTTTTACACGCATAAAAAATAATTTTACACGCTTTCATCCAGTTTTATACGCGTAAATTTATACGTGTAAAAACGAACGAAAATGTATTAAAACGGTTTCGATACATGCAAAAGTAGACGAGAATGTGTGAAAACAGATGAAAATGGACGAAGACGTGTAAAAATGCTTTTTATACATGTAAAACCAACGAAAACGTGTAAAAACGGTTTTTATACGTGGAAAATTGAACGTGCAAAAACGGATGAAAACGTATAAAATAGACGACAACGTGCAAAAATGGACAAAATGTGCAAAAACGGATGAAAGCGTACAAAAACAGACGAAAACGTGCAAAACAGACGACAGCGTGCAAAAATAGACGAAATATGCAAAAACGGACGAAAACTTGCAAAAACCGGACGAAAACATGCAAAAACATGTAAACATGGACGAAAACGGGTAAAAAAGGTTTTTATACGCGCAAGAACATGTTAAAACGCATGAAAACGTGCAAAAACGAACGAAAACGTGTAAGCGCATTTAATGGCGTGCAAAATGGATGAAAACGTGTTAAAGGCATTTAAATCGTGCAAAAAATACGAAATTGTGTAAAACGGATGAAAACGTGCCAAAACGGACTAAAACTTGTAAAACAGCCGAAAACGTTCAAAAATGAAGAAAACGTGAAAAAACGGTTTTCATTCGTGCAAAAATGGACGAAAACGTGTAAAATCGGACGAAAACGTGTAAAAAACGACGAAATGTAAGAAAACCAAATTTTAAGTTATTTGCTAACGGCCGTTAGTATAAAGAACTAACGATGCAAGTTTATTTTAGTCATATGGGTGAAGTCAGATCAAAATTGAAATTACGTTGGTGAAGTAAGGTAATAAAAAAGTAAGTATTTCAACTCGGCAAATTAGAAAAAGTAGGTTGTTATTTTATGGATTTTACCCTCTTGCTTGTCTACGTAGGGTTATGATCATATAAAAAAGAAAACATAAAATGAGAAAGATGAGAAATAATTATAACCAAAAATTCGAGATGTATCGATTTAAATTAGATGTGTCTTTATTCATTTAGATGCATCATAATATATTTTCAAGCTCAAAATTATATACATATATTAGATGCATTTCATCAAATTAAATAAATCGTGTGCATTTTTCATTCTTTGTACGCCAAATGTGGTTCTAGTGCCACTTTGCATCTTTTTCAGTTTCAAATAGGGATGAGCACGGTACAAATATGATACCGAACCAGCACCATTTTGGTGGTACAGGTTTTTTCCAGGCAAAAATGACGCACCATTCCTGAAACCGAAAGTATGTATGGTACCGGTACTTTTGGTACCGATTTCGGGTAAACCGGTACCGTATCAGTTCGGGCACCGTTTAATCTGTGAACCCTTGTTATGAATCTATTTCAACGGAGTTTAAGTATTTAACTACGTTAAGATGAATGAAGCTACTTTATTATAAAAAAAACGTTATTGGTTCAATAACATCATCTATTATTTTACAGGTATCATTCTTGCAATTTATAAGTTTCTTTTTCTTCCGGATGATTCCCACACCCAATCAAATACGACAAGTTAATTTCACTTGATGAAGTCGTTTAAAATATGTAAGTATGGTTATATGAGAAGCAAGCTTAGATTAACAACATATGTATTAGACATGTTAATTTTAGCACCTTTACTGTTGTTGTTCCTTCTACAATTGTACATTGTCTCCATATAGTTGTATTGAATCATAAGAAGTAGTTGGACTCCAAATTCATGTTAATTATTTTTGCAACGTTAAAAAGTGTTTAGTTATGAGAATATTTTTCCAAACCATAGGAGTGCACGGGACAACCGATCAGGGTGTTTCGATCGATAGATCAGTTTAAAAACATAACCATTCGAATTCCGGTAGCAAAAACGAGATTCCCCGTGGTGGTACCGAAAATTTTTTTGAGCGAATTTTATGATACTGGTACCTTACCGGGTAAAGAGAACTGGTACCAGTACGATTCGGTACCGGTGCAGTTCCATTTTTCGGGTACCTATGCTCATCCCTAATTCCAAGTCACTTTCGATTCGATAAGCAATGCATCTAAATGAATTAAGATGCATCTAATTTAAATCAAGGTTATAAATAAGAGCGTGACGTTACTGGCGTAGCCAAACTCGCCAGCTTAGCCGGTAAAACAAAGCTTTTTTGTTTATAAAATGAGGCATAAAATGACACAAAATATGCAAAATTTTTATATATTTATATCATATTTCATATATATCAAGTTTAAAAAATGCATGACATAAAACGTTGTGTGACGGCATGACCAAATCGCACGCCTTTGCGAAAATTTTACGCACCTTTTAAAACCATAATTTAAATCGATGCAATTCAAATATATAGTTATAATTACATTATATTTATCACTGAAAGTTTTCTTCCAACTAAATTATATGCCTATGTAAGAATGAAGATATAAAATTGGGTCGAGACTTGAAGACAACTTTACCACAAGTAAGCCCAATGTTAAAAGGCCCGTTCTTTTCTGCAAGCCTGGACACGAACAAAAGGGTCCATCTTAGCTGCACAAAGCCCAAGACATTTTATCCAGACATCACAAAGTGTTTGCTAATCTTTATACTCAAAACAACCAAAACCAAAATGAGTACAATATTTGATTATAAAACATGACAAATTTACATCTATCTAACAACAATAAAAAAACATGCGTGTAGATCATAGTTCATGATTTGGTTCATCATGATGCTGATCATCATTGGGTGAAAATATGGTATCCTTGAGGTTAATTGCAGTTTGATGGATCTTATCTTTTGTTATTTCGGCTGCGGATTTCGCAGTTTCCTCTAGGGTAGTCTTGCCTTTACTTAATGTCATGGTCACAGCTTCTTTAACCTTTTCACCACCACCACCACCTTTATCTATTATTTTATCGTCTGGAATAATTATTCGAGCTTCTTCATTGCTCCTTATTCTGAAACTGAAGCATATTTTCTTATGTCATTTTAAGCCTATTTCACGACTTATTTTGAAGGTTCCGAGTTTATATAAGTTCATTTTAAGGGCCAATGACATCGTAATATATCATACTCACTTGCACCTTTTATAGGTATCGAACAATTTTTTTGTTATTCTATGTACTAAACTTAACTTTATTTATTTATTTATTTATTTTTGTGTACTTTGCCCCTATTTTTTTCTACTACATATACCATAGTTGTCTTAAAGTATAAAAAATATAATAAAAAATCAAGTTTCGTACATAAAAAAAAAAAAAAATAAAAATTGTTCGATACATTTAAAAGATGCAAGTGACAAATATGAAACATTATGATGTCTTTAGCCCTATATGATACTATAAGCTCCATATAAGCCGGAAAAATAAGTCTATGAAACCATATAAGTGATAATATATCTTTTCTTCGTCCATAATAATCGTCAAACTTTGACTTTTTGAGTTTTTAACATTCAACTTAATCACTAATATTTTTATTTGCGTTATATAATCTTGATGAAAATTATACCAATTGAAAATATATTTACAACCCAATCTATTTATATATTTTTCATCAGTATTATATTACAAAAATAAAAATATTTTAACAAAGTTTACAAAAAATCTTAAAAAGTTAAAGTGAACAATTAATAGGACGGATGTAATAAGTCAAGTTAGTACTTACTGAGGTTAGGAAGGAAGATACGTGCGAAAAGTGTGTGAATCCAATTAGTTTTGCTGTGAGTTGGTGACGCAGGAGGTGGATCATCATTGATTCCATCTTCAAGTGTTGTCGAATATTTGGATAGAAGAATCAATATGACAATGATCTTAATAATAGTACTAGTGGTACGAGAAAGATACATATTTTTATGTCTTTAAGGTTTTGAGTTGATTATGGTATAGATCATCATCTTTACTTAAAATTCTTTTATGGAATGACGGTGGGTGTTAGTGAACACGTTAGGTACATATACGTGTCTTCTCTAGGCCAATACACATGACACAATACTTTTATTTTTATGTTCCTTAGATATAACTTTATAAAATATCGACATAGAAATCTTGTACCAAGTTAAATAAATGGTTTGTTTGTATGCACAAATTGTTTTATCTCCTCAACTGGCAAGGTCACGTACTCATTGTCTTGTGATATTAGATAAATGTTAACTTTAGTTGTCCAATTTATATTTTATAGGCTCGCGCACAACGATAGTGTATTGAAAAATAATCTTAGTTGGAAACTTGTGATTTTTGTGTGACTCTCAATGCAATTTTTAAAGATTAATTGTAGCCGTTTCGTGAAAAAAAAAAAGAGTTTATCATGAGTCGAAATGAAAAATAATAAAAGTTTGAAAATTAAAACATATTTAAACTATTAAATTAATGCTAGACGCTATTCTTTTTACATTTTTAATAAAAGGTATATAAGTAATTTTTATATGAGGTGTTAATTGTTTTTTAAGAAAAGCGCTCTTTTCCTCTTTTTACTTTTTTGTTTGTGGGCGCGTGGAGGTTTTTTTTTGTTTTTTGCAGACATAAATTATTCTTTTCACTTTTTACCTCTTTAAATTTTGATATAAATTTTCACTTCTTCTCAATTCTTTAACACAAACCCTATATCTATTTGTCTTTTATTCTTTTTTTTCAAAAACTTAAAAAACAAACAGTTTTCTTTCTTACAAATGAAAACTTATACATCTTCTTTTGCAAATATGATCTGCAAATAAAGACAAAAAACCTTCGAATAAACAAAGGACACCTAGAATTTTAAGATATGTGTATAAAAACAGTGATTGAACTTGGCCCAGCTCATATGACCTTCACCTAATTGGGCCATTCTCAGTGAACTTTCCGCTAGTACGAATTGAAGTAGAGTATGTTTTGGCCATTCTCAAGTACATATTAATCGGTTATGCATGTGAATATCATAATATATAAATCACACTTATAAAAAACTAATGTCGAAAACGTGGCCCCGTTTGTGATCAAGTCACAATTCACACAAATTTTGTATTAAAAAAGACAGAATACGTGTTAGATGTATATAACAATTAGAGACAAAGCATTGTAATTTCATGTCAAATTAAACTTCTTAAAAAGTAATGATCACATCAAATAAACCATTGCAATTTCATGTCAAATTAAACTCTTTATTTATAGTAGTGATCACATCAAATAAACCATTGCAATTTCATGTCAAATTAAACTCTTTATTTATAGTAGTGATCATTTCAAATAAACCATTGTAATTTCATGTCAAATTAAACTCTTTATAGCAGTGATCACATCAAATAAACCATTGCAATTTCATGTCAAATTAAAATCTTTATAATAGTGATCACATCAAATAAAACATTGTAGTTTAATGTCAAATTAAACTCTTTATATATATTACTCCCTCCGTCTCAATATAATTGTCCACATTTCCTTTTTTGGATGTCTCAAAATTATCATTCACTTTCCTTTTATAGTAAAAGAAAGAGAATTTAGTGGAGGAATATTCCTTTTGAATGGTTGAAAATTAAAGAGGCCCACTTTTATTAAATTGTGTGAATCTTGCTAGTGACAATAATTTTGAGGCGGAGGGAGTAGTAGTTAGATCACATCAAAGATTGCTATCCTTTGAGTTATTTAACAGTGGTTAATTGTATTTTGCTAATACTGAAAAAAGATGTAAAAGCAAGAGGTATCATGGCTCAACTCGTTTTGTCACATAAGAGCCAACTCAACATTTCTTTTTGCAGATTCACACAACAAAATAAACTCACTCGTCACTCAAGCCAGAACACCCATTCTGGGACTCATTGTTTTATTTATTTTTTTTCATTTTTCAAACTGTTGAAGCATAATCTGGCGCGGACTGTATTCAACGACTCTCCTTGGCCGTTAGTCGTCTTCTCGAGCCCTAGTAGACTGTCAACAAAGAGAACCGTTAGGAGTGGACCCGAGGCCGTAGCCCCGGGTCCGCCTCCGACGATCGAGTTAGTATCGGCGTAATGTAGCCAATATATCTTAGGGTTAGAAGATTGTGTCCGTGTGTATTCACAGATTAATGAGAGATCCACCATATATATATAGGCATGAATTAGGGTTTAGGCGTAGAGTGGGCCGTGATGTCGGGCCGACCCATTCTGGCCGGTCCGGACCATACGTCCACAAGCCCCCAAGTCTAGTATGAGATAGCACATGGCTTATGTTATGCTGACTTAAGTTCGATGGCCGCGTGGGTGAAAGTGGATCCGCGTCTTTGCATCCCGGTAAGGCGCACCTTTGTACCGATGGCGACACAACATGGTGCGACGAAGACGTGCTTCAGAATGTATTGCTACCGCGTCTTGCGCGACAAAGATGTGCGACGAAGACGTGCTTCGCGTAAGTAAGCGTTGTCTTGTGACGTAAGACGTCTCACGCGTAAGTGTCTTGTTGTCTTGGCGACAAAGAAGTCGCGACGAAGGCGTGCTTCCGCGCATAGGGCGCGCTAAAGATGTGCGACAGAAGACGTGCTTCCTGCTGTGCTTGGCGTCTTCACAACCGGATGAGGACGTCTCCCTACGGCAAGTTGGTGCGAATATTTAAATTGCCTTCGATCGCTTCCAAATACACACGTATGCAAAGCGATGGTAGCGTATACCCAGTAGCCCCCAAGTTTGATGGTGCTACTCGTGTAGGAGCATTAAACTTATTTAATCTGCAAAAACACTCAATGCAAAGATTAAAAGTATATGCCGCGAATCGCAAAGATATAAAACCTAATAATTTAAGCAATATATATAGCACATAGCATAAAAATATATAGCACATAACATATAAGAAAAATGGCGGCACACCACGTGGGATGCGCAAGCGAAATAATGAATTGTGTTTTTTGTTTTTTTATATAAAACTCGGATGGATGTACCGTGACCGCGACGAATGATACGGATGGATTTATCTTAACCGCGTAGACTCGAACGTTTCTGGATGATCGCAGATGTTTATACCACGACTTTTGGTCCAGTGCGCATCATGGCGATTGACTAGCATCGTGGTTTTCGCGCGTACGCGTTGATTCGTGGTAAAGTGAGTGGTGAGAAAAACACAAATATCAACAATATCAAATTAACCGTAAAACTTGACAAATTAACCCTTTTAGGAAAAAGATCAACGTATCAAACCTTACGGGTGTGATAAAAGTGATACCGGGAAAGTGATTTTCCCGGGTCGTGTCCCAACGAGGTGTGAAATTGACGGCGTCGTTGAGTTTCGTGATTTGGACTTGAATTGGTTAAATGAATTTTTGGAATTGTGATTACGTATTCTACGAAATAAAGAACGAAAATGAAAATAAAGCATGTAAAACAAATAAAATACTAAATAAATTACGACTAAGCCTAAGGAATAATAAAACGAAGCTCAACTACATCCTAGGGTGCTAAAGTGTAAAAACGCGAAACCCGGGCTAATCCCGAGCCTTGAAAGTGAAAAATATGCAATTTAAGTCCTAAGAGTGCAAAAACAATTTTCCTACATTCTAAATGATTAAAAATAATTTTAGGAAAAAGCCGGGTATTCTTTCTACTTTTAAATTATTTATTACGAATTAAAAACTAAATTAATCTAATTTAATTATAAAAAATACTAAACTATTTTAGAAAAATCTGAAAATTTCACAGAAAATACTTTGAACCTAACTGATTTTGAGAAAAATAAAAAACTGTGGTACTGCTTTACGAAATAAGCACTTAAAAAGCCTAATAAGCTAGTAAGCTTAAAACTGAATATGTGGTTAAGAGATTAATAGTGCAAGATTAAACCGAATAAAGACCCAAGGGCAGTTGGTGATGGTTGTGTGTGGTGAGCCAAGAGATCATGTGGTCGAATCTAGGCATCCCCGTTTTTTTTCAAACATTTTTTTGTTGACAGGTCAACCTACTGAATATCATGCATACCAATTTTCAAATGCTAAAACCTAGTAATAAGCAAATTAAAAATCAACAAGTGGAGTCAACTGAACTAGAATGGCTGCTGAAACAGTTATTGAAAATGGGTGTGGGACAGGTTTTAAATGCAATTTAAGCTAAAGTAAAGCTAATCTAAGTGCAAAATAACTAAAGCTATATCTAGGTGGGTATGAAGAGATGCAATAAAAACTGTTTTAGACAATTTTAGATGAGAAATAAGCTGTTTAAAAAGTGGTTGAGCAATGACCTATCTTCTTATTGATTGGCTGATTAAGTGATGAAAACCAAATTTTTTTTAACCAAAACTTGTAAAGCTTGATACAATAGTTTCAAACCTTTTAAACATTAACTAAAACCTTGAAACATATTTGACTTTAAGAGTCAAAACGGGTGAAAAGCTTTTTTAGACCTCAAATAGACTTGAGCCAACCTTTGGTTAAAACTCGATTTCGGGAAGAGAGTTTGTATTTTACTTGTAAAACTTACTTAACACCTTAAATGGAACTTATGATGAAAATTAAAGAACAATGAGCTAATAAGCACAAAAGTGCTTATTAGTGTAATAAGCTGAAAAGAAAACTTGAAAGAAATAAAACTTTTTCATTAATTAAAATACATTACAGAAAACTAAATTAAAAACTACTAAAAGCCTAGGTGCCTTATCAAATGGCTACAAGGTTCTTTTTATACTACTAACTTCAAAGGTCTTCAAATCTTCTCTCTTGTGTTGTGCTTGTTTTGTGAGTGAAATCAGCCAAAGCTCCAACTTGTGCTTCCTTGAGCTTAATCCCAGCCATCCAATTGGTAGGTATAAGTGAGAAGTAATCTAAGCCTCCATTGAAGCTTTTGACATGGATTGCTTAGGTGGCGATTGGGAAAAAGGAGGAAAGCTTGAGTAGTGGGTTTGGGATTCGGGAGAGACTGGGTAAAGAAGGTTAAGGTGGTTTTGGGTTGTGGTGTAGCTGGGTAAAAGAGTGATGGTGAGGTTGAGTGTTTGGGTTGAAGAGAAAGAAGCAGAAGATGGGGAAGAGGGAAAAAGGAGTCGTTTTTATTATTGGTGAAGGGAGGGGGTTCAAATGGAAGTGGCAGGGGGTTCAAATGGAATGTGGTTTGGTATTATAATCACAAGGACCAAATTAGCTTAGGGACCGTAACTGCACTTTTCCAAAATTTATCAAAAGGACCAATTTGACAAGTTTAATTTTCCCAAGGACCAAAAATAATAATTTTCAAATTAAAAATGTCACAGGGTAATTTCATCAATCTTTGAAATTTCGGGACTAAAGTTGCCATTTTGCAAAATTGAATTTTATAAGGCTAATTTTGACAACTTGAAAATCCTCGAGGGCCTTTTATGAAAAATTATCATGTTTTGAATAACTAGGGACTAGATTTTGACAATTATTGCATAAAACACGATCTAAATATTTTTACGTCTTTTGAGACTTTTCAAAGTGTTTTTATCGCTTTTGCGGTGTAGAAGGAATAAAAATGATGAGTATTTAGACACTCATCACGCGTTCTCTGCGAAGATGTCCGAACGCACGGTCCCACGCGGGTAGATTTATCGCGATCGCGCTATTCGAGCGCCGAACAGCGTACTCAACCGTAAAACATTATATGCGCGAATTTATCGCGCTAAAAATAAAATAGCTCCGATCGTGCGGGTTTTTTCTTAGGTCCGATCGTGCGGACTAAAATATAAAGAGGTCCGATCGTGCGGATTTATTCTTGTATCTTATGTAAAGAATTAGTGTCAATCATGGATGACGATATCAAAACAATGATATTTAATAATTACCATTATTATTTATACCATAAATATTAAATTGTACGCATAAAACTTGATGCAAAAGATAAAATACCATCCTAGACTTGATGCATAAAACTTGTACGCATCTAATTTAATAAAAGTTGGGCGTCACTTAATGACGTTGATGATTGTAAAAGCATAATTATTATGGAGGAACCACACGTAATAACTCCGATGTCCTCAAGAAAGCGACAAAAGTATTGTTATGAATGCACAGTGACAATAAGTCATCATTTAAACCTAACAGTAATAGGATGTCCTCAAGAAAGCGATGTTATCTTGTCAATAAAGTTGTACGCATCGTTTGATTTAATAAAGTGATATTAAATTCATATGATGGTAAAACAAATTCTACGCATTGGCAGAATGCAAAGGTTTTAGAGTTACCGACTTTAGAAATTGATTTTTGCTTTTTGGTAATATGAGTACACGAAACATAGTTTATTCGTGGTCCCACGGATGGCGCCAACTTGTTGAAGCATAATGCTGTGATTGGATTCAACGACTCTCCTGGCCGTTAGTCGCCTTCAGAGCCCTAGTAGACACTGTCAACAAAGAGAACTCGTTAGAGTGGACCCGAGGCCGTAGCCCCGGATCCACCTCCGACGGTCAAGTTAGTATCGCGTAATGTAGCCAATATATCTTAGGGTTAGAAGATTGTGTCCCGTGTGTTACAGTTAATGGGAGATCCACCATGTATATATAGGCATGAATTAGGGTTTAGGCGTAGAGTGGGCATTGATGCCGGCCCGACCCATTCCTCGCCCGGCCCGGACCATACGTCCACAAGCCCCCAAGTCTAGTATGAGATAGCGCATGGCTTATGTTATGCTAGACTTAAGTTCGATGGTCGCGAGGTGAAAGCGATCCCGCGTCGTCGCATCCTCGGGTAGGCGCACTTTTGTACCGAGAGCGACACAACATGGTGCGACGTAAGGCGACGCGCGTATCGTAATGTGCGGCGCGACAAAGATGTGCGATGTAAGACGTGTCACAAGATAAGTGTCTTAAGGCGCGCGCGACAAAGATGTCGACGAAGACGCGCAAGCAGCGTACGCGCTTGCGCGACAAAGAAGTGCGCTGAAGAGATGCATAGGGCGCTAAAGATGTGCGACGCGTGCCGCGCAAGCGCGCGTCTTCACAACCGATGGAGGACGTCTCCCTACGGCAAGTTGGTGCGAATATTTAAATTGCCTTCGATCCGCCCAAAATACACCTGCATTTGAAAACAGGTGGAAGCGTATACCCGGTAGCCCCCAAGTTTGATGGTGCTACTCGTGTAGAGCATTAAACTTATTTAATCTGCAAAAAACACTCAATGCAAAGATTAAAAGTATATGCCGCGAATCGCAGCATATAAAACCTAATGAATTTAAGCAATATATATAGCACATAGCATAAAAAATATATAGCACATAGCATATAAGAAAAATGGCAGTGCACACCCGTCGTGGGATGCGTACCGACGAAATAATGAATTGTGTGTTTTTTTTTTTTTTTTATATAAAAACTCGGATGGATGTACCGTGACCGCGACGAATAGACACAGATGGATTTATCTTAACCGCATAGACTCGAACGTTTCTGGATGATCGCAGATGTTTATACCACGGCTTTTGGTCCAGTGCGCATCATGGCGATTGACTAGCATCGTGGTTTTCGCGTCGAACGCACGTTCTCGCGAAGATGTCCGAACGCACGGTCTTACGCGGGTAGATTTATCGCGACCGCTATTTGAGCGTGAACAGCGCATCAACCGTCAAAACAATGATATGCGCGAATTTATCGCGGCTAAAAATAAAATAGCTCCGATCGTAGTTGAACTTATATATGCATAGTGGGCTTTTCTTAGGTCCGATCGTGCGGACTAAAATATAAAAGAGGTCCGATCGTGCGATTTATTCTTGTATTTTATGTAAAGAATTAGTGTCAATGATGGTTTCGGATGACGATATTCAAAACAATGATATTTAATAATTACCATTATTATTTATACCATAAATATTAAATTGTACGCATAAAACTTGATGCAAAAGATAAAATACCATCCTAGACTTGATGCATAAAACTTGTACGCATCTAATTTAATAAAAGTTGGGCGTCACTTAATGACGTTGATGATTGTAAAAGCATAATTATTACGGAGGAACCACACGTAATAACTCCGATGTCCTCAAGAAAGCGACAGAAGTATTGTTATGAATGCGCAGTGACAATAAGTCATCATTTAAACCTAACAGTAATAGGATGTCCTCAAGAAAGCGATGTTATCTTGTCAATAAAGTTGTACGCATCGTTTGATTTAATAAAGTGATATTAAATTCATATGATGGTAAAACAAATTCTACGCATTGGCAGAATGCAAAGGTTTTAGAGTTACCGACTTTAGAAATTGATTTATGCTTTTCGGTAATATGAGAACACGAAACATAGTTTATTCGTGGTCCCACGGATGCGCCAACTTGTTGAAGATAATCTGGCGCTGATGGATTCAACGACTCTCCTGGCCGTTAGTCGCCTTCTCGAGCCCTAGTAGACTGTCAACAAAGAGAACCTGTTAGAGTGGACCCGAGGCCGTAGCCCCGGGTCCACCTCCGACGGTCAAGTTAGTGTCAGTAATGTAGCCAATATATCTTAGGGTTAAGATTGTGTCCGTGTGTGTTACCGTTAATGAGGAGATCCACCATGTATATATAGGCATGAATTAGGGTTTAGGCGTAGAGTGGGCACGACGCCGGCCGACCCATTCTGGCCCATCCGGACCATACGTCCACACAAACCAACTATTTTTTCATTCATTCAATTAAAATACAAATTACAATAAGAAAAAAAAAAAAAAAAAAAAAAGGCATACAAAAAATATAAGAAAAAAAAACAATAAAAAAAAAATATGATAATTATTTGTCACGTATATATTTTCGACGAATTTCTTCTTTTTGCATGTTGATCATGTAGGCATCCTCATCTGACATCCTCGCAGTGCTAGTGGCGAGAAACTTCATTTCTTAAAATGCATTATTCTCCGGTCTTTCTCCTTCGCCACCTCGTACGCCGATTGAAAGGCTTCCCGTTTGAGTCTATATTCATTTTGTAAAGTATCCCCAAAATCCGGCAAATTACTTCACGCGGTGCTCGGCGTGGTTTCCGAATTAGTTTTTTTGCGGGACGTGGTTTGCCGGGGGACGTGGTCTGGCATCATCTTTGAATAGTTCGGCATGCCCGGTGAGATCAACGGGGTCGGACGCATCCCACTTGGGGTGTTTTTTCAAGATTGCCATGCGTTATCTTGAACAAACGCTTTTAACCCTTTTGACTCATCACGATATGCTTGCCTAACATGAGCAAAAAGATCAACCTTGTTTTCCACACTTCTACTCAAACGTTGTAAACGTTTGTAGTGGCGTTGAACTTTTGGCAATTAGTGTTCAACATTGCCCACTTCTCCGTCAACATATCATTGGTACGTTTGTGTAGAGAATTTTGTTGAACTCGTAAAGAACTTTGTACCAAAATGATTCGTCTTTTTGGTCATTTCCGAGTTTGTTATCCTTGGAAACGCCAAAATAACATTCGGCTAATAACGTTTTCTCCTCCGACGTCCAACGAGCATGAGGTCGTGTCGGTCCTTCGGTTATGTCGATTGTGGTACGTTTTGCGGGTCTTTTCCTTTTCTTTGTGCCTCTTCTTTGCGGATTTCTTGTGGTGGTTGTGTATGTTGTGATGGATTGAGTGGTGGTGGATTTTGTTGAAAATGTTGAAATTGTTGGTTAAGTAGTTGTTGAAATAGTTGTTGATGAAATAGTTGTTCGGGTGTGTATGTTGGCATATTATATTGGCTACGAAACGGAGTAAAATTGAGATGTTGTGAGGAGATATTGAATGTCTGGACGAAGGTGTAGCAGGGTTTGACGAAGATGAGTGTTGCGATATACCGAGAAGATTGTCCAAAAACGGATCATTTAGTTGTTGAGACATTTTTTTTTATATAATTTGTGTGTAAACAAAGGAAAGTGAAAATTGAAGTAAAGAGTAGTTTGTATGTAAAAATAGTTGTGTATAGAAGCTTATATAGCGTGTATAAATGATTGTGTATTAGTTTAAAAAAATTGAAAAGTAGCCATTGAATTCAAACGGTCATTTTTTTCTTCTTTTTTCTTATTTTTTTTTTTTTTTTGACTTTTTCTCTTTGGCATCATGCCAGTTAATTCACTTGGAAAATGACGCTGCGAGGGAGGGGGTGGACGTCGGCGCCAAAAGGCCTTTCACGTGCGAATGGCGCCGGTGGAACGATATGACACCCATCGCTCTAATACCCGTAACCATTTTTTGTCTATGGGCAATGTATCTTTGTTTTTTCCATCATATGTAACATAACAGGACAAGAGTTCGATTGTAAGAGAGATAAGGTCACCAACTGCATATATAAATAGACAACATATAGTTATGAATTTATGATATACTAAAATGTCTTCCTTACTAAGAGCAAAGAGGACGAAGGTGTGGGTAGATTATCTTGTCCAGTTCCGATGGGTTTTGGTCATCTTTATAGTACTTCCGATGTCTCTTACATTGTACATCCTTGATTATCTTGGGGAGCTCAAGTCCCAACAGAAATCATACAAGCAACGTCAGAAAGAACATGATGAAAACGTCGTGAAAACAATAATAAGGTTGAAGAAAAGAAACCCATTGAAGGATGGTCTTATCTGCACTGCCCGGAAACCATGGGTAACAGTGGGCATGCGTAATGTTGACTACAAACGAGCTCGGCATTTCCCTGTAGACCTTTCAGCTTTTTGTAAAATTCTTGAAATAGACCATGTGAGAATGGTCGTTAAATGTGAGCCCTTGGTAAAAATAGGTCAGATCACGCGGGTCACTGTCCCAATGAATCTTGCACCCGCTGTGGTTCCTGAGCTTGATGATCTTACCATTGGTGGGCTAATCAATGGTAGTGGACTTGAAGGAAGCTCGCATTTGTATGGTCTCTTTTCCGACACTATTGTCGCTTATGAGATAATTTTAGGCAACGGGCAGGTGGTTCGTGCAACAAAAGATAACGAGTATTCTGATCTTTTTTATGCTATCCCATGGTCTCAAGGGACATTGGGTCTGCTTACTTGTGCTGAAATTAAACTTATAGCTATCAATGAATACATTAAATTAACATATAAACCTGTAAAAGGGGACATAACTGACCTCTCAAAGGGGTATATCGATTCTTTCACACATGATTTTGGGGATGAAAGCAACAAAAAGGTTCCGGATTTTGTAGAAACGATAATCTACAATCCTAATGAAGCTGTTTGCATGACGGGAAAATACGCTGCTAAAGAAGAAGCAAAGAGGAACCATACCAAGGTTAATAGCATAGGGTGGTGGTTCAAGTCATGGTTCTATCAGCACGCGCAAACGGCTTTAAAGAAAGGTGAGTTCATCGAATACATACCGGCTCGTGAGTATTATCACAGACACACTCCAAGTTACTTCTGGGAAATGAAGCTCATCCTTCCATTTGCTGATCAATGGTGGTTTCGGTTTCTTCTTGGTTGGATGATGCCACCAAAAATTCCTATACTCAAGACCACCCAATTCGAATCCATTCGAAACTATTATCATGACATGCATGTCCTTCAGGACTTGCTTGTCCCTCTACACAAGGTTTCAGATGCTTTAGAGTGGGCACATCGTGAAATGGAGGTACGCTTTACATGTACTTTTGAGAAATAATGTAAACATTATATTCTTCAAGGGAGTTGAAATTACATTTTTGTTCATTTCTAAACAGGTATATCCCATATGGGTTTGTCCACACAGACTCTACAAGCACCCATATAAGACCATGGTGTATCCAGAGCCAGGGTTCGAGCAACAGAGAAGGCAGGGTGACACTACATACGCCCAGATGTACACGGATATTGGACTCTACTACGCACCAGGATCAGTGTTAAGAGGTGAAGTGTTTGATGGGTCTGTTGCAGTAAGTCGTATGGAGCAGTGGTTGATAGAGAACAACGGGTTCGAGACACAGTATGCTGTTAGTGAACTCAGTGAAAAAGACTTCTGGAAGATGTTTGATGGCGAGCTTTATGAAAAGTGTCGAAGAAAGTATGAAGCTGTGGGGAACTTCATGACAGTGTATTACAAAAGCAAGAAAGGTAGGAAAACCGAGAAGGAAGTTCAAGAAGCTGAGAATGTGGGGGTCGAAACTCCATATGCTCAAGTTGATCATTCATGAGCCCACCAGATACTTCAATCTATAGTGCACTTAATGACTGATCCCCGAAATTTGATGGTTGTGGACTCAACTGGGCGTGTTTTGATAGTTAAATTAAAATAAAAAAGTTATATGGTTGTATGTTACAGCTTATTTGCAATTAGTAGACTGCTATTAGGTATATTGTTCTTTTAGTATGTCTCTGTGTTGTAAGATGCTTTGTGGTTTTTCTTATATGTGCATGTGTTGCCTAAACTTTATAATGTTCACTTTCCTTCCATTTGGATGCTTAAACTTTACATATTTATAATCAGTATCCTTCGAAAAGATCACTTGTCAACCCAGCTGATTGTTGATTAAGTTACTTCTATATGGGGACAAAGATTGGTCCAAATCAAGAAAAGCAAGAAACTGAAAACCAAACTTTAGATTTTATAATTACTGGTTTAGACCCAACGAATAGTCCTAGCAAGAATCATGCACAGATATGATACATACAACCTATCAAGATCATGCCTCGTGTGTAAATTACATATTAATAAAATTGGTAGTGTACAAAATTCTATAACAATCTGATCATATCTCCAAAAACAGCTAAACACATCCTAACTAAACGCAAACTAAAGGGTTCCGCATACATGCCAATGATACAAACAAACAGATCTAAAATCCTGAAAAGAAACTACAGGCTCCCTATTGTTGCATTTTCTCTTTCAAACCTCCAAGAGGCCCATAACTTTTAGGCTTAGAGCTCTGTTGACTACATTTACAACTACTAGTATTAAGATTTTGACCACATTTGAGACACAAACCTTTGCACATAGGATCACATAGGCCGTTGATGGTTATTTCCAGATGCACCATGTCTCTTATATTCTTTGATATATCTATTGATTTCTCTTCAGGAGGGAAATAAAGCCAGTCATCTAAGTCAATGTCTGCTAAATCATCTTCTTGTTCTTCAGTGCCATTGGCTTTACTTTGACCATAAATAACTCCCATGTTTATGATATCAGGCTCTTCTATGGGTTCTTCAGATAGTACAAGTGAGAAATTGGAGAACACGCAATCAGCAGCGAGTCCACCACACCTTAAAAGGACAGAAACACCTTAATCACTATTATATGCATCAATAATACGTTTTGGTATCATATAATCCTAGACGTGTGACTTGTTTTCCTATAGATAGTATTATCAATGCATGCAACCTAAATTATACGGAGTATGTAATACAGTGAAAATATGAAGAGAATTATGACAGTAACTTGAAATGGCAATTTCGACCCATGTACTTAATAAGTTGACTCGGGTTATGTTATAAAGTGTCAAACTGGTAAAACCAAAAGAAAATTTTAAGTTTTTTAGGAAACTACTCAAAAAGTGCCCATGGTCAACCCAACTCGACCTGTTTTCAAACTTACCCGTTTTGACCCATTACCAAACCTACCCATTTTGAGTGTTTTCCACTTCTAGTAATAACTAAGAGCAGTCGTATTAACATGTTACCTAGTAATTTCCTACTGCTTGTTTTATATTACTTTGTTTAAGTTCTTTCTAGAGACAAGCTAGTGAATATGTTTTGTATTACAGTGCGATTCTATGCAACTCAGCAATCAAATGATAATAGCTTGCAAAGGCAAACTACGAAAGTATACCACTGTACTTCAACCAAAAGAACCTAATATAAACACCTATAGCATGATTCCTCCTATATAGTCGTGATACTTTAGATTCAAATTTGACATTCAGAACCAGAATGTCGCAACTAACAAAAATAATGAAAAGAATAAGTACTAAACAATAAACCGGAAAGCTACCTATTGCATCCAAGAGTTATAACAGTGCGTATGATCCCGTCAAGCTTCAAGTTATGCTTCTTCTTCCTAGTCACATCAATAGATACCAAGACAGGCGTTCCATTTGGAAAATCCTTGACTGAGTTTGTAACACGTAGTCCCATCAAAGAGGCTCGAGACTTAGAAACCTCAGTTGAAAGATGTCCTAATCCCAACCTTTCTAAAGTTGTACAATACTCGACGTGTGTAATCGAAGAGTTTCTTTGGTACAAAATCGCCCCTTCCCAAGGTGAATCCATATCATCATCAACTCCAACATCTTCTTGGTCTATCCAATCATCTTCCATAACATTTTCATCACCAATGGTCCCATAACTAGAGTTCATCGATTTTCTTTCTACAAATTCCATATGTGACTTGCGTTTTATAATTGTGGATGTGAATAAGCGTTTTTGAATAGCGTTGGAATTAAAAGAATTGCAGTGTGGATGAGATAACGATGCCTTGACATTATTAACACTAAAACAAGGGGCCGTAAAGGTTGAAGATAGCATGAGAGACATTTTAACAAATTCCCAATATAAGTATCAAGTGAACACAGCTTCAAAACATAAAAAGTATCGTTTAGCCAACGGATAAGCAGGACCTGTAAGTCAATCAATTACTGTAGTAAGTTATACAAGAAATGTGACAGCATAACTGTTTGTATTTCTAGAGAACAAATCAACATAATTATTTCCCCTGTTTATATTCAGTTAATTGTTGACATAAACAAGTCAAAAATACTTTTATTAGTACTTCCTAAATACAAACTTATAGGACGAGATAAGCAGAACAAATATATAGTATATAATATAAGCTGAATTTGTTAAACTGCTTATTCATTAATAATCATATAGAACGAAAGACAAAATATGATGTTTTATACATTATTATCGTGTTTCTTAAGACGAAACCCTGTAATTGAGAGGTTGAATTCAGAGATAACGAACAAGAGTGACTAGTTACCTGAAATTGGTGATGACGTATGTTGCAGAGAGAGGTTTTACTGTTTTAGGATATTGGATTGGAAGCAGGGTGTTTGGGTAACGTTATGGTAATTGTCTCGCACTTTATTTCATGTAAGCTTAGGGGGTGTTTGGATTTGCTTATTGTGGGAGTTTATTTGCTTATTTCCTTTTTAAAACACAATGAGCCTATAAATAAGAGCTTAATTAATGTAGTTGTGATTTAATTGTGACCAAAAGGCTTCTTAAGTTAAGCTAAAAGACGAGTCCGGGAGATGCGGAGTGTCACTTGTTTTAGTTAGAGCGGACGGTGTGGGCTCGTTATCACAACTCGCCGTCCGACGTGGAGTCTCGTCGAGGGCCGCCGCTACACCGAGGTGGCTCGCCGTGATCCGCCGTGGGACTTGAAATCGTCGGGACGACGAGAGGGGATTTTGACACAAAAGCAGCCTCTTTGTTTACATATTGTTGTGTGTGTTTGTAGTGTGTGTTTTAGTGTGTGTTTGTAGTGTGTGTGTTAGTATGTGTGTGTGCAGGAAAAATGAAAAAGACAATCTTTTTTTTTTTTTAGACTTGGAACTGGGCCGGGTGAATTGGGGTGGTATGTTTTCGTTTTAAACAGCTTTTTTTTTTTTTTTTTTTTTTTTTTTTTTAATTTATAACTTTTTTAAATATTTTGTTTTGTATTTTATTTTAATAAATGAAGTTAGTTTATTTGAAAATTGAATAAAAAATAAAGTGGTAGTGGGGGCCCAAATGAAGAGATTGAGGTTTATATGAATGAGGAGGGTTTGTTGTGGTTAGTTGTGGGAAAATTGGATGCTGATGTGGCGCTGAGGTGGCACGACGACGAAGTGAAGCCTTGTTATGACACCTTCCACTCTTAGCGTGATTACAAATAGAGGTCAAGTGGGTCACACCCTTTTCCGAGAGTTTTACCACCATCACTGTTGATAACTGATTGATTGGGTTAAGTGACGATACTAGTAGATCTTTTCCAAACATAGTTAAATTAATAGGGCCGAGCATGGTCCAAAAACCGATTTGTCCCAAAACACTAGACTGAAATGTTCCGTCCAGATCCAGGTTGGTCCGGTCGGGTCCGGTTCGTCAGTTCGGCCCAGTCCAATAAAGCATAATGGTCGGTTTTGCGTATGATCAAACCGGACCGAGAACCGAATATGAAGGAAAAGGTGGACCGAGAATCGGACCGAAAAACGTTCGGTTTGGTCCAGTCAGTCCAGTTCGGTCCGGTCCGCGGTCTATTATGCTCGGCCCTACGTTAGATGTATAAAATATTAATAACTCAAAAAGATTATGGATTGATGATGTAACATAATTATCTATACTACTTATAAAGCATGTTGACACTTCCCTCCTATTAATTTTTTAAGACTTCCTAAAATAGATGTTTAAGCAAATACAAATAAACAAGCATCATTTACAAGTTTTTGAAGCACAAATAAAACTAAAAAAACACAATTCAACACATACAGTTAATACATAATATAAACACAAATTTTTAATATAAAATAGTAGTCAATGTAATTAAAAGGTGTTGTGAAAAGAGAACATGGGACTAAGACATTCCCAACGGACAACGGTATGTTTGTGAAAATAGATTGTCTTTGGTCTTTATTCTTTATTCATTGATCTTTGTCTTTATTCTTTATTCTTGAAAAGATTATAAAAGAGATTATTTTATATGTTTCATAATAAGAACCTTTATTTTCGTAGATTATGAGAGATTTTTTTTTATAATTTCTTATAAGTTATGTTCTTAACAAGGATTATTTTCAAGTAAATTATTTTTTAAAAATAAAGATAATCTCTTCATAACTATACAAACATACCAACCAATGTTTATGTAGATTTAGTTTTACGCCCAAGGTATGTTCTAACAAAAATTATTTATAATAAAAATTGTCTTGGTTGAAAGTCACTATATGTATGTGTTGATGCATACATTAATTGTATATGTAGCTTAATTAGTTGTATTTACATAAATTAGATTTATATTATCATTCATTTATACGATTATTGTTAGAAAGAACGCAGAATCGAACAACATTTTGCTCACCATGAAAATAATAGCACAGCACATGCATTGCATCACGGCAGATCTGCTAGATACTTTTATGAAAGTTTAACATACTGATTGTTCTTAGTTCTAACCGTTGGCCTTTTACTTTAGAAAACTAACTTTCAAAATTTCCTTGCTGCTGTATGGTTCCAAACAAGATACTACGATACTTTAGCATCTGAAGGTGAAACATAACTTGAATAAACTCATACGATTTGGGTGACTACCAACTCATTTTGTCGCTTTAGCCACTTTATTCGTTTGACCCGTTAAAGGTGAAACATAGCTTGAATCAACTTATTCACCAGTGAATGGGCTCATTTACAAAACTCATAAAACAAAAAAGATCCCACAGATTACCATTACAATTTACAAGCAGATTATTCTTTTATATTGGGAGAGATGTACGGATCAAAAAATTGAAAATTCTCATTGTAACTCATTACATAACCTAAACCTGTTGAGATAGGAGAACAAGCAAGCCTTGAGGACCAACTAATATTTCATTAAGAAAACTGATCAAACCGAACCATACCACAGGAGTTACATCAACTCCACCAAGAGGTGGAATCACCTTTCGTGTCAATGTCAGAATTGGCTCTGTAGGGGCGTATGCTACTACATACGGAAACTTTCCAACTGGAAGCTTTGGATACCATGACATCACAATTCTTGCTATGAAGAGGAACGAAAATGCTGAAAAAAAAGGCCCCAACAAGGTGATTGCCAACTTCGCTGTGCCCGGGTCAAGATCCATCAGAACTAAGTTTTGCATATACTCTGGTAGCCCATCTGATACTTGTCTTCTGTTTAGGATCAGTAAGACAAAATGAGAAGTAAGTTACATGTGGCAAGCTGGATGGGGTTGAAGTTAAAACAAGTCATTGTTTTGTAAAGGGTGAAATGGGCTTAGACCAAGTTGGGCAGACCGCAAACAATAGTATTTAACGCGGGTGATTTAGCTAAAAAACATTAGTTAACCCGTTCATAAGTAAAGGGGTCAAAATTTCCATTAGCCGTATTCCCTCCATGTATGAGATTCAGTCTTTTGATTTTTGGCATAATATGAAGCTAATCTCATCTTTTTGCCCCAAAACTTGGTCTAATAGATGGCCATCATGTGTGGTTAATGAAAGATATGTTGAGCTATTCAGTTGAAGTATGTATATTTAGGGGGTATTAACTAAGAGAAAAGTGGATGAAATTATAAACAAACATACATAAGTTGTGTGGAATTGACTGAAGCTGATAGGGGCATATCAATGCTTGGAACTGCAACTTCTAATGAACAACAAGCTCGATATCTTTGGACCTGTTGCTGGTTTGGGACTCTTTTTGTTGGACATATGAATCTTCTCTGCTAAAAGAGAGAAAGCAAACATCTTTTAACTTTCAAGTGAAAATATATCCTAGAGCAGTATAATGCAAGTCTCTCCACCACAAAACAATATAAACACGACGCGAACATACGTATAATATTTGCTAAATCCTTGATAAAATGTTTCAATTGAGGAAGTACGCTATGAGTTTTTAAGGTCTAATGAATTATGTTATGTCTACTCCAACATTGACATGGAGTAGTTCAAATTTACTACATGAACATTATGCCACAAAGTGAAAAACGTTGATAATGTTGCAACGTCAGTTCAGGTGCATACGAGCACATAAACAAAGAGAAACGTAGTTGCTACACCGAAACCAAGGGGGCGCTTGGCATTGCATTTTGGAAGTGATTATGAGAATCAGAATCATCACTAATCAAATAATCGCAAGAGACGATATGTAGATGTGCTTTGCTAAGTGAACACTACTCGCATTTATTTAACATTTTTAACAAATTCTCATTGTTCAAAGATCTACATGTAAAATGACCTTACCTAATCAAGTATGAGAATCAGAATCATCACTAATCAAATAATCGCAAGAGACGATATGTAGATGTGCTTTGCTAAGTGAACACTACTCGCATTTATTTAACATTTTTAACAAATTCTCATTGTTCAAAGATCTACATATAAAATGACCTTACCTAATAAAGTAATCATATATTACAAGTCATGGGGTGTTTGCGAAAGCTCATTATGATCAGCAGAACCTTTTGACAATAAGTTGGTCCAAAACAGCTTATTGGCTTATCACAATAAGCTGCTTAACCAAACACCCCATCAATATTGTTGCAACTTACATCTAATTAGTTAAGATTTAAAACCAAGAAAATGAGATAAAGATGCTCACAGGGGGTGAAATTAGGTGCAGTGGTACTGAATAACCTGCAAAGCAAGTAACATGTCTTATCTTAACTGAATATATAAGGAAAGGAAAATGGAAGCAATGATTAGTGAACTGAGTGTAAAGACTATAATAATACCTTTGGTTTGAATTGAGCAAGAAGAAGAAGAAACAGCCATTGAATCAATATTTGAAAAAAGAACGATAAGAGGGTGGAAGAAGGTTATCTTGATTATTATGTACGGTTCAGTTCTGGTTGGTTAATATGTAAACATGTGTGCGCTTCCTTTACTGTACTTTTTACGACCAATACTTTAAACAGTGTAGCACGTTCTTTTTAACTTATTACTCCAATATTTATACTTTTAGCTTTATAATTTTTTAATAAAAATAAAATTATAAAAATAAAAATAAAAGAATCGAAAAAAACATAAAAGGAGTATTGTTGGTATTTTAAGGTATCAAATTATCAATAACTCATCACATTTCTTTTACCGCTTTATTTGTGACATTTCTTGGCCCAATGATAAAAAAAAAAATACAAACTTCACCGGTCCACCCCCTTTGACCATCTATTTACAATACAACATAATTTTTTATCAGTTTTTGGTGCATATTTTTTGTCTTAAATTATTAAACTTTATATCTTTTTTTCTCATTTTTTGTTTTACAGCTTTATTAAAAAAAATAATAATAAAAAAAAAAAAAATGAGACCATCGCTAGTAGTCATGAAGGGACTTTATAACCTATCCGTTTCTTTTACTTCACAAAATATACTAGCTTACTAGCTTCTAGACTTTTTGGTGTGTTAGATTAAAAAGCTTTGACTTCTAGTTTTTAAGTAATTTTTTTAATTATACATTTAAATAATGAAGAAAAAGAACAAGATTTTAATTGTTGGGTTAAAACAATGTTGCATGATAAAACGGAAAATATGAAAATTCAATACGGATTTTAATTGTTGGGTTAACATTTGAACCTGTATCTTTATTACTAGAAAAAGAGAATAAAAACACATGAGCCATGTTTTGAAACAAAAGTACAAAACCCATTATCGTGTGACACAAATCAAAGATACCCATATACATAAATAACTGTTTGGTTGTAACTTGTAAGACAAACCTTTGCGAACACAAAAATAAACATGAAACTAGATTTCAAACCCACATACTAGTTGCAATATAAGTAACACCCCCCCCTTATTTAATAGGGCAGTGTTATTCTGTTTGACTTTGGATTTAAGGAATTTTTGACAACTACAAGGAGGTTTGGTTTAAACCCTTGATTTATTCAACACGGATTTATTCCTGCCTGGGTTTATTCGTCAAAAACTGTTACTCTATTAATAAAACCAAGATTATATAAAAAGATTTGTGTTCTTGATGCGACTACTAGATTAATGGATTCATCTGTTTCACCCCCTCTTCTAAGTCAACAGGTAATTGTTACTTGTGTTTTTTTATAAATGTTCTATGTTTTTTTTAAGATGTTAATCAATGGTGTGTTTGGGTGATTAATTATGATTTATAGGTTTATGTTGTGTTTGCTATTGCTTATTACAACTGTTAAGGATTTTCAGCTGGTAGTGTTTGGTTTTGCTTATGCTGTATTGAAACATTATGATTAAATAATCAGTTTTATAAGTGTTTGGTACCCATGAAACTGGTTTTTCAAAGTGATCTTGATTAGTTTGACTCTATCCAAACTCAGAACTGATTATCTGCCGTGTAAAATGCTATGATAGGATGAGAGACTTCAGCAAGCAATCTTAAACACCTTGTTAATAACTGCAATTCCGAGCTGTATTGTAGTGCTGTTCTTTATTGGCTTTGTCTAGCTGCTTGCCTCAATCTACTTTTACTTGTCGATTTCTTTAAGTTGCTACTTCAATGCTGTTTGATCTTTATGGTTAGTTTTTGGGTTTATTATCTATGTAACTCTTACCCCAAAACGGACATACTGATGTCAAAACCATGCCAATGTAAAATCCGACACTGTAGAAAGAAGCAAAACACAAAATGTGGTTCTTGCTGTATTTCATTTTTCGCCTCAAATCTTCTGTTTTAATGAAATTCCATCTAAACAATTGCTACTTGTAACTTCCGTTTTGTTTAGGAGGATCATTTTGTAGCATCCATAACCGAGGAACATGAGACAACCTGCTGGGGATGTGGACTTCGGCTTATTATTGCACCTTATGCACCAGTTTTCAAATGTGGTTGGTGTGGAGCCATTACTAATCACAATGCACGTAAATCCGATGGTAAATACTCTTGGTTGAGACGTCTTCGAGACCGGTGTTTTGTCACTATTCTCCTGCTTTTTATGCTTTTCATTATAGGTATGACTTCAAATTCATACTCCTTTTCCTTACATCATATAAGCTTATTACATATATGTTCATATGTGTTCAAATGAACTTACAGGTAGCGGTGTTTGGGCTATTTACCCTGTTGTATTTTCAGTGAGTAATTTTTGTGGTATATTCCATATGACTGTGACGGCTATTCTGTCAATAAGCACAATATCAACATATGTCCTTGCTTCATTTCGGTCTCCTGGTGTACCGCCACTTATATCGTGGGGCAGCTACCCTGCAGTGGGAAGAGGTGGTCTTGCGGATTACAACTTTTGTCACATATGTTCAAAGCCAAAGTCACCAAACAGTCATCATTGCCGGTCATGTGGAATGTGTGTATTGGACATGGATCATCATTGCCCATTTGTAAGTGTTCTCATCTACTTCATCTATTATGCTAAATACTTCAGGGTAAAATCAAACAATCCAAATGATGCAGGAGGTTATACAAGTTATGTGGCTTTTACTTGGCAAATTAGTTTTACTATATTGTGAATATCAGTTCTAATAATTAGACAGGGCTTTAATATGTTAACCATCAATTATACTCTCCATATTGCAAGAGGTACTCTTATTTGCAAGAACTAGCGACAATGGACAAAAGCTTCTAATTAGGAAGGAGGATGATATTGTCGCCCATGTTGACATAGACCATAGTTATTCTTGTGTATACTCTACAAATTTACATATTGCATCTCAAAGTTTACACCAGTTATTGTACGCATCTAACAAGTCAAAAGACCTGTAGTTTTCTAAAAGTGTAGAATCTTTATAATTTTTTATTGAAGATTAGTTTTTTATGAGAGTGAACTATTTTGGACGAGAAGTGGTTTTGGGTCAAGTCATCCCATTCATATATCTACCTCTAATTAGAGCCAGTACTGAAACTTACTTGTATATATGCAGATCGGTAATTGTGTTGGTGCAGGAAATCACCGGAGCTTTATCCTCTTTCTTATCTCAGCAGTCACCAGTACTTTCTATGTCTCGGTCATATCTGCATACGTATTATACGATATCTGGCCATCATTACGCCACATTCCTTCAGTTGTGTTGACTAGATCAACAGTTTTCGCTGTCATTAAAGAAAGCACGCTCCCTTTTCTCATATCTGTAGAGTCTCTACCCGTCAGAGGGTTTGTACTAATTTACCTATTTTTTGCAAGTATTTCCGTGAAAATCGGTTTAGCTGTTCTTTTATGGCAACAACTCTGTTACATATACGAAGGGAAGACGTATCTAAGTCACTTAAGTTCGAATCCAGATGAAGTTGAGGAAAAAGACTGCCAAAATATTGTCAGGTTTTTTGGTTGCCCTTACCCTGCAACAAGATATGTGCTTACATTTTGGAATTCCAAGAAGAAACACGAGAAGTGAATACAGAGTGTAACATTTGTTTTCATTTTCACTGAAAAGTGAATGTATACTAGAAATTAGCAACTGTATGATTCATTAATAGTGTTTTATATACATCATTTTTTTTTTCAAGTGTAGGCACAGTTAGATTTCTTGTTTTCAACTCATGCCTGTACTTAACGTGATATGATTGTGGTCCGGTTAACCTCGAAAGGAAAATGCTAACCTAATAACCCAAAGATGTGGGACTCTTCTGGGTTAACTTCAGTTTGTGGATAACTTATATATGTGTAAAGCAAAATGGTTTTGTATTTGTATTGATTCTATAGTTGTAGTAAATCATCTCTGCTTATCGAATGTGTTTAACTAAACTGAACTTCGGCCAGGTGGTTTACAAACATCCATTTGATCCATTTTCCTCCTTATATTCTCCGAATCTGCAAAATCACCAGCGCCTGAGAAGATGTTTGACAACAGCACATAATCACCCGAGTAACGTCTCTCCAATTCAAATATCCTGCTAGTGATTCGCTTCCCCATCTCAACATTATTATGGTAACTGCATGCCCCAAGAAGCGTCCTCCAAATAACAACATTAGCCATATCTTTCGGTACTTCCAAAGCCATTTTCTCAGCTTCTTCAAGCCTCCCTGCTCTCGCCAACATGTCAACCAAGCACCCGTAATGCTTTATATCAGGCGCAATACCCGACTCATTAACCATTTTCCTGTAAAAAACTAACCCTTCTTCAACTAATCCTCCATGACTACAAGCACTTAAAATACTCAAATAAGTAACCCTATTCGGCCTCATACCAACTTCCTCCATTCTCCTAAAACAATCCACAGCTTCCATCGCCATTCCATGCATCGCAAACACAGAAATAATCGACGTCCACGACACCAAATTCCTCACATCACTCCCTATAAACTCAAAAACCCGCAAAGCACTCTCCACACTCCCACACCTCGAATACACATCAATAAGCGCATTCGTAACCCTTATATCCCTCACATAAAACCCATTCTTCTCTCCATACCCATGAACACACTCACACATCTCCAACCCGCCAACGTTCCAAATCGCAGGAAAAACCGCCAAAACAGTAATCTCACTCGCTTTCACCCCATCACTCCCTCCAACCACACTTTTAAACAACGCCACCGCCTCCTTATACCTCCCTTTTCGTGTATACCCGTCAATCATCCCACTCCACGTCACAACATTCCTCACCACCATAACATCAAAAAACTCTCTAGCCACCTCAACTTCACCCATTTTCGCCAACCCAGTTACCAAAACATTCCATGTCACCAAATTCCTCTCAGGCATTTCATCAAACACCTTACGACACTCATCGAAAAACCCGCAAAAAACATACATATTAACCAAAGATGTTTGAACGTGAACATGGGTTTGGAAGCCTGATTTGAAAATGGTGGAATGCAGCTGTTGGCCTGTTATGGGTAGGTGTGAATTGGTGCATGATTTGATTAAGTAGGCGTAAGTGAAGGAGTTGGAGAATAAGGGGGTGTTTGGGTGAAGGTAGTGTTTGTATAAGAGGATAGAGTGGTGTGGGGCGTTGTTACTGAGTGTGTAGTGACGGAGTATGGTGGTCACTAGGGTGGTTGGTGGTGGTTGTGTGGTGGTGGTGGTTAGGTGGGCGTGGAGTTGTTGGATGGTACGGTTGTTAAAGTGGTGGTTGTGGAGTAGTGATAGTAAGTGGTCTTTCCTCATTGGTTTGGTAATTAACTTACTAAGATAGTTCAGTTACACTTATGTATCTGATCGGTGGACAGGCAGAATTGGCGCAAAGTCTTAAACCCGTGAATTTTGTGTAATAAAAACCCTGATTTTTTATAAATGCGCCCGGTTTCAAATAATTGTATTTGTAGTCTTGTTTGATTTTTCCTAAATGCATATGATGACTTTTTGTTATGACATCTGATGACTTATATAACCGATGAGTACGTGGCTTAGCGGTATCCGGATGAAACAACTAAAAGATTGTGTGTTGTGAGCGCCAAATGTGTGATAGATGTTGGGTGTGTTTGGGGCGTACCGTATTGTTGTATTCTGGCGTTTGAAATATGAAGCTTGTTTGGGCGTCATTTGGATTTTGTATAAATGCGCGATATTGTTGGATGCTACTTAAGAAGTGTTACGGTTTCCGATACTATTTGGTGCCACACAACTAATTTTGTGTTGTGTAATGTTACTAAAAAAATACTTGAATTCTCTACACTTATTTCTTCACAGTTGGTCAACTATGGATTTTTTTTATATGGATATTAATTTTGCTATATTTATAGGTGTCACAAATATTTTAAAAGTAAGCCACGTATATAAATGTGTATAATTACAATAAAGCTACACTTATAGGTGTTACAAATGTTTTCACACTTTTACTTATAAACATCTTTTGCAATTTTGTTACACTTCTAGGTGTGGACATTCAAAAATGTTTCCGCACTTTTAACCATAGACATTTGAATAATATTTCCACATTTATATGTGTTGAAAAATTTGTCACACCCATTATTATCACACATGAGCAAGTGTGGACTCTATAATTTATACATTTTTAACTGTGGACATTTGGCCTTTAAAATGTGAAGAATTTAACTAGTTTTTTTGTAGCATGTTCATGAAGATGTTTACTTATGTTGTGTTGTGTTGTTTTTTAAGAGGATTTTTAACGTGTGTGGAAGCGCATTATGCATAAAGGACGGTGGGATCCGCGAAAAGGACGTTCGGACTCACATATTTTTTGAAAAGTGTATTTTTGTGAGTCCGGACGTCTTTTTCGTCTCTGCCGTCCTTTTGTGTCTTAACATGCTTGCAAGCACATGTTAAAACCCCTAAGAAAACCAATTTTGAAAAATGAAGTTAAAGAATAAGAGACAATCTATAGAGCATCCATTAATAAAACGAGTCTATGCACTTGCGTTGCGTAACGGGTTTTTCGATTTAATTTTTATGCTTATATGAGTTTTGTTATATGCATGGTGCCTAACTGTGCAAAAATCTTTATGTAAATGTGGGTATATTCATTTCCTATAACACATTTCTATGATGATAGTTGGTTCGAATATGAGCGTTGACCTTAAGTTTGTTTAACGATTGTGTTTTAAAGTTTTATTTTTTTAAGAAAAATTTAACGAATAAAGTTTAGGATTGAGTTTAAAAGTGTCATATCGTTAGGAGGTACATTTCACCATTTTTACAATTGTGTAAATTATGTGCGATAATCTTTATGTAAATGTCGCATATTTAAATGCGATAATCTTTATGTACATGTCGATATTTCGAGTCTTATCACCTCTTTTTCCAACTTTGTGAAAATATAAAAAGTTAAGGGTGTAAGAAATGGTTTTACAAAGAGTTGGTAAGTTGAGGGTATTTTCGCCTTTTTCAAATTTTTGAAGCTAAGCGACGTCGTTTAAGGATTGTCGTTTTACCTTATGTGTTGGCAGCTTAATTGTCGTTTTGGTCATTTTTTTGGCCGGCAAATACGACGTCGTTTTCGACGTGGTTTAATAATATTTATAATAAGTTGTGGCTAACTTGCTAATATTGTCAAATCATGTGCTAATTCACTCCTACCCATAACCTCTTATTAGTGAAAAAAATGTATCATTATTTTCATAAATACAACCATGCATAATAAAGGGTAATTGCTAGTCATCCACACTTAATTGATTTCATAAACACAACCAAAATACGAACTCTAGTTCTAAACAGAATGCTTACATAACCACGACCATACATAGATTAGTTACTAGGTCATAGACTAAACTGATATCTACCCAGAACCATTATTAGAATTTAGAATGCAGTTTGGTTGTTATTTAGCAACAAGTCAAGAACAACTCTTCAAATTTCTCCGCGGATGAGAACGAAAACCAACTTAAATAAAAGCAGCACTGCAATCATCTAGGCTTTTCCAGGAGGGCACCTGCACACAACAAAGATATATATGTATGATTATAAAGTATCATGACTGTTATTATTATTAACTTTGTGTTGCAAGCGGTATAGCATCATAATCTTATATTAACGAATAATAGATGTCCTCATAATTTCTCACTCCATACTAAATAGCAGCTTATAACAACAATAAAAGAGACATTTACCTTGGTAATCTTAGGGTCCAAGTGCCTCTCAATTTTTTTCATAGCCATATACTCCCTAACGCCGCTCAGCAAATAGAATACAGCTCCTGTTGCGTTAAGAATTTCTCAGATATGAATGGTGGTCGTTTCTTTTTAATCTCGGATAGCCTTCTTTTGCTACAGCTTAATAAGTATGAGGAATATATGAATAGATAAATACGTAACAGCCATTACAAATATATTACCTTTTAAGGGGAAAATCGCCGCAAGTATACTTCAATGTCAGACTCCTCTAGAGAACCACTCTTTACTGGTAGATCAAAATTGATTACCAAACTAGCCTAATGTATAAAGATTGTTACAAAACATAATTAGAGTGAGACAAAACTCAAAACACTAATTTAAGGTAGAGTTCGGTTAAGATTAGGAATAACTATGGGTTTAAGTTTGTATAACATAATGCTGAAATCATACAGACAAAATAAGAACCATATAAAAAAAATCAAATTGAATAAAAAAGTAAGAGAAAAAAGCAAAGTGGGTGTAGATGGAATAATCCCTTCTCTAAGATAATTGATATCAGTTGTTATTAGAATCTGAACACTACCGTGTTGTATCACCTCTCTTTCTTGTTTCGTAAAATCACCATGAATCAATGACACTTGCAGGTAGTCATACTTGCTGAAGATTGAATCAAACTCGTTGTTGATTGAGTAATACAACATTGTCGCGAGTTCAAATGTGGGGACAAATATAACCACCTGTTTATCCATCTTCCCGAATTCTAGTATTATTTTCTTAGTGACCTCAATCTTGGATTTCTCATCAGGTGTTGACGTATGGTCCGGATGGTAGCCAGAATGGGTCGGCGGCGTCGTTGCCACCTCTACACCTAAACCCCAATCCACTATATATACATGCGGGGTTATCTCTAACCCAAGATATATTGGCTACACTACTGCCGATCTTAACTTGACCGTCGGAGGTGGACCCGCCACGGCCTCGGGTCCACTCTAACGGCTTCTTTGTTGACGGGTCTGCCCAGCTCGAGAAGACGACTAGCGGTAGGAGAGTCGTTGAATCTGGTCTGTGCCAGGATTATCTTCAACAGTTGGCGCCATCCGGACCACGAATAAACATGTTTGTGTCTCGTATTACAAAAGCGGAGATCACATTCCACAAGTCGGTAACCCTAAAACTTTTGCATTCTACCGTGTGTAGAACTTTGTTATGCTATTGTGTGAATATAAGATCACTTTAAAGCATTGTCGCACCTGCATCACAGGTTCGATTAATATTTGACATGTATTTGATAAATATACAAAAGTAAATCATCTTCAGATGTTGACAAGATCGACACAATCTTTGCTTTATTTGCATGTAAACCTATTTATGGTCAAATATTGCGTGTAATCAAACATCACGTTAAATTAAATTGCATATAATTAAATTGCAAATTTTTATTCTTTTATTAAGACATGTGAAAGAAAACGTCATAGGCAATTAGCCTACTTTCAATATTATATATGTTTCCTGTAACACGAGCGAACTTTTAATATTATATACTTTTAATAGGCAATTAGCCTACTTTTAATATTGGATCTTAAAGTTCTATTACCGGTTTTTCATTAAAATCGAGCGAAACATTATGGTATTTCTTTACATAAGATACAAGAATCGTCCGCACGATAGGACCTATTTTAAAACATCCGCATGATCGGATCTATTTTATCTTTTAATCGCACGATCGGATCTAAGAAAAAGCCCGCACGATCGGAGCTATTTTATCTTTTAGTCGCGATAAATTCGGCAGAATCTTATTTTACGGTTGGTACCTTTGTTCACGCTCAAATAGCGCATCGCGATAAATCTACCGCGTAAGACCGCATGCGTTCGGAGATCTTTCGAGAGAAGCGCGCAGCGGATACCACGATGCTAGTCAATCGCCATGATGCGACGGACCAAAAGCCGTGGTATAAACATCGTGATCATCCGAAGCGTTCGAGTCTATGCGGTTAAGATAAATCCATCTGCGTCTATTAGTCGCGGTCATGGTACATCTATCCGAGTTTTTATTTTATACATTAAAAAAAAAAATCTCACGATAGGTTTTATTTTATACATTTAATTGTTTATGTACTTTGTAAAACCTCACGATAGGTTTTATATTTTTTATGCTATGCGCACTATATTATCTATGCTACGTGCTATATATTTTAATTTCATTAAGTTTTATATGCTGCGATTCGCGGCATATGCTTTTAATCTTTGCATTCAGTGTTTTTCAGATTAAATAAGTTTAATGCTTCTACACGAGTAGCACCATCAAACTTGGGGCTACCAGTGCATACTACCACTTTGTTTCCGTGCGCGTCACGCAGCAGATTGGGCAGTTCGCATGTAAGCCAGTTTAAATATTCGCATCCACTTGCCGCACTATCATGCCGCAGGAGACGTCATCTGTCGGTTGTAAGACGCCGACACAGCACTTATGCTTGAAGCACATCTTATGTCGCATCTCTTTGTTGCGCCACGATGCGCAGTAAGCACGTCTTCGTCGCGCCTCTTTGTCGCGAGACGGTACGACTTCGCTTCTGTACCGCGTCTTCGTCGCACCATGTTGCATCGCCTGCGGTACAAAGATGTACGCCCTCACGGGATGCAAGATACGGGTTCCACTCTCACAATCGCCATGGTCACCACGGACGCGCCTCTGAAGCGCAAGCGCCGTCGCATTGGGTTGCGCACCGTCATAAGCGATTGCGCCTACGCTGCCATGATCGAACTTAAGTCTAGCATCCGATCACGCTTCGCGATACTAAACAGGGGCTTGTTGACGATGGTCCGGACCGGGCGAGGAATGGGTCAGCCCGTCGTGCCCACTCTACACCTAAACCCTAATCCATGCCTATATATACTGGCAGCGGTTATCTCTAACCCCAAGATATATTAGCTACACTACGCCGATACTAACTTGACCGTCGGAGGTGGACCCGGGGCCACGGCCTCGGTCCACCTCCTAACGAGTTCTCTTTGTTGATGCGGTCTACTAGGCTCGGAAGACATCAGCAGTAGGAGAGTCGTTGAATCTAATCATGTGGGATTATGCTTCAACATCAGGTAAATTCACTTTAAACCGCGTGACACGATCCAAAGAAACAGATTCCATCTTCACAAACAATCGCGTGAAACTGTACCTAAATGAAGATTACTTACTTATATTGGTTTACTAGTACTAGCTTATAATTGTTGAACAATATGATTATTATTGAGTCATAATATATAGAGGTTAAAAAACCCGGGCTTGGGCTTAATAATAATGTGAACACTGAAACCAAAGGAAAAAAAAAGAATTTTCCTTTTTTGAAAAACAGCTTAACCTTCGAATTGAATATCTTTGTTTCATGCATGAATATGTGATGTTGATCATATTTATATAGATTTAATTAACCGTATCCTTATAATGTTGTTGGTATTCTAGTTGGATATAGATTGAAAAAGAATAACCATCATAGCTAATTGGTGTCATGCATGGTATAAATTGCTTGTGATGTACGTTATACGTTTAAGTTTACTCATTTTTTAATAGTTAATCATATACATACATTAAGAGCAAAAGGTACTGTCGTGACATAGGTGGCGCCGACGTACCAGCCCAAAAACACCATCAGCGCACCATACCGGCCCTCGCGCCGTAAGACTTCGCGCCATCACCATCACGCCACGCCATAGCCTTTTTCTTTTAAAAAAAAAAAAAAAAAAAAAAAAAAGTTAGGTTGGTAACGGCTATCTACGAGTTAACCGCAAGATGAAGCAAGATGTTCTAATGAGAGTCAAATCGAGAGTTGATTTGCTCATGTCTCAAAAGTTAGCAGGGACTTGTGAGTCTTCAAATGAATACCAATGAGATGAATCCGATAGAAGCGGCTATGGTGAATGCCCAAAAGTTAATCCGAGGCAAAGTATCCAACAAAAACTAGTTAACTTTATGTATTTTTAATTTTAATGTCTTTTCAGATTTTTTTTAAATTTCTATGTAATGTGTTTTATTTTAAATTAATGAAGTTTATTTTAGTTAAAATTTTGTATATTTTATTTATATATAAAAAATTGTCACTATGTACCACTATTTTTTTATGGTCTTAGCAGAAATGGCCAGAATGTGATCTGTAGGATTTACGGTCTTGTAGAAATGGACGTTATAAAATGCGCTAAAAGACTTTTTGAAGTATGAAACCAACTCAATGGCACGACGGTACCGTTGCTCTAAGACATGGAATTACAGCTTACAAACGTTTAACTTGAAATTACTAAAAACAATTACGTAAATTATCTGAAGAATAGGTACAAAACAAATGGTGGAGTTAAAGACAAGCACAAGCAAAACTCTTACCAGAGTACATCTATTTTGGGATATAATGTTCCAACGGTGTCTAAACATCATTTTGAATACAGTAAAGATGCAAATGAGATTTAACTCTGAAATTAAAGCTCGCTTCTGATCTTTTTGGTAGAAAATGCACAAGTTCTTCTGAAAGATATGGTGACATAGGTAAAACAGATTAGATTTATACAAACAACCAACTTTAAGCAAACGAAAGAAGCAAGTCCACGAAAAATTACATTTAACCGAGCTTTAGATTTGTATGGAGACGAACGAGCCATGTCTGTTCCGAGGGTTTAATTGAGTGTGAAGGGATGAACAGGGCTTTTTGCAAACATGGAAATCTTGAAGGGCCTCTCGGGACTTGGCGAAAAGAGATACACCACAAATTGCATTACTACATAAAAGCCTGGAGATAAGGTGACTTAATGCACCAAGAGATGGGATACTGTGTTCCAGGAACCTTAACATCCCCTCTACCTGCTGCAAAATCAACACAATTCAAATCACTCAAATTCTCCAGATACACTCTTTCTGCTTCCATCGAACGAAACCATATCCCTCTGGTAATATATGGGTATTGATATGTTTGAACCATATGATATTATGACATGATTAGATAATAATAACGAAATATATGGAGTAACTAATCTACTGATTACTGTCGTATTCAGATAGGGAAAAAGGTTAATAAGGTAGCAAGAAGGCTTGTGCGAATATCGACAGCAGAAGGGAAATGGCAGGGAAACTGGAACGCTGACTATAATTTCACACTTCGAGACCTACAATTGGATGATTTAGTTGAAGTTGGTGATCCAAAAAATGCACGAGTCTTGGTGTCTCTAACTATTCATAGGGTATCTAATTTCTCCTTCTTGTGCTTAGTGAAAACGATAAAGGTGGCAACATGGGCGGGTCGATTCGGTTTAGTAATGGGTCAAAACGCGGAACTTCTTGGTACAGGTCCAATTGGTTGAATAAAAAGATAGAGGTGGCAATATTGTGAAAGTATCACACAGTGTACACGTATGATAGCAAAAAGCATATTGTTATCAGCCAATTTTTTTGAATAAAATGTACACTGTGTAATACCTTCAACCCCCTCGACCCATTTCCTTTAGCTATTTTTTTTTAATCGTTTAACCCGTCAGAGATGAAACATATCCCGACTCATTCATACCTAAATGGGTCAAAGTGCCGCAGCTAAAAATGATATGGGAATGTATTGTAAGATAAATGTGTGTGTTTTACCAGCATGCAGGCTTTGGGCTTTCAGTCGATGGGACAGTTGACACATCATTCACCAGAAAGTGTAGCAACTGCTCTTTGCCTTACTGCAGAAAGGTAATCTTGTTTGTGGACTGTTATGGTGTGAACTGTGAAGGTCAATTAGATGAGTATGTTATTGTTCACAAGAGATGTGTTATTAAGTTGTATGTCAAGTGCTTATTGATTTTATTTGTTGCCAGATTACTTCCAACTTCAATGTATGGGTTCTCTCGACTACCAGCACTGGTGACTCAAATCAGCTACCTGAGATTGGCGGCGACGATCCATCAGTAACTCTCTATGCATACATATACACTTTATAGATACATATATGTATACATAAGTCTATGTATGTGCATGCACCTGTGTGTAATCTAATATATATAGATAGATGCTGCAGAGTATGTAGACATATCTCTTTCATATATATGTTCATATGCATGTGTATAAAGAATACATATATACATATGCGTATAAAGTGTGTGTATGCGCACGCATGAAAGCAACAACAAGAGGGCTGAGCATCTTGATATTTTGCAGGTAATCTATGTGAAACCTGGATGTGAAGCAGATCTTGACTCGCTAATACAGGACACAATTCGACTCAACACTTCAGTGAATGTAAGATCGACAGGCACTCATATATACTGCTCAATTTGTCCCAAAAATTATAATCAATGTTTGAACTTTAGTGTCAATTGTCAAATGTCTTCCTTCTGAAATTTATAACTAACAATGATATTTTGGTTTACAGGAACCCTAAGAAGTAAGAACTGTGTTTTGGCATTTAAGTAGTACTGTATAACATAAACATATTCCATAAAAATCTAATTACATCTATTTGTAACACAACCGTTGTTATGCGTTTACAGGAAACCTGTTCAGATTTTTGTGAGAAATCAGAACTCGGGATTAAGCGTAAGTATAAGCAGTGAACTTGTGAATACGTAATAGCTTCAGCATACACCAAAAAAGATGTAACGGGTGTTAAATACATTACATTTATAGATCAGTCCTCTTATCTGAAGGTCTTTTTTTCATTGCAGAAATAAGCAAGGCAAATACTCCAAGTGTAGATAAGAGGTGGTCCAAGTTACTAGAGCTAAAGAACTTGTATCGATAAACTTTATACGGTTAGTTATTCACTATGGTCATGAATCTTATATTCAAATGGAAAATATGTGACACTAATCATACCAACATGAATAGATAACTTTATCTAACCTTTCAGTTCCGCAGAAGATCAATGTGAGCCAATAAAACTGAGTCGAGCATCGCCTATACTTTACAAAAACAGAAGAACGTATACTTTCTTTAGCACTAGGGGTGAACAGCTGGCACCCAATTTCAGGCTGCAATGTTGTCATCTGTATATATCTTTTGGGTTAGCACATTTCAATTTTGCTTAATGTATCTCTAATCTGTATGACATACACAAAATACCCCACAAATAATAACTACCTGGATATTTTCTAGTCTACCCTGTGTTATCTCCAATTGCGCACTTTGAGAGACAATTTGCTAGCCTAACTTGGGTTATCTTAAAATATGCACTTTGAGAGACTAGCATGAATAAAGCCTATAGTGCAAGGAATTACCAAATGATTAACTATACAAGACCACTAAATATAAATTTCCAACAACCATTTGACAGAGTTAAAAGTGAAGAGCGGATATAAAGGTGACAAGCAAAATTTAACAATTTAAACAAGGCATCTATTTGTGATTAATCAAAAATCATGAATACAAAACAGCATCTATGAGTTATAACCATCTCAGAAGGTCAAAATTTTGATGGCAATAACGTTATCCTGTACAGCTATACGAATGTTACAAGTTGTAAGTTGAAAAATGAAAAGGTTGCACAGACTTAACTTAGTCTGAGAATAAAGCCAAGTGACATCATGTCATTGGCCAATCAAGCTGTTGCACAGTTCCATTAACTATATTCCATGATCCATCAGCAATCTCATCGAACAGTTGATTCCAACCCCATGCCGAGTACCCCACAAAAAACCAGTAATCAGTCATGGACCGATTACGTAACTTTAATTTTTGTATTAAATCAATTGTGGCCAATTGATCAAGGAAGTATATGTCTGGTAGAATTTCAGGGTGTTCATTCTTGTAAGATTGTCGAGTTAAAGAAACAAGAGGCAGTCCATGTGTCATGACAGGACCACCAAAAGATAAAGGTGCATCCTTCAAAGATTCTAACCCCTCTTCAAGTCCTGTGATGTAATCCCAACTGATAAGCTTGTTGAAAATCAGACCTTGAAATTCAGTACTATGATTTACTTTCACTACGAGAATTTTAGAACTGGCAAATGGATTTACACGAACAGTTTTTCTGTTGCAACGAGTATGGAACCTGGTCGTATTTCATGTCGAGGTTCACTGGAGTCATACGGTATATGAAGTTCAGTCTTGTCTTTACTTCCTAATGTGTGTGTTTGGGTTCTGGCTTTTAGTAGAATCTCATTATTTTCCTTCGAGAGTGGAACATCTGAATGTATTACAGGTTCTGATGCATTTTTGTACGATTTGTCATCAGCACCGTGTTCAGCTTCACTCCATAATTTACCTATGACATAGTCAATAAAAAACCTAAATGAAACATGTATTGTAGAAACCTATAATCAATATAGAAAATGAGCAATACCATACCAGAATAATATATATGGAAAAATATTTTTCAGTTGTTTAGTTATAAGGCATTAAATTAGTCTTACAGCAAATGATTTAGTTAGACTCTTGGCTCTTCAGAAAAGATTTGCCAAATATCATTTTCTGCGAAAACACGCAAAAAAGAAAGAAAAAACAAACAGTAAACAAAAGCATTGCCAATTAGAGACATTAGCTTTGTATTAATACATTATGTTATAACTTATAATGAAGCTGCAATCACAGAACAAAACTAGGTACATACGGAGATTTGTATACGCTACGACTAAGTAGTCAGATGATTGTATTGTAAACATTTGTTTCCTTTTATAACAACAATACGATTAGTATACATAGATGGCCTTGTTGTATCTTTCAGTGTAAATTACTAAATTTACAACTAGAGCCTACTGAACTCTGAGCATCTATGATAGAACCTAATGGAAAAACTGAAAATCCTGACTAATGGCCATCATATCAACAAGTGACAACAAATGAAGTTACATTAGCTATGTCAAAGGATTTTAGGTTTGAACAAGCACAAAATAAAAGTCTGACCAGAAATTACCTCGCTCGTTGTAAAGCCAATGAGAATCGCCACCTTGATCAGCAATAAATTTGATGATATTGGATACTGACATTTCCCCATCATAAGAGATTGATTCCTTCCTTTCAGCTGGATATAACAGCAGAGATGGGTAAAGATCCCTCTGCATATTCAAAGAAACTTAAACTATTATCAATGCACTCTAATAATAGGCTATTGTTTAACAGATTGAACTAGATGAGGCGAACAAAAACTGATGCCATAAGAGCTTGTTGTAGGCCTATTTGGTTGGACTAACGGTTGTATCACTAAGGGAAAACGTGTGTTAATCAAGATCCAACAAAGAAGAAGTACAAAGCAAGGAAACATCCGAAAATGTGAAATGGAATCTAAGTGAACCAAGGTAAACATTTAATGAGATGCTATATAATAATTGCAAATGCCTACTTTATAGAAAATGGAATACACAAACATGAAGGTCGGATACTCGGATTGAGCATACAAATATTTACAATAAAATAAAACTAAGGGATGAACAAGTACCTTAGTTGACGACTTTAGTAGCAAACTACAGTCATTTTCTGTGCAATCCATCATATAGATCATTGGGAACTTCAATATAGTATTATTTATGCCATCTGCAACATACCAAACTTTGCTTAAAAAAAATATAGTAAAGAAGTTTAAGAACAAATAAATGGAAGGGAGTAAAAGTAGATGGCGGCAAGCAGGCAACTTTACTAAATAAAAATGCAAACACCATCTACCAGTTGATAAGGACTTACCATTCCTTGATAAGTATTCCTCGTTCCTATATTGACTTCTCACAATATTGTCATAACCCTTAAATGCCCGGTATATTTCACGAACCACGAGTTCCGTTCTCAGACAAAACCCACACCAACTACTCGTAAAAAGCACCAATACATCCTTCGTCCAGGCATTGTCAGCACTAAAAGAACAAGAGTGGTTACCAACAACCAACTCCCTAAATGTAGGACCACTAATACGTGGTATAGAATCCACCTCATGAAAATCTTGATTAACAAATGGCGGGCATGGGCTCTCTTTGGAGTCAGGAACAACAGACTTGGACCTTACATATGGTACAAGACTTCCATTGAGAAACATGTGAAGAAATCCAGATAGGGAAGAATTACTAAAATCAGCCTCTTCAGGATACACATAATGTTGATGTGAAATGGGATCAATAATAACCAATGACGGAATCTTTAAAGCACCGGTTAGAGTTTCTAGTAACCGAAATTGTCCATCAACAAAGAAAAACTGAGCACTTGTATTAACAGATATCTTTTCATCATCACCCACATCTGACACTTGATCTTTTTTAGAATCAGTACTACTACCCATAAGACCTTTCTTAGATAGTTCTGCCACTTTATCATCAGATTTAACATCTTTTTCCGACACTGTAATGTCAATATCATCAGAGAGTAGCTGAAAGCCTACATCTTTAGCAAGTGAACTCAATTTTCTTTGTTTCTTCTGTTGAAGAACATATTCCAACACTTCTTGCAAGGAATTACCTTGCAAATTTGAAGCAACATCATTAATAGTAATCTGCTTACCATCTTCAAAGGCCATGATAGTTATTTTGTCTTCCAGTACCGTTACCTTTTGAGATGATGTTGACAACTCTAATTTAGGATGCCGGGAACAGTCCTTGAAGCATGACCTTCCATGGGTTTCTGAGGCTTGACAACATTGCGCATTCTTTTAAATGGAATATGATTATCTGATGCTAATTCTCTAAAGACAGTAAGAGCCTCTTTGCTCTTTCTTCTGATCTTCAAGGATTCAGATGATCTGTCAATGAAAAGGAGTGCTGATGGCCTATCTGATGGTAAACCAGGATCAAAATCATACTCATCACCTTTAAGCTGTATTTCAGTAGAAATTAAGAAGTCAGCACATGGGTTTCAAAGGATGATATTTGTGAAGTTCACAGCTTTTCAAATATGGTATATGATAGAAGATAAAATTAGCATGTAAAACATTTGGGATGCAAAAAATTACACCAAACAAATATAATGGATAAATTAGCTAAGGTTCATCATCTTCTTGATCACTACTTATAGAAATATCATGCAAAATCCCAAGTACTGACAGTTCAAGAAACACAATCTGCGTTAGTAAAATATAACCGACTAGAGTTCTAGAAAAGATATCACATTTGGACAAAATGTTCAACAGAAGTGGGAAAAAACCCTGTTTTCTGAATCATGAGACTTTCGCATCGAGGTCTACAGAATACGAGCCAAAGTCGAGAAACATACACCATGTTTAACAGAGACAGAAAGTCATGTAGTAAACCTTAAGTTCTGACTTCCCTATGATAAACTGGTAATTCAAATCATCAGATGAAGGTGCAAAATTCAATGTAAGCGGTTAAAACAACAAATGATGGACATACAGTGTTACAAAACGAGAAGGGTGGTTAGATTAATGTGTGAATGCGGGTGCTCTTGTTTTCAAGGTGGGAATAACTACGGGTAAGAGTATGATTGAGGAGAGAGAAAATCCAGCTTCCACTAAGAACATTTATATTGGAATGAAACTCGTTCCCTCATTCCCATACCTAAATAACAAACACTGCTTAAATCTCTAATGAGCACAGCTAATAAGAAAAAACTAGCACACGTCCAGAAAGAAATTGGATAAATGAACCAATGACAAACGATGAGCAGTGATATAAGCTCACCTCCATAACAGGTGATGCATCAATCTCTAAAATCCTTTTGAGATCACTTCCACTTCTGAAAACCTTTGCACAGCTAGGACATCCAGTAGTGTAAAGCATCATCGACCACAAACCAGTATCACCAATACCTAGAGATGAAAATAGCGATCTCTCAGATACATGACCGAACTTTAGCCTTTCAGGGGGCAGAAAGAATTCTCTGACAGAAGTAGTAAAATTGTATATGGAAGACTCAAACAGATGGAACTCCTCAAAGCTGCAGGATGCTCCATCATTAGATCTCAATTTCTCAGCCTCCATGAAATCACTCTCATTCAGAGGAGCAAATTCCCCAAGCCCAGGAAGTCCACTAAACTGATTATCAACATCGCAGGTGATCCTTTCGTTTTCCATTCCCTGTTTAAAGAAATAAATTATATACAAGTTATGACCAGCACCTTCATTGCCTTTTGCACCTCATAAATAAGTGGAAACAGAAACTACCGTCCACCTTATTCTTCTTCCCAACAGCTGAACTTATTTCATCACTTTCTCCGAATAAACCTTTCCCACGAAGAACGCCTGCATGAAGAAGCTTTCATTGGTACAACAGAATGTCTTTAACCAGAAAAACTCAAAAGCAGGTGCCCTTTCTAAATGCTAGATTATTTCCAGAAGCAACTTAGGATAATTAGGTTTTACTACAATAAACTTTAGCACTGTAAAACCAGTAATTATGCGCACGTTATTTGTCTCCTAATATAGAAGATTATCGCGTTTTGGTGTAAGGGAGATACCATATTAAGTATTCAAATTAAAGAGCTACAACCGAGTAAGTTCTGGCCTTAAGTTCTCTATAAAAAGACATGAAAATAGTAGGGAGTAATACCAAAAGCGTTCTTAGAGCCATTATTCATGAATTTAGCCGTCAGTTTGGGTGTCCATCCACAGAACTCCAAAACAAGTAAAGCCTTGTCTGTTGACTCAAGGAATGTGGTTAGATCCTCCGCAGTTGATAAAGACTTAAGGGGGATTTCTTCAGGCAAAAGTGACATAAGATACCTAACAGACGATAATATGTTCTGAACCCAAGTGCTCCTTGATACTTGTATGGCAAAGAATGGCGATAACATATAACATTTATATCCCCGTAGCACCGAGCCCATCTGCCAGCAACTTATCAAGATTTTTATGAACAACCATCAACTTCAAAGTTCTGAATTTCTCTTTCTTTCTAGTGACTACGGCTAATTCCTTCATAAGAGATCGGGACTCGCCAGACCCTGAAAGTCAAATTGAGGCCTATCAGTATTGGTAAGCAAAAAAAATTTTAAAAATCCACCATTTATTCTTAATAAATTCAAACAAAGAAGTCAGACATGCGTATATTTACAGTTGCTTAAAAAACATACATATATAGACTTATCAACGAAGACCATCCCTATCAGATTGTCATGAAACGAATTTAGTCCGTAATAGTCATAAACTCATAATGTGTTACTTTCAATCTCATTAAGTCTTCCTCCCTCTCGTTCCTTCTATAACCTCCTTCCATCTACAGTCACTAAGTTTGACCAAATTAACATTAAGACATTCAAACCATCCCAATCTCGTTTATTTAAAAACCACACTACATGCTGAAGTAACCAACAATAACACACCGATCAAATTTTGCCAACACTCCTATATCATAAAGCAGCTCGTATCACATTAACTACTCAAACGGCATCTACTCCTACCAAATCATTTTATAAAGCCCAAACTTCAATAATCACTAATCAAACTAACCATATTCGACTTTGAGGTCAAATTCGCATTGGATTTCATCACTTGTCTCATTGTTCACTAACTAGTAGTAATCTATTATCACTTAATTTCAGAAATTTGACCAAATTTACATTCAGACCACCAACTTAAACCTATCAAAGCTCAAGCTACCTTAAACCGAATTCTAAGCTAAAGTCGCCAACTATACCACACCGATCATCTTTTAACAGCAATAATAAACGCTGCCCTACAATTCACATTTCATAACGCAGGTCATTCACGCATTAATTAACTATTCATACATTATGTCCTCATATTTTGTAAAGCAGGTCACGTCATGTGGTTAATTATTCTATAACTAGACTCACTAAACATCCACATAGCAACATAAAGAAATCACCTAACGAAACTAACAGTATCCGCTTTTGATGTCAAACTGTCGCATTCGGATCCATCACTTCTCTAACTAATTAATAACCAGAACTAGTCTAATATCACTTACTCCCATTAACCTAGTCTGTTTCATTTATAACAATAATTTACACAATACAGTACATATCAGTTCACGCAACAAATTTATACACCAAAATGCACAGTAACGACGGCAATACGATAACGACTTAATCGAATAATACAGTACACAACAGCTCGTATAACAAAGATATACAAAACGCATAAATAAAATTTGTAAAGTAACGATGATGAATAGTCTACATCAAAACAGCTCATATAACAAATTTAACTGATAACTAAGTGAAATATTTATAAGATAGAATAACACGATGACGATACGATAGCGATTTAATCAAATAATTTATATATATTAAAGTTTGACCAAATTAACAGTCACTAAGTTTGACGAAATTAACATTAAGACATTCAAACCATCCCAATCTCGATTTATTCAAAAACCACATCACAAGCTGAAGTGGCAAACAATAACAAGGCGATCGAATTTTGCCAACACTCCTATATCGTAAAGCAGCTCGTATCACATTAACTATTCAAACTGCATCTACTCCTACCAAATCATTTCTATATAACCAAACTAAACTTCCACATAGCAACATAAAGCCCTATCTTCAATAATCACTAATCAAACCAATTATATTCGACTTCGCGGTCAAATTCGCATTGGATTTCATCACTTGTCACATTGTTCACTAACTAGTAGTAATCTATTATCACTTAAGTTCAGAAATTCGGTCGAATTCACATTCAGACCACCAACTTAAAACCTGTCAAAGCTCAAGCTACCTTAAACCGCATTCTAAGCTGAAGTCGCCAACTATACCACACCGATCATCTTTTAACAGCAATAATAAACGCTGCCCTACAACTCACATATCATAACGCAGGTCATTCACGCATTAACTATTCACACAGTACGTCCTCATATATCGTAAACATGTCGTTAGTTAATCCATAACTAGACTCACTAAACATCCACATACCAACATAAATCCCTAGGCATAGAAACTTCAGAAATCACCTAATCAAAGTACTAATAGCATCCGATTTTGATGTCAAACTCGCATTCGCATTCGATTCCATCACTTCTCTAACTAATTGATAACCAGTATAGTCTAATATCACTTAGTCTAATACAGTACATATCGGTTCATACAACAAATTTATATACAAAATGCACAGTAACTACAGCAATACGATAACGACTTAATCGAATAATACAGTAAACAATAGCGCGTATAACAAACTTATATACAAAACGCATTAAATAAAATTCGTAAAGTAACGATGAGGAATAGTCTACATCAAAACAGCTCATATAACAAATTTAACTGATAACTAAGTGAATGTTTATAAAATAGAATTACACGATGACGATAACGATAGCGATTTAATCGAATAATCTATATATTAAAGTACACAACAGCTCATATAACAAATTTATATAAAAAAAATATAAAAAGAACTAAATGTTTAAGAGATGTGATAATTACAGGGAACGGTAACGATAACGACGAGATAAGGATTTAATCGAATCTGAGATGAGAAATTGTGTTTGGTGAGAATTTGCCATTCTGATGATGATGACGTGTCGGATTTGGAATGAGCTGATTGGATTGAAAGTGATGATAGTGAGATTATGATGATGAGGATGAGAAAAAGTAGTGACGGTGATGAACGACGGTGGTTTGGCGTCATTAGTGACGGAGTGATGAGTGAAAATGAGTAGTAGTGTGACTTGACCCGGATATCACGTCTGTTGCCCGGAGGTGTGACTGTCTACTTGTTCGGATGGGGTCGGATCATAAACCTCTATAAATTAACATCCCATAAAATAATAACCTCAATAAAATAAATTAAGAGTAAACTACACCATTCGTCTTTGTGGTATGCGTTGATCGACAAGTATCGTCCTTTGACCCAAAAAAATGTACCGTCCGCCCTTAATTGCGAAACGTTATTCAGAGTTGGTCCCTCACTCTAACTGGCGTCAGTAACGGTCGTTAAGCTTATTTTAGTCGAGGGTATTTTTGTCTTTTCCCACCCACACCACTTTTCCCACCCACAAGATCTTTCCCGCTTCTTTTATTTCTCATTTCCCACCTTAATATATAACCATCACATCCTACCTAAACTTTTATTTTCTTTCTTTCTTCCATTAACACATCTAATCACGATAATTCAAGATAAGAAATGGTCAATTGTCCTTATGTGAAAGCGAAGCGATGGTGAGAACATCATGGACCAACATCAACCCGGACGAAGGTTTTGGTTGCCACGATATGGTGCGCATCATGTTATTTTGTGAGTAAGGACATGGTTTGATTGCTTTTATGATGTTATTAACTATTATTGTTTAATCTTTTAACGAGGATCGATTGTCCTTTCCTTGATTGGGTGGATCCCCATGTGTGCTCGATCTGTTAACATAATACCGGACTATTGATATCATCGAACAACCATCGAGGACAAATCCAAGAGTTGCGAGGAACAAAGAGCAAGGATGAAGAAGTGTCTTTATGTTTCTTGGGCTCTTTTGTTGATGTCTGTTGTGTACAATCTGTTGACTTAAATAAGATTTTAAGTTAGGTTCTTTTATGGGTATCTAGTGTAAGTTAAGGTTATTTTTGTGGTGTTTAAGTTCTTTTGTGGTGTTTAGGTGTTTAGTGGATGTTTTGTGGTTTCTATGAATGAATCAAATGAAGTTGTTGGTATTCTTTTTGTGTTGAATGTATTGAACCTAAGCACTAAAATTATAACTAAACCATATGATGAATGTGACCCATTAGCAAATAATGATAGTCAAACAATTAAAAGTCAAATACTTGTGTTCTTTTAGTCACTGAATTACCAAAAAGTGACCCATTACCAGAAAGTGGAATAGACCCATTACTTGTTAAGTCAAATGGACCCATAACAAGAAAGTGAAATTACAGATTCTTGAAAACACAGATTCTTGACACATTACCAAATAGTCAACAAGTAAGTCTAATAGAACCATTACCACATACAAGCCAAATACAAAAGAAGTCAACTACATATTTAAGTGCAATACCAATACAAGCCATGATCATGGCATACAAGCCATGATCATACAAATAGCCCATTGCATCTAAGTTTTGCGGACCAAATACAAGCCATGATCATGCGAATGACCATGATCATACAAAGTCATAATCCTCGAGACCATGTCCAATACGGATAAGTAGTCATAATCCAAACACAAGAAAGCGAAATAATACATAAACGAAATATCAACCAAGAACAATGATGAGTGTCTAAATACTCATCGTTTTCAGTATAATCTAAAGCGCAAAATCATCTCGAAAACACTCGAAACACATCAAAATGATCAAAATATCACAAATCAGTGTTTTATGTGTTTTAAATGCAAAATATCAAAATCGGATGAAAAATGATTCAAGTTTGCAAAATTGGCGGTTTAGTCCCCAAGTTTTAAAAGTTGTCAAATCTAGTCCACGGAATATCAAAATGTGGAATTTTATCATTCAAGGTCCCTAAAATATTCTAAAATGTCAAAAATGGTCCTTGAATGATTCTTTGGTCAATTGGCAAGAAAGGTCCCTAAACTTTGGAAAATTGCAAAAGTAGTCCTTGGATGTTTTAAAATGGAATTTTATGCAAAAATTATCCTTGTACTATTCATTTATGGCAAGTTTAGTCCTTATGATAAGTTTGGAATAGTGGCATGATCAGTCCTTCATCTTTGGTCGAATTACATTTTTGGTCCTTGTGCTTATTCTAAACCAAACCGGATCCCTTTGTTATCCAAACCCAATCCAATACAACCTTGGCCCAATCCCTTATCCAAGCCCAATCTCCACTTGACCCCCACCCTTGACCCTTGAGCTAGGTCAAAACCAAAAAGACCCCAGCCAAACCTTTTTGACCTCCCCCGTATTATTAATCTCCTCGGTCAAAATAAGTCAAACGAAGAGAAAACCGCCCTCCACTGTAGCTCTCCTCTCCCATGCCTGATATCTCAAAACCAGAGGTGGTTTTCCCATTTTTTCTTCAACCCCCCCTACCTTGTCCCCTCCACCTCCACTAACACCAAAACCTTTAATTGATTGGAACCAACTCTCATTAATACCAAAAACCTGCCTTGAAGAATTTGGCGCCAAAAATCCAAGTGTATGGTTATGATGAATTAGAGTGATCCAAGGGCTCAGATATGGTGGGAAAGATTCAGAGGTCAAGGATGAGTGCAAAAAGTCTATAAAGAGGAGCTTAGATGCAATGTATATGATCATCTAGTGTAATCTTTGAATTTTCTTAATCGTATTTTTTTCTTTAAGTCTTTCAGTAAAATTTCAAGCTTGTAATAACTTTGTTTAAGTATCTTGAGTGTATTTGAATATTTTCCAGTAACTAATTTCAAGTTTTAATCTCATTTCAAGTTTTTGCATTTCCAAGTTCTAAAATCTCAAGAATGTTTGAATGTTGTTAAGTAGCTGTAATTATGGACTAATAAGCACATGTAAGCTCCTATAAAGCTTATCCAAGCTTTTAGAAACTTTAAAATTCAGTTTAGCATCAAAAAGCAAAAATCACCAAAATTACCAATTAAATAGTTTAAAATTCAAAAATCATATGGAAAGGGTGTTCACAGCTGGAGCAGGGTAGATTATGGATGGCCTTGGGTTAGAAGCTTAGTGGTAAGCTAATAGGGGTGTTCATTGGTTCTTGTTCTCAGTTTTGAGCTTGGAAAGCTTTTGTAAGCCTTTTTAGTCAGTTTTGCATTTCACTGTTATAATTGTTCATTAGCTTTAATTTCTATTTCTTTGTGATCATTAGTTATAGTTAAGTGATAGTAATCATTAAAATCAGTTATTTGTTCTTTAAAACTTGTAGTTTATTAAAATCTTATTTTAACAGTAAAAATAGCATATAGATCATTTACGAGTTTAAGGTTGTTATGGTTGTTGTTTTAGGCTTCATTAGTTCTAATAAAGGATTATACAAAGTCTGAAATCAAGTTTATGGTTTACATATGTGGTTTGTTTTGAAAATTCCAAAAGCAGTCATAGAAAAGGGTGTTTGGATTGTCTTGTTTAACTATATTAAAGTTTGTTGGAAACATTGTTATTGCTTGTTCTGTGTTTCATTAGGTCTCTTTAGCTCATAGAAACCAACAAAATCAGTTCTTATTCAAGCAAAAGTCAAAATGCTTTTGATCATGCTTTATGTGTCCATTGTTGGAATTTATTGATCTATGATCATTGTTTTGTGTTCACAAGTTGTTTATACTGCTCAAATCAGTCTTATTATAACTTAAAACAACAAAATCAGTGATTAGTAGTGAATTAAAGTTCATTTTAGTCAACTCTCTTGGTTTTTAATAAAATTCAAATTTTCATTAGGTCGTTTTTGAATAAACTTTGGAATTTCATTGTGTGTTCAATAATAAGTTTTAGCTTAAAAGCTCTTAGGGTATTAAAGTCTAGTTGCTAAACAAAAATAGAAAAATGTTAGTTCACTTCTGTCTAGCTTATTAAGTGCTTAATTATTGGCTTCTGTTGGGTACCTGTCTGAAAAGAGTGCCCTGTGCACCAGTTACATAAGCTCAATCAAAAGCTTGCACAGAGCTTATTTGTTGTTCAAATCTTGTGATTCTTGGTTCGTTGGAAAGCCAATCTGGCCATCTTTAAGTCCCAAGCTTAAGTTTTCCTTTTCTAGCTTGTTGGCTAGGGCTGCAAGTGGTCCTAAGCTTGTCCCATTTCTGTGTTTAGCATAAGTGCTTATTTGTTTGTTCTTGGCTTTTCAGTGTGCTTCTTTTGATCTTTTAGCTTCATTTGAGTAGTTTTTAGCTTATTGTATCTTATTCAATCTTTTGTTTTAGCTTGTGACCTTGTTTGAGCTTATTTCTACAAAATAAGCTCATTAACATAACTGTTGGGATCATAAGCTCCTCAAACAGCTTATTTCAAGTTTGTAAAATTTTTGTGTTCATTAAAGTTTCATATTTTCAGTAGTAAAGTAGTTTTCAAAAAGAAAAACCAGAAAAAGATCAATTTAAAATCAGTGATAGTGTTTATTTAATATTTCCTAGCTTTTTGATTTTTCTTTCTAGCTTATTAATAAGCAAATCTTGTTTTTCTATTTTTCTTAGTTTTCTGTCATCATATAGTATTTTTAGAAAAAGTTTCATAATTTTCTCTTTTTATTTAGTAATTATTAAAATTATAAATAGTTAATAAGTATTAAATAATTAGTAATAAATAATTAAAAAGTATAAAAAATATCTTTCTGTTTTAAAATTAGTTTTATCATATTTTAGATTTTCCAAGTTAAAATTTTATTTTTCAAGTTTATTTTATATTTTCTAGTATTTAAGTGTATTTTAAATAATAATTAATTAGTAATAATTAGATAAAAGTGTGAAAAATATATTTTAATTTTAAAATTAGTTTTATAATATTTTAGATTTTTCTGAATCATAGTTTTATTTTTCTAGCCTTATTTTGTATTTTCTTCTATTTTAGAGTATTTATTAAATAGTTAAAATAGTTTTTAATTAATAATAATTAATTAAATAGTGTTAAAAATAATTTTCTTTTTCTAATAATTTTCTTTTATTTTTAGGATTCCAAAAATGTCATTTTTATATTTTTAGGTCTTTTATTTCTTAGATTTCACTTTTTATTTTGTACGTATACGTAGTTTTTAAATTTACGTTTACGTTTCTTTCATCTGATTGTTGTGCTTTTCTATTCTGTTTCCAATTCCTTTCCAAGCAATCAGTAGTGTAATATTTCTAATCAAAACCTTTACAGATCACTATCCTTAGTGATCATTCTATCATCTGAATCGGTTTGACACACCATTGAGTCTCAGGTGGGACTAAACGACCCGGAATTCATTCTATTCTCTCGGACTTCATTGTATTTGTGTTTAAGCGGTTTAAGTTCATTACGGTTAGCCATTCACAAGTGGCTAGCTTGTGTGATTAGACTTGACTAGTTTAGCAGCATATCAAATTTTGGCGCCATTACGGGAGGCTTTAGCGTGTGTTTAGCCATTTCGGACCCATTCTTGCACATATACCACAGTTTGTAAAAGTTTTTTGTAAAGTTATAAGAAAATCAAAAGTTCATTAACACTTTTCCTAAAGTGTTAAAAACACCAAAAAATATAAAACAACAAAACAATCGTAGCGTTTTCTATCTTGTATTGTCTTTAAGGTGATTCTTAAACAGATACGATTTGGTTAAACGAGGCGATACCAAAAATATTGTCCAAAAGTTTTTAAACCCATACGCACAAATCATACCTACGTCTTTTCGGTGGTACTTAATATATACATAAAATCAACCACCGAAATCAAGGCGGAACACCTACCTAGCTGGGGTGCGACCATAATAAGTTTCGAACATCGATTTAAAACTTGCCTTTGTGTCACTTGTGATTTGGTGTACCTTTTCAAAAAGCCATTTCATTTGTGATTATTGGTTAAGTTCACTTGTGTTTTGCCTCATTTGTTTTGAAAATTGATTTTTATACTTAGTGCATGCGCTCGTTCTTCGATTCTACAAGTCCACTTTACGAACTTGGAAAGATTCCTCGTGAGCGTGAGGACGTTCGCTCCTTCACCGTGGTGAGAGGCGTCTACCACCACCACCTCTGCCGAAATGGCGGAAGACAAACCCATGAATGAGCTTCTCCAAGCACCCATCGAGGGTTACGGAGATGCCATTGTTGTCCCGACCATTGTGGGCGATACCTTCGAGCTCAAACCGGGTTACTTAATCTTGTAACCCAAAGCCAATTCTATGGTTTTGAGCGGGATGATCCTCATGCACACATTCGATGGTTTAACAAGATTGCATCTACCATCAAGTACAAGAATGTCCACATGAAGCTATCAAGCTTCTTTTGTTCCCATTTTCTCTAGAGGACAAGCCGGAATTGGCTTGAGAAACAACCCCTCGTTCTATTGAGACATGGGAAGATCTAGTCACCAAGTTCGTTAACGAGTTCTATCCTCCATCCCGAACCACAAGTCTTAAGAATGAGATAATGAAATTTTCTCGGAGATTTGATGAATCATTCGGGAGGCATGGGATCGTTACAAAGAGTTGCTCATGAGTGTCGCATCATGGTTTTACCGAGTTAATGCAAATGGATACTTTCTACAATGGTCTCAACCGGACTAATCAAGACTCTTTGAATGCCTCCATGGAGGTAATTTCTGAGCAAGACCACAAAAGAGGCCTTGCAAATCATTGAGAACAAGTCTCGGTCCGTCCTTTCGAGCAAAGACATATCGGTCTCATCTTTGGACCTTCTTCATCATCCGTGAGTACATCTAGCACCGATGCTAAGATTGACAAACTCACGAGACATTGTTCGAGCTTTGGTTCTTGCTAACCAAAAGAAAGTGACCTTCACTCGAGACACCAACACATGGTGAAGTGAAGAAAGTTGAGAGTTGTGTCACTTGTGGTGGTCCTCATGCTTACTACAATTGTCGCCACCGATGGTAGTCCTTTTGAAGCCAATGCTCTAGCGGGTAGTTCACATCAAGGAGGTAATCAATACCGTCCTCAAAATGAACCACACTACCGTGCTAACACTAATCGGGCACCACCGGTTTTAACCAAAATCATAACATGCAAAACCGGAATCGAACCAACCTAGAATGAACCAAGGTTATCAAAACCAAGGTAATTTCTATCCGGACCCAATCAAGGTTTCCAACATCAAGGGAACCTTAATCAAAACAATTTCAATCGGGGAATCAATTTCATGGGAATATGAATCCTAATCAAGGAAAATTTTGGCTATAATCAAAACATAGACCTCAAATTGTCCCTCCAGCTCCTCCCGCCATTGTTCCAATTGGACCATCATCGATGAGTTCTTGAAACAATTCATGAAATCCCAAGATGAAATGAGCAGGTTGTTGGTCGGTCGGATCGGCGATCTTAAGAAGTCTTTAAATGATCAACCCTCGGGCTCGGGAAAACTTCCGAGCAACATGATCGCTAACCCGGGGCGATGCAAAGCGATCACAACCAGTGGTGTTTCATATGATGGACCCGCTATTCCTACTACCTCTTCTTCTTCTTCTCTCCGAAGGTAGTGGAAAGTGAACCTCCAACACACAATGGACCTCGACTCCAATGCCTCCTCCACTGTGGCAATGAGTCAAGTTACCAAGGAAACAACGGACAAGGTGCATTATTCTAGCCCAATACGCGGCGTACCCTCGGTAGTCCAACCTCAAGTTGTCCGAAACCCAAGTCAAATCAAGGAGTTGTTTTGAACCTCCTGTAGCTCCGTTGAGAATCGAATCCAAATCTTCTATTCCTTACCCATCACGTTTGAATGAGCAAAGCTCATGAAAAAGCCGGTCATCAAATGGACAAATTTTTCAAATTTTCCAAGAATTACACTTTGACATAAGCTTTGCGGATGCTATCATCTTGATGCCCAAGTTTGCATCAACTCTCAAACACATGTTAAGCAATAAGGAAAAGCTGTTTGAAATGGCAAAACTCCTCTTAACGAGAACTGCTCTGGTTATCTTGAAGAAGCTTCGAAAAACTTGGAGATCTGGGAAATTTCTCTTACCTTGTGTATTCCGGGAATGGTTGAATGCTTTGCCTTAGCGATCTTGGTGCAAGCATAAACCTTATGCCTTATTCGATATGGAAGAAACTTTCTCTTCGGAACTCACTCCTACATGCATGACTCTCGAGCTTGCGAGATCGTTCCATATCCGTCCTCTTGGCATTGCCGAGGCGTATTTGTGAAAGGAAAGTTCCATTTCCGGTGACTTTGTGGTTGTTGATTTTGATGCCGATCATCGGGTTCCTCTCATTGTTGGTCGAGGATTCACGAGCGGGCCGTGCTCTCATTGATGTATTTGAGCATGAAATCACATTGCGTGTTGGTAATTAAGTCATTACCTTCAACCTTGATCAAACTTGAGGTACTCCGCAAACTATGATTACGAATCGGTTAACCGAATAGATATCATTGATGTTGCTTCGAAGAGTACTCTCAAGAAGTTCTTGGTTATTCTCATAATTCGTGAGTGGGGATACCACCACATCTTCTCAACCTATCATAGCCAATTCTACTCCTTCTCTTACTCCGTTTGAGGCGACTTCATCTTAGATGAGATTGAAGCATACTTGGCTAGTGATTACATTCCATGGGAAATTGATCACGCTCAATTGATATTGAGGGGACATACTTATTATTGAGAAGTTGCTTAATGGTGATCCATCATCAACCCCTCACTTTAGTGATTCAATTCTGATGAGATTAATCAAAATGAGATTAATCTGGAGGAGATATTCTTCTTGAGAAATTGTTAAATCTGGACACTTCTCCTCCTCTCCTCCCGTCAAACTTCATAACAAGGAAGTCAAGTCGGTTGAAAAGCGAAGAATTTCACGAGGTTGAGCTTAGGACTTACCTCCTCATCTCGAGTATGCATTTCTTGAGGGTGATGATAAATTACCCGTCATTATTGCTCGAGATTTGAGTAAAGATGAAAAATTGCTCTCATAAAGGTCTTGAAGTCACACAAGCAAGCAATTGCTTGGAAACTCTCCGACATTAAGGGTATCAACCACGAGTTTTGTACTCACAAAATCTTGATGGAGGATGACTTTAAACCGGCAGTTCAACATCGAGAAGAGTGAATCCAAAATCCATGATGTTATCAAACAGGAGGTTATCAAACTTCTTGATGCGAGATTGATTTACCCGATCTCGAGATAGTCCTTGGGTTAGCCCAATTCATTGTGTTCGAAAAGGGTGGCATAATTGTTGTCACAAATGAAGATAACGAGTTAATTCCAACTCGATTGGTTACAGGATGGCGTGTTTGCATTGACTATCGTAAGTTGAATGGCGCCACCGTAAAGACCATTTTCCTCTACCCTTCATGGACGGATGCTTGAGAGATTAGCGGGAATGAATACTATTGTTTCCTTGATGGTTTCTCGGGTTATTTTGATTCCCATTGATCCACGGGATCAAGAAAACCACATTCACCTGCCCATACGGAACTTTTGCCTACAAGCGTATGCCTTTTGGCTTATGTAATGCTCTGGCACGTTCCAACGATGTATGATGGCCATATTCCACGACATGATCGGGAAACAATGGAAGTGTTTATGGATGACTTCTCGGTCATTGGGGATTCTTTTCAAACATGTCTCCCATTTAGAAAAAATGCTTCAAAGGTGTGAAGACACCAATCTTTGTCTAAATTGGGAGAAGAGCCACTTTATGGTCAAAGAAGGCATAGTCCTTGGCCATAAGATTTCAAAGAATGGGATTGAGGTAGATAGAGCAAAAGTAGATGTTATTGCTAAATTACCTCATCCTACTACCGTCAAAGGTATTAGGAGTTTTTAGGTCATGCGGTTTCTATCGTAGATTCATACAAGATTTTTCTAAAATCGCTTGACCTATGACCCATCTTCTTGAAAAGGATGCTCCTTTTATCTTCTCACCGAGTGCATCGAAGCTTTTGAAACATTGAAGAAAAAGCTTCTTGAAGCACCCATTCTCGTTGCTCCCGTGGGACTTGCCTTTTGAGCTCATGTGCGATGCAAGTGATTTTGCTATCGGTGCGGTCCTAGGGCAGCGAAGAAACAAACATTTTCAGCCTATTCACTACGCAAGTAAAACTATGGTGAAGCTCAAACTCATTACACCACCACGGAAAAGAGCTATTAGCCGTGGTGTATGCATTTGAGAAGTTTGACCATACTTAATCTTGACCAAATGCGTGGTGTATACGGATCACTCGGCTCTCAAATATCTCTTTGCAAAACAAGATGCAAAGCCGAGATTGCTTCGTTGGATTCTCCTCCTCCAAGAATTTGATATCATTATACGTGATAAAAAGGAGGCGAGAATCTAGCTGCGATCATCTGTCGATTAGAAAACCCTCACCAAGATGTTTTCGAGAAAAGGAAATAAATGAAACATTTCCTCTCGAGACACTCAATGCGGTTTCTTTTCGTGGAAACTCTACTACCCCATGGTTTCTTGACTTTGCAAATTACCATGCGGGTAACTTCATAGTGAAAGGGATGTCGACCAACGGAAGAACAAATTCTTCAAAGATGTTAAACATTATTTACGGGACGACCCTTCTTATTCAAAATCTGTGCGGATCAAGTCATCCGACGGTGTGTTTATGGATAGGAAGCTATTGACATTCTCAAAGCTTGCCATCTTTGGACCCACGGGGCCATCATAGTCCAAACTACACCGCCAAAAGGTGTTTGATTCGGGTTTTATTGGCCCACAATCTATAAGGATGCCCACGAATTTGTCAAAGCCTGTGACGCTTGTCAACGTCACGGAAATATATCTCAAAGAAATGAAATGCCACAAAATGCCATTCAAGTTTGTGAGATATTTGACATATGGGGTATTGACTTTATGGGGCCATTTCCATCATCTCGTGGAAACAAGTACATACTTGTGGTCATTGACTATTTGTCAAAATGGGTTGAAGCAAAAGCTTTACCTACCAATGATGCCGAGTTGTTGTGAAATTTTGAAATCTCTTTTGCGGGTTTGGAACTCCAGAGCGATAATCGGTGATCGTGGTACACATTTTGCAATGACCAATTTGAAAGAGTCATGCAAAAGTATGGTGTTACCACCGTCTCTCTCTGCATACCACCCCAAACAAGTGGGCGGTGGAAGTTTCAAACCGTGGTATTAAAAGAATCCTTGAAAGGACGGTGGCGAAAATCGTGCATCACTGGTTGGATAAGCTTGATGGCGCACTACTGGGCCTTCCGTACGACTTACAAAACACCCATCGGGTGTACTCCATCAAGCTAGTGTACGGAAAGGCATGTCATCTTCCGATTGAGTTAGAGCACAAGGCATCTTGGGCCTTGAAACATGCAAACTTCGATATTGAGACGGTGGTGATCACGAAAAGTTCAAATGAATGAATTAAATGAACTCCGTGATCAAGCATACGAGAACTCTTTGATCTACAAACAAAAGACAAAGAAGATTCATGACTCTAAAATCAAAAACCGCGTTTTCAACGTTGGTGATCGAGTCCTTCTTTTCAATTCAAGATTGAAGATTTTCTCGGGAAAGCTCAAATCCGTTAGTGCGGTCCATTCACCATTGCTAAGGTTTATCCTTATGGTACTATTGAGTTATCTCAACCCGATGGTCCTAATTTTAAAGTGAATGGTCATCGGGTGAAGCATTACTTTGGAGAGGACATTCCATCCGTGGTTGTCCGGATCTACAAACTTTCCCATGAACCAATGAATGCGGGGATCGAGTCAAGCTAGTGACTCGGGAATCAAAAACATTAGCACGCACCATATGGGTTTTCACCCATATTTACGTCTTCTTACCCCTTTCTACCACCCTAGTGTGGGGGGTTGCCCCATGTTGTATATATATATCAGTTTAAAAAAAAAAAAAAAAAAAAAATCTTCTAAATAATGGCCGTAATATTTCCCTTTTACGTTCTTTGTTTCGGCATAACGCATGGGTACTTTGAATATTGAGGGCAATATTCATTTCTAAGTGTGGGGGAATTCTCACGAATTTTTCATGTATTATCCACCCAATTCCCGTTTTGGCCAAAATTTTTTTGGAGTAAGTGTTTTTCACTTACTCATCTTGGTTATCGATCCGCCATGTCTAATAAACTAAAGGATTGGCTAATCCGAGACAAAGCGGCTCTTGGTAAAGATTTCTCAAATCCGTTTATATGGCTTGCAATTTGCCCAAAATTGTATGGTTCTCAACTCACCATATCCTAAAAAGTGAAGAGTTGGCTAGCCCGCAAGGTTATGGCTTGTGGTAAAGGCGATGGAAAATCCATAATTGGTATTCGACTCACCAAAGATAATTATGATAATTTATCTAAGAGTTGGCTAGTCCGAGAAGCAAGCGGCACGGTAAAGACACATCAAATCCGTTATATGGTTTATGATTTGCAATAAATCATTTGGTTATCATTGTACCAAGGTTCTTACTTGAACCGAAACATTTGGCTACTCGAAGTGATGGCTTTTGGTAAAGAGTTTTAAAATCCATTAAAGTTTTCTCAAATCATTGCTAGGGACTAGCAATATCTCGATGTGGGGATTGATGAGTGTCTAAATACTCATCATTTTGTATAATCTAAGCGCAAAATCATCGAAAACACTCGAAACACATCAAAATGATCAAAATATCACAAATCAGTGTTTTATGTGTTTTAAATGCAAAATATCAAAATCGGATGAAAAATGATTCAAGTTTGCAAAATTGGCGGTTTAGTCCCCAAGTTTTAAAAGTTGTCAAATCTAGTCCACGGAATATCAAAATGTGGAATTTTATCATTCAAGGTCCCTAAAATATTCTAAGTTGTCAAAAATGGTCCTTGAATGATTCTTTGGTCAATTGGCGAAAGGTCCCTAAACTTTGGAAAATTGCAAAATTAGTCCTTGGATGTTTTAAAATGGAATTTTATGCATTTATTATCCTTGTACTATCAATGTTTGGCAAGTTTGGTCCTTATGATAAGTTTGGAAAAGTGGCATGTTCGATCCTTCAAGTTTGGTGGAATTACATTTTTGGTCCTTGTCTTAGCTTCTAAACCAAACGGATCCCTTTGTATATCCAAACTCAATCCAATACAACCTTGGCCCAACCTTATCCAAGCCCAATCCCCACTTGACCCCCGACTTGACCCTTGAGCTAGGTCAAACCAAAAGACCCAGCCAAACCTTTTGACCTCCCGTATTATTAATCCACTCGGTCGAAATAAGTCAAACAAAAGAAAACCGCCTCCTTTGTCTCTCCTCTCCCATGCACGATATCCTCAAAACCGGTGGTTTTCCCATTTTTCTTCAACACCCTCATCCCTTGTCCCTCCACTCCCTAACACCAAAATCTTTAATTGATCCCAACCAACTCTCATTAATACCAAAAAACGCCTTGAAGAATTTGGCGCCAAAATCCAAGTGTATGGTTATGATGAATTTGAGTGATCCAATGGCTCGAATATGGTGGGAAAGATTCGAGAGTCGACAAGGAGTGCAAAAGTCTATAAAGAGGAGCTTAGATGCAATGTATCAATATATCTAGTGTAATCTTTGAATTTTCTTAATCGTATTGTCGTTTTAAGTCAATTTTAAATTTCGATGTATGTAAGTCTTTAACTTTGTTTAAGTATCTTGAGTGTATTTGAACCTTTTTAGATAACTAATTTCAAGTTTTAATCTCATTTCAAGTTTATGCAAATTTTCAAGTTCTAAAATCTCAAGAATGTTTGAATGTTGTTAAGTAGTTGTAATTATGGACTAATAAGCTCACATAAGCTCCTATAAAGCTTTTCCAAGCTTTTAGAAACTTTAAAATTCAGTTTAGCATCAAAAGCAAAAATCACCAAAAATACCAATTAAATAGTTTAAAAATCAAAAATCACATGGAAAGGGTGTTCACAATTTGGGCGGGGTAAATTATGGATGGCCTTGGGTTAGAAGCTTAGTGGTAAGCTAATAGGGTGTTCATTGGTTCTTGTTCTCGTTTTGAGCTTGGAAGCTTTTGTAAGCCTTTTAGTCATTTTGCATTTCAACATTATAATTGTTCATTAGCTTTAATTTACATTTCTTTGTGTTCATTAGTTATAGTTAAGTGATAGTAATCATTAAAATCAGTTATTTGTTCTTTAAAATTTGTAGTTTATTAAAATCTTATTTTAACAGTAAAATAGCATATAGATCATTTCGAGTTCTTTGTTGTTATGGTTGTTGTTTTAGGCTTCATTAGTTCTAATAAAGAGATTATACAAAGTCTGAAATCGGTTTATGGTTTACATTTGTGGTTTGTTTTGAAAATTCCAAAAGCGGTTTCATAGAAAGAGGTGTTTGGATTTGTCTTGTTTAAGCGTATATTAAGGTTTGTTGGAAACATTGTTGTTGCTTGTTACGTGTTTCATTAGGTCTCTTTAGCTCATAGAAACCAACAAAATCGGTTCTTATTCAAGCAAAAGTCAAAATGCTTTTGATCATGCTTTATGTGTCCATTGTTGGAATTTATTGATCTATGATCATTGTTTTGTGTTCTAAGTTGTTTATATTGCTCAAATCTAGTCTTATTATAACTTAAAACAACAAAATCGGTGATTAGTAGTGAATTAAAGTTCATTTTAGTCAACTCTCTTGGTTTTAATAAAAGTCAAATTTTCATTAGGTGGTTTTGAATAAACTAGATAATTTCATTGTGTGTTCAATAATAAGTTTTAGCTTAAAAGCTCTTGGGGTATTAAAGTCTAGTTGCTAAACAAAATAGAAAATGTTAGTTCACTTAATTATAGCTTTTTAAGTGCTTAATTACCTTGGCTTTTGGGTACACTTGTTGCGAAGAGTGCCCTGTGCACCGATTACATGTAGCTCAATCTTTAAAAGCTTGCTTAGAGCTTATTTGTTGTTCAAATCTTGTGATTCTTGGTTCTTTGGAAAGCCAATCTGGCCATCTTTAAGTCCCAAGCTTAAGTTTTCCTTTTCAAGCTTGTTGGCTAGAATTTGCAAGTAGCTCCTAAAATTGTCCCATTTAGGCGTGTTATAGGATAAGTGCTTATTTGCTTGTTCTAGCTTATCGGTGTGCTTCTTTTGATCTTTTAGCTTCATTTGAGTAGCTTTTAGCTTATTTGTATCTTATTTTATCTTTTGTTTTAGCTTGTGAGCTTGTTTGAGCTTATTTCTACAAAATAAGCTCATTAACATCTTGTTAAGCTCATAAGCTCCTCAAACAGACTTATTTCAAGTTTGTAAAATTTTGTGTTTATTAAAGTTTCATATTTTCAGTAGTAAAGTAGTTTTCAAAAAGAAAATCACAGAAAAGATCAATTTAAAATCGGTGATAGTGTTTATTTAATATAAATTAGCTTTTGATTTTTCTTTCTAGCTTATTAATAAGCAAATCTTGTTTTCTATTTTTCTTAGTTTTCTGTCATCATATAGTATTTTTAGAAAAAGTTTCATAATTTTCTCTTTCTTTTTAGTATTTATTAAAATTATAAATAGTTAAAAGTATTAAATAATTAGTAATAAATAATTAAAAGCATAAAAATATCTTTTCTGTTTTAAAATTAGTTTTATCATATTTTAGATTTTTCCAAGTTTAAATTTTAAGTTTATTTTATATTTTCTAGTATTTAAGTGTATTTTAAATAATAATTAATTAGTAATAATTAGATAAAAAGTGTGAAAATATATTTTTAATTTTAAAATTAGTTTTATAATATTTTAGATTTTTACGAATCATAATTTTATTTTTCTAGCCTTATTTTGTATTTTCTTCTATTTTAGAGTATTTATTAAATAGTTAAAATAGTTTTAATTAATAATAATTAATTAAATAGTGTTAAAAATAATTTTCTTTTCTAATAATTTTCTTTTATTTTTAGGATTCCAAAATGTCATTTTCATATTTTAGGTCTTTTATTTCTTAGATTTCACTTTTTATTTTGTACGTATCGTAGTTTTTAAATTTACGTTTACGTTTGTTTCATCGATTGTTGTGCTTTCTATTACATATCCAATTCCATTCCAATCAATCGGTAGTGTAATATTTCTAATCAAAACCTTCTTGATCACTATCCTTAGTGATCATTCTATCATCTGAATCGGTTTTGACACACCATTGAGTCTCCGTGGGACTAAACGACCGGGAATTCATTCTATTCTCCGGGACTTCATTGTATTTGTGTTTAGCTGTTTTAAGTTTATTACGGTTAGCCATTCACAGTGGCTAGCTTGTGTGATTAGACTTGACTAGTTTAGCACGGATAAACTGGTGACCTTTCTTCTTCTTTCCATCATCAAGCGATCGGATAGGTCTTCTTGCGAGTTGTCATCTTCCCGAAGCACTTCTAGTTTTCCTCTTCTTACCTCCCTTTGAATTTTCTTGGTCGGTAAAGTTGTGACCTCAGTTCACCCTAAGGTCTTGATGAGCTTACCATCCTTGGACATAGAATTCAACCGAGACTTCCTCCTTTCCTTTCTTGGTCTTCCAACATGTGGTTGATGTTTTGGAGTCATTGTTGGTACATTACACTTAGGCCAATGAATGGACCTCGATTGGTTTGATCATGTATGAGTAAACCTTCTTCCATGTATCCAACTATAACATGGAAATGCATTAATAATAATTACATACCTATAACATGGACCGTACCCATTCCTTGGTAATCCTCGATTGATTGTTAAGTGCCATAGTCGGTTTGTTGCAATGGCATGTTTACAATCGATTTGACTCCAAATTTGTGGTACATGTCCTAGTCCACATTCACCATAGTGGATCATTCCATGGACCAACATAATTACCAAGAGCTGTATACCATTTGCTTCATCGGGTTGATCAAAATCTTTTGAGTGTAAGTCATATCTTTCAATGAATTAAAAAGTCTTTTTTTGTGTAAGATATAAGTTTTCACATACACATCAAACCATAACAACAAGGTGGCGTATAAGTGGAATTCTAGAGAGAAAGTTAGAGGTTTAGGGAACTTAGTGAGAGAAAGTGAAAGATATTATTATGAGCTCCAACTCTACCTTGGGAGGTAGAGAGTATTTATAGTCTTACATAAATCGCCACACATCGGGTGTGGATCGGGCATACGATGGGTAAAGACCGTCAGTCCTCCACGGTGTTACTTAACTAAATACTACTTAACTTAAAGAACTACGACTACGAGCTTTCTAACGATTACATATACTTGAGGTGACCGACTCTTTAATACACGGAATTTCTAATTCTAACAATCTCCCCAAGGAGGTCACCTCAATCATGTACCAAAATTACATTGAATACAAATAGATATTACATTAACAATTGTTCTTGCATTCTTGATGTAGTCCTTTGCTCCTAAGCTCGTAGTCATTGATTCTTCACATTGCATGTTTGGTTACTTCAAGTGGAGGTCTTTTCTTGATCCACGTGATAATAATTTTGAGCCATCTTTTGAGATCATCGACTATCAAAAATCTCGAGACATCCTTTGTGGTGTTGGTATTATGTGATGTTGTGACTTTAGGACCGACATGCTCACATTACGGATCATGATATCTTCTCATCGAGTAGCGGAAGCTTTTGTTGAATCATGATATTGGCGGCGTAGCGAAGCATGGAGTGAAAATATCGAGTCATTGATGCACTAATCATGATTTCTTTTGAGATGAATGTGTTAAGTGAGCATGCGGCTATGGATTGACCGCTTCATTACGATCGGTGCAAGCGTCGGGTGTACTGCATACAACGATTAGCAATAAATCGCGAAAGTGTCTTTGATCACTTCGTTGAATTGAGTACACGACCCACGGTTCCCGTTGATCGATACAAATCTTGCTGTGATCGGTATAATTCGAAGAATTTCCTTGACGAGGTTTCGCGTTGCTCTAGCTGTTCTCAAACCGGAACATCTCAAAGAAGACAACACGGGTGAGTGAACGGTAATTTTAAGTCCACCGATTGATGAAAAGAGATTTGAAAAACAATCGTGTATTGCTCAATAGAAATTGTTTTTGCAATACAACGAAGGTTTTATTGAAAATCAATTATCAATCATAAAACACCTTTTGGTTTGAAAAATGAGTACACGGTCGATGTGCTAAAGAAAAGAGTTGTTAAGCACAAAGACCGGTTTTCAAAGGTATCCGTCAATCCATAACTGAACGAGATTGATTCAAGAGATTGAATCGCCCCATTGTTTACATTCGGTTGTCACATGGTTGATCCATATAATAGATCTCACATGCCACCTACCGGGAGCTTGTTTGATGTTGGCTCGAAGGCTTTCCATCTTCATTGTGAATATGTATACACATCACTCGGATGTTACGGCAATACCACAAGGATAATCGTGGGACTCAAGATATAATCTCTCTTTCCACATTGTGTGAAGCAGAGAGTCTTCATTGAAAGTGTCCTAATGAGATTTATTGATGATCTCGTGGCTCTAGACTCAATTTGTGCATATTTGGATCTGTCTTCGGAGACTAGGGAGAGGTCTCCTTCTCAATATCAACAATCTCTAAAGAAAGTCGATAGATAATGTCGGTTCCCGTGAGAATGAAACAAGTCCTTTTAAGAGGAACTTGAGTGGTTTGGAAAGTTGAAGTGCGGTCGTCCTTTGGGTCCATGGCGTCTTGTCTTCAATACCGATGTTACCATCGGTAGCATATGAATTGAACCCGGTTTACGCCTAAGGTTGAATAAATGGAGGCTATTTGTTTTCACCCTTTTCTCATTCAATTCTTTTAATTCTTCAACCCCTTGATTGCTTACCGAGACTTCATAGCTAGAACCTTGTTGGGTTTATTCGATTACTAGCTCGGTCTTAGTCCGCACTCTTCCCATATCTCATTTTCTCCTTTTATCATCATACCTAAGGACTTCTACACTAACTAGTGGATTGTCCTGGGTAGATCCCTCCGATTACAGCGGATCATGGGAACAAATACCTAACCTTATCATCCTTATATCACCGTACATAAAGTAAAGTTGGTCGGTCAATTTGGTATTGTTCATACGCCATTGGAACCAATTGAAAACCATTTGAAAATCAATTCGGATACTTGTGATATATTATCAAAGCATTTTGTACTGAATTGTTTTGATATTTTAGAACGAGAACTCCCCTCAACATGTGCATCAAGTATTTGAAAATGTTTTGCACACGGAGGCAAGAGAAAGAATTAACTTCTTTGATTACCATTTTCTAAAGATATCAACATCACTTCGCATCAAATCAAGTAGATATAGCATTTCGGGAAGGATGAGGTTTCCATAAATTTGCTCCCCTCAATATGTGCCTCGAGGTTTGAAAAGAGTTTTGCACATACTAGAGGAACTTGCACATGAGATAAGTTGATCACATTTCAAATCATAGGTTTAAGATAGATGCTCCCCTCAACATGTGCATGGAAAATTTGAAATCGTTTGTCACATGTGGGAAGGATAGCATGTACATCCTTATAAAACCATTTACCGAATTATCGGTTTAAATCCAATTTAAATCACACATTCTCCCCGATCACAATTATCAAATCATTTGAGATTTGTGATCTCTTATAATTAAATTGATTTTGAAAGCTTTAAGGAGAATTGTGACTTGATTATGAAAGCGTTTGAGCGATAAGGATCGGATTTTAAGACTTTAAACTCCATTGATAAAACATGCATGTATATCTTTTGAAAACAATTTAATGCCAAATAACTTTTTAATTTAATTGAAATCATTCTCCCCTCAATCAATGACATAGGTTGTTGATTGAGAGATAGAGATTTTGACAAATAAGTCGATGATTATCAAAAATAGAGACCGAGTTATTTTTCAAAGCATTTGGTTTCAATGAGATAAATGTTTATAGAATCGAGCATGGAATTTGAAAACATGGTAAAACATGGCTCTGTTCTTTCTTTTAAAACCGGGTTATTGCACGAAAATGACAATAAACCATTGTTTCTCTTTCTCCCAAAAATATTTTTGATTTTTGATTTTTTTTTTTTTTTTTTTTTTTTTTTTTTTTAAAAATTCGAACAACATCTAAAGTCCGTGTCATTCTTTGAATGACAACATCAAAAACGTAGATATTATCGAATCGAGAAAAACATGACAAAATGACAATATTTTTGAAGATTTTTTTTTAATTTTTATGGATTTTTTTTTATATTTTTTATGGATTTTGAAAGTTTTATAATTTTCTATTTTGTTTTTGAATAAATATTTACAAGAGATAGATGAAGATAGACCTTTACTCCTCGTCTTCCTCACGAAGGCGTTTGAGTGTTTCGGTTGAAGGCTTTTCAAACCAAGTCGTGGAAGAATAAACTCAAGCGTTCTCTTGGAAGAGCTTTGGTGAAGATGTACGCTAGCGATATTCGAGACCTCACAAAATAGAGTTCCACCACACCTTTTCCACTTGTTCACGATGAAATGATGTCGAATGTCGATATGCTTTGCTCTTGAGTGTTGAACGTTGTTGCATGAGAGAGCAATAGCACTTTATTATCACGATGAGAGAGGATTTTGTTGAATTCAAAGCCATAGTCGGATAATTGAGATCTCATCCATAAGATTTGAGCACAACAAGATGACATGGCTATGTATTCGACCTCTGTAGAGAAATAGAAGTACTCATTTGCTTCTTTGAAGACCGACTCACAAGCTTATCACCCAAAAGCGAGCACCTCGGGCGTGCTTGACGAGTATCTTGACAACTGCATGATCGGCATCGCATAGGCCGTTAGTGACATACCGGTGTCCTTGGTACCAAAGACCCATATTGATGGTTCCTTGGAGATACCGAAGACCCGTTTAAGCGCTTCAAGGTGCTTTTAGTAGGCAGCACGGTATCTAGCACACATGCAAGCAATGAACAAGATGTGCGGTCTACTAGCGTGAGATACATCGGGGATCCAATCATACTACGATATTTCGTTTGGTCAATCATGATCCCTGAGAGGTCCTCATCTAGTTTGGTTCGGTCAATCATGGGGGTGTCAGCGAGGTCACTTGAATCAAATCCAAATTTCTTTAAGATTTCGGTTGCATATTTAGATTGATTTATGAAAATGCCTCGGGACTTTGTGAAATTTGTAATCCCAAGAAAAATGACATTTGTCCCATCATTGACATTTGAAATTTTGAACTCATTTCATTTGAAAACGATCACATTCCATTGGGTGCATCGAGGCAAAATAATATCATCAACATAAATTTGAACATGAATTAAATGTTTGCACGACTTCGGTGAACAATGTAGGATCAAGCTGCTCCTTTCTTTGAATCCGGTTGATAGAAGAAACTTTGTGATGTATCATACCATGCCCTTGGAGCTTGCTTTAAACCGTAAAGAGCCTTCTTCAAGCGATAAGCGTGAGTAGGATGCTCTTGATTCACAAATCCTTGGGTTGGTGGCGTGAGCGACTTCTTTAAGATCTCCGTTCGAAATGCCGTCTTCACATCCATCGATAGACTACCATGTTCTTACTAGCGGCATTAGCGGAAAGATTACGATTGCCTCGATTCGAGCAAGCTGGAGCAAAAGATTCTTCAAAGTCTATACCCTCCTCTTGGCGATATCCTTTAGCAACTAATCGAGCCTTGTTCTTCAACACATCACCATGCTCATCAAGTTTCACTTTGAAGATCCATTTAAGAGCAATAATCATAGCACGATCGGGCGGTACTAACTCCCATACATCAAGTCGATCAAACTCATGAATTTCATCTTGCATGGCATTGAACCGACTATCTTCATTCATGGCGGTTTAACATCTTTTGGTTCGATCTTAGATAGTACGGAGTTGAAGAAGCACCATAAGGCATCGGTTGCAAGTTGTTTCGGGTTGATCTGGGACGAGAGGATTTCCAATGATGTTGTCTAATGGATGATCGTGAGTCCATTTTACGAGGTGTTCATGTGGCGGTTGTTGAGGCGAGGTAGGTGAGTCGATGTCTCCGAAGAAGATGGTTCGATGATGATTCGGGAGTAGCAAATATGTTTTCAAATGGAGCATCTTGAGGAGTAGCAAAGGGATTAACTTCATCATTGATGCGAAACATTTCCATGATGTACATTTGAAGAATGATGATTTGTTGATGAGGCGAAGGATCGTGACGGTGCTTCTTGACTTAAAGATATTGAGGCGAGGATTGACTTCATTCACGGGAATATGAGCATCCTCTGTTGTAGGGATCAACACCTCATTAGTAATTGAATCATACAGTTCATCAAACATAGGATCAAACAATTTCTTTAAATCATCTTGGATGGAGGTACATATGGAGTTTCTTGAGAAGAGTTTGGAACAAGGGATGAACCAATGGGACTGTTTTGAAGTGCGGGTCTGGTGGAGTGTCCGGGAGCCATTTGACCGGTCGACTCATCAAGCGTAACATGAATTGTTTCCATGATATTTGGGTTCTTTTGTTGTAGATTCGGTATCCCTTTTGTTTGGTGCATATCCTACAAATACTCCAATGTCGACTTTAGCCCTAAGTTTGCCTAAGTCTTGACCCTCATTAGTTGGATAGCACAATGCACCAAACACACGAAGGAAAGATAGATTAGGTTTTCTGTTGTGGACAAGTTCATATGGAGTTTTTCCATGAGCAGTGTGAATCGAGGAGCGATTTTGTGTGTAGCATGCGGTGGCAATTGCTTGACCCGGAGAAACATTGGAACCTTTGAGTAGATAAGCATTGTTCTAGCGGCTTCAACAAGAGTACGATTTCGTCTTTCAACTACACCGTTACATTGAGGGGTTCGTGGAACACTTCTTTGATGGTGATTCCAACGCTTTCATAGAATTCACTAAGTTGTTTGTTGACAAACTCGGTTCCATTATGCATTACGATAATTACGGCGGTTTTGTTAAGTCGAACTGCAATTTGTTTGATGAGTTTGATGATGATATCGGAGTTTCATCCTTTGTCCTTAAGAACTTGACCCGGTGAATCTAGGTAATCATCAACCACAACTAACACATATTTCTTCCCAAAGATATTACGCACCCTCATTGGTCACATAAATCCATATGAATCATATGAAGAACTTACGTGACGAGTTAGTAGGTTTGGGTTTATGGGCATACTTCTTGCTTTTCCCAATTGGCATCTTGAACAAAGATGATCCTTTTCATACTTTAGTCTAGGTAAACCTACAACTAAGTCCTTTACGGAAAGATCGTTGATGGTGCGAAGTTCAAGTGATTGAGGAGCGATGCCATAACCATGACTTTGTTTTGAAGCCTTTGATAACAAGCGATTGGAGAAGCCCTCATCATGTCATCGATAGAGATGGTGTAAAGATTTGAGCCACGAGTTCCTTTTAACAGTTCCTTACCATTAAGATCTCTAACAAAGCGGTATGTTTTACGAAGGCTACTTCTAGATCGAATCACGAATTGACCAGCAGAGAGCAGTTATGACCCAAACCTTCCACATAGTAAACTCTAGAGATGACACTATCACCAACAACATAATCTCCATAACCCATAATAGCACCGAAATGATCATTACCAAATCTAACGGTCCCGATGAATTTGCTCACGAAGTTCATGAGCGCGACCGGTCTCCGGTCATATGCTTGGAGCGACTGAGTCCGGTACCACGAGCGATTTGAGCGATCTGCGGTTGAACACGAGACAAGAATGGATAAGCGGATAATTGGGATCCCCATGCAAGAATGGGTTCCATTTGGTTAGTAACAATGTTTGGAACACCCGCATCGAAATAGAAGCATTCATATCGAAAGTGAGGCAATGGAATCATTGTGAATAGATGCGATACTAGTGTCGATGTATTAGCCACATTCACGGTGTGATCACTTCTTAAGGAATAGTTCTACCGGTGGGCATCCATTTTCTAGTGGGCATTATCGATTAGTCTTATGACCAGCGGTATCCAATAAAAGCCTAATTTCTTGAATGTTCTTCCTGTGGGTTTCCTTTGTTTTCTAACTTTCTTTCGTTTTGCCTTTTAGCCTTCTTAGCATGAATTTTAGCATTAACAATATTAAGCGGACAATTAACATCATTAGGCGAACATTAACATCACATTCATGATTAGAGGCGAATTCAAGCGAGACATCAATACAAGGTTTGCAAATAGTATCGAATTGAATTAATTCTGATGCGCCTATGGCTAATACTAGAATCAACACGATTCGTTTTATTCGATTCAAACTTAAAGTTCCTAGATTGTTCTTCTACTCTTTTCCGGTGCACATTCTTAGCTTGCGAGGTCCTATCATTCCTTGTATTGTCTTGAGACTTTGACTGCTCCCTTTAATGTCATGATTACTCTGTAGAGGAATGGGAACATTAGTTGGTTTTACTACTCTTTGCATCACTGTTTAGATGTCTTTGGGATCTGAACTACATGCGAGTGCACTAAGGTTCACTTTCTTAAAACTAGAGTCTTGAGATTTGTACTCTAGAAGGCACACTTGAGTTCTCTTTCTTAGCATTGTGGATCTAGAATCTGAACTACTTAAAGGCACACTCGGTTCACATTCAAAACATTGGGAATCGAGTGCATATCATACTTGGCATTAGGCATCGAGCATGGAATCAAAGGATTAACTCTCTCACCTAATGACTTTGGGCATATTGTGATCAAGCATTCTAAGATTTCTTGAGATCGTTTGGCATATAAGCATGCATGTCCAATTGCATTATCATGAGGTTTCTCTAACTTATCCTCTTCAACAATCTCACATGAGACATTCTAGGCAATCCTTAAGGGATGAGAAGTATGTTTGAATAGCAAGTTTGTTGTTCCTTAGATGAGGAGGACATAAGTCATGAGACAAAGCATATTTATTACAAGAGTGAACCTTTGATCCACCACTCTCCCCATTGGTCATTGGCATTTTCCTTTTACGACTCTTGATTCTCAATTTCCTTTTGCAATGAAGCTATTTGTTCGTTATTTTTGTTACGATTGACCTTAATTGATTCAAATAACTCATTGAAATGACGTTTAACCTTTTCGTTTTCTTCCAAAAACTTTCGTTTTCCTTTTGTAAAGCATTTACTAGGTTTTGAAGATGAAACGTTTGAGAATTCGAGAATCTAAAGGAGGAGGCATTTGGGAGCTGTCATATTGTTCGTTTGACCCTTTAATTGAGAAATTTGGGCTTTCAACTTTACGATCGTGTTGCATTGAGCTTGAATCATTCATCACGTTTGTTAATTTGAAAAGCGCATCAAACTCGGAGCATCGATGATGTCTTGATATTTGAAGTTTTGACATTTTCTTTAAGATGTTGATATTTCGGTTGTAAATTAAAATGCTCAACTTCTAGTTTAGAAAATGTTTAACCAAATTGTCGTGATCATCCACTCAATTTTCTCGTTTAGTTTAGAATTAGTTTTTCAAGCTCAATGACACGATCATGAGAGACTTTCGGGCAAGAGATAGTTCATGAAATTGGGAAACATTAATAGAGCAATTTGAAGCGATGAAAAAGATATCTTGAGCAATACATTCGATAATAAGAGTCTCATTTAAGGTATGCAAGTTCTTCCTCTCAATCTCATTATATTTTAGTGCTCGCTCATAATCACTAACTTCAACTACCATTGCATCAAATTCCTTTTCCATTCCCTTGATATCGGTTTCTACCCCTTTTAAGACTCTCAAAGTGATCTTTTAGAAGTTTAAAGAAAGGCATGACCTCGGTTAAATAACATTCTTTCATTTGTTCAAAACCCTTTCTCCTTGATTATACCGATGGGTGTGATCCTTTTCTTGCAAGTTTTCTCAAAATCAACAAATAGTTGAAATATAACGTATTGGCTAATTAGTGTCTTGCTTTTGGTGGCAATTGTTCTAGGTACAAGATGCATTGGTGTATTAGGAGGATACACGATCGCTCTAGGCATTTTCCAAAGGGAGGTTTGTTTCAACAATACTTTCCGCTACCTTATCTAAATCCTTTTCGAGAAGACTTGTTCGGGAGTCAACAATGTCGAGGCTTAAACTTGTTCAAGGAAATCGGTTTTCCTTCTTGTAGTCATGAGGGTGATAATTATTTTTTCTCTTTGCATTTGGGATCATTTTGTTTCTTATTCATTTTTTCCTAGTGATTTCATTTGATTTCTTATCTTCCTCGATTGCACTCAACGCAACTAGGTTTACGCCTAGGCTTAAGGATTTCATTACCATCATAAAGCACCTTATGAGCATTTCTAGCCTTTTAATTACCTCTGGATTTGGTTCCTCAACAAGGGAATGCTATGCTTATCGCTTAAGACTCGATGTTTAGTGACCATGTGAGCGATCTGAATGGTGTTTCCTTGTATGTACAACTTGTTTTCAAGTTTGTTTTCAAAGTTTTGATTAGAAAAATCTCTCAAGAGTTTTGATTCCTTTGCATTAAATTCTTGCTTAAGCATTTTCACATTTTCTTGAAGTTCTTGTTTTGCTTATTTGTTTTAGAAAGTTTTTCTTGCAAGGAATTTAATTCTTGTTTCAATACTTCTTCTCTAAACTTACTTTTCTAATTCTTGTACGCACTTGGTCATCCATTTCTGCTCACGGTGGTCAACTCAAATTTAGCACGTTGTTCATAAATAGCAACACGTTCTTTATAGGCATTTAGTTGAAATTACGGAATCATCGAGGGCGCATGCGGTGTATTCATCAAAAACATAGTCATTGTTGACTGCGGAAGATGCATCACTTGGTACAACTTCACTTTCACTTTGTTTCACATATTGATCATATGGGACAATATCGATATTACCCATATTTTCAATATTTGATTCAATAGTTTCGATTGATTGTACTTTGTCATGCATCTCATTGCACATCGACATCATCGTATAGTTTTAATACCTCGAGATGAGCTTGTCATGGGATGGGCCGACTAGTGGTGAAGAAGAGACCTTGGGAGAAACCATTGGAGAAATGCTAGCCATAAAAATTGTGTGTCTTAGTAGGTCCATCATCCACATCAGTCGTATGCATCACGGTCGGCGACTTGAAAGGCATTCGATGATTGTGACCTATCTCTGAATAATTTTGCTCATCCACATCGCATCATAGGTCTTGGCATTGCCTCGGCAAGAAAGCAACAATTCCTCTTCATCAGCGGCACCATTGTCACGAGCTTGTGCAGTGACATCTTATCTCTGAAATGTCGGCGATTCATGGGCGCTTTGGAGATGTGCGGTTCCTTGCAATGTGTCCTCACCACCAGTTATAACATTTGATTGGCTTAGCTTGACCTTGGTTACCATTCCTTCCTCGATTACGGTTGCCAACATAACCTCTCCGACTCCACCTCTTCCACGATCATCTGTCTTTCTGAATGGTTGCACCACGATCCTTCCATCTTTAACGGATGGCTTGATTGTGTGGGTTAGATCTTTGTTACGAGGTTGTTGTTGGTTTGTGGGAGAATTCATGTTTTGACTAATGAGAAGAGCTAGTTGATTAATGAAGTTACCAGCGTGTGCATCGGCATCGACTTGTTTGAACATAGGATCGGGAATGAGTTTGTGATTACCATTACCCAGGGTATGACTTGTGATGCTTTGGTTGTGATTCCGATGTTTGAGTAGAAAATTTGTTGAGTCATTAGGCGAGCTTGTCTCTCCATGGTTGGTTTTGAGCGATTGAGAATCAATTTTTCAAACATAGCATGTCTCTCATTACGAAGGAGGAAGGCATAGAGTTGCTCATAGTTTGTATTCTTCAATCCTTTAGTGAGCTTCACGGTGACAAACTTGTGCCATTCGGGATTCATGTTGTTCACAAATTTTGAGTTCGGTGAATGTTAGGCATAGTCATTCGATGTTCCTCATGTCATTCACTAACTTATGAAATCTCACATAGTACTC